>VWZF01003318.1:252660-264186 GCA_013396755.1 Sclerurus mexicanus
TGCTTCATTCTTTTTCCCTCACTCAGATCTTTATGGGATCACAAGAGGTGAGTTTTTTTAAGTTTGTTCATATAGCAAACTTCAACAGAACTCATGTGGAAAATCAAGTCAATCAAGCTCATGCATAAACACCAGAGTGACCAAGGGCTAAGACAATTAGAAGGGATACTAAAATGAGCAAATTTAATTCTTCACTGGTATACCTCATGCCAAGTTAAAAAGGGAAAAAAAAACCCAAAANTAATCTTGAATCTTTTGCAAGCACCATCAGCAACTCTGTAATTTATGTTAATGCATCCACACCTAAATGGTAGTGGGGAGGGGGAGGAATGAAATTTTAAACCTCTATCTTTATGGATTTTATTAGGAAAATATATATTGCCTTCAGGTATATTAATTGCTTTGAATTTTGCCTATTTTTTCAAATTTAGGACCACATACATTTGAGTATGGTCTTCTCAGTAATTCAAGCCACAAACCAATAATCTAAATAATATAGGCAATTCATCTACTTCCATAATGGGAGGTCAGTTACTATTCTGCAATGGGAGCATGACATCTGGGATTTCCATTCATTTCTTTATTCATTTGTTTCTTATTATTACTACAATACTGGCACTAGGCCTGAACAATAGCACATAGAACTAACTACTGCAAGTGAGAAATACATCAGATCTTTCAGCAAAGATTGAAAGTAACCCTGGAAGAACATCTATGAAGATAATCCACTATTTCCCATTTACAAAACCAAATTTTTCATGTAATTCTTGTTTTGTCTAACTTCCCACAAGTGAAACATTTTTGTTTTGTCTTTTAAACAGGAAAAAAGCCTGACACAAGACAGTAAAGATGAGAAGGCAGAAGGAAGGATAGCAGAATCTGTACCCAATAGAAAATGCTTCCCTATAGAGTCTGGCATGGAGATTCCTAACTCCCACAACTCCCCCGCTGTCAGAAGATACCAAAATCCATCAGCAAATACCATAGCTTCCCTGTGCAGTGCCATTACACAAAAGATGACAACCTGCTGTTGTTACCATTTATTTAGTTACCTGAAGTAGCAGAAAACTACAGGGTGAATTACAAATGCCAGGATTCCCAGTTGATCCCTGACACTTTTAATTGTTATGAAAAAAGATGCATTTGAACACTTCAGAAGAGTGTTAAAAACATTTGTCAGGTTGCAAAGTTGTGGTGGTTTAGTTTTCTTGGTTTTGGTTTAGGCCTTCCCTAGTAACCAGGTTATAACTAAGGAAGTATTCCACACCATTCCTTCAGGTGTGGTGAATAAAGACAAGGAGGGAGGTTTCCTCACTCTCTCTTCCTTTCGAGTGCTTGGGAGGGCAGCAGGTCTGTAGGCATCTATATGAGCTGAGGCCTCTCTGAGAGCTGTTGTCCCAGTCGTGTGAAGGTACAGATTTCTACTGCTTCTCTTGAGGGAAGTTTGGTGAGAATTTACTGTGTTAGTTACTTTATTGAGCTTTTCCCTGAGTTTTCGACTGTGTATCTGTTTTGTTTTGTTTTTACCCATTTTTTGTCTCTCTTCCCTTTCCCCTTCCCCCCTTTTCCCTTTTGGGGTTGTTTGGAATTCTTGTTCTGTAGATTCATAGTGTTTAATTGTATATAACTGTAATATATGTGAATATATATATATACTTTTACTACAATTTGCTTTTGGTACTTTTTTTCTTCTCTCTCAGGATGGGGGGAGTCCCTGTGGCCAGCAGCTGAGTTTGGCTGGGAGCCAACCCAAACCTCCACAAAAGTCATGCTTTTCAAAATTACAAAATGCTGAGAAGTTGCCATTTTACCTCAGTCTCAGTCTGCATATATAATCCAGTATAACATGATGAGGCTACTACTGGTTCTATGGGATCCCTGCGTCACTAAGTCAGAGAAGAGTGTTCAAAGAACAGCTAATTTTTTTCAGGAGAAAACATTTCAAGTAAACTGAGGGTGTTTTCCCCAATTTAAAAAGCAGTTTTGCATCAAAAAAAATGTCAGAAGCTTCTTATTGCCTCTTACTCAAAAATTTACTTAGGTTGCAAATATTGACAAAACTTACACTTAACACTTTTGTCAGCTGAAGGGTTTTATTAACTGTACTGTATAGAGATGGAATTGAAGCAGAAAAAGGTTAATGTAAGAGTGACCAACAATTTGGGCCCCCTGATTTGCAATGGTTCAGGGTGTTTAGCACTTTGTCACTCATGTTCAAGGCATAGTTCCCACTGACTAGAATTGCACCTGTGAGAGTTCAGCATTTAGCTAATCAGATCCTGTCATTTCAACTCAAGTGACCCAGCAAATCAGGAACATGTAGTTAGTAATCATCTGTGCAACACCTAGGTTCAGCCACTTGCCTATAACCACATAGAAACTTCTGAAAAAGTTTACTTCACTCAATAAATCATATTCTTCCTATGTGCAGTGCATCCCAAGTACCAGGTGAGAAATGGGCTCTACAAATAATGTGGCTTATTACTGTATAATACACTGCACCACTTTCTGTCCAAGAAGATGCTCCTGCAACTAATTCTCCTTCATAAAGGAAATCAATAAAATAATAAACCACTCAACAGCAAAATTTCTAACCAAAGCAGCATTTTTACTTTGAAAGAAAAGGACCCAAGAATCCTTCAGATAACCCAAGCACTTGGCTATGACAATTAATCTTTTGTGAAAAGTGCTTAGATAGTAAAGTGAAGAACAGTAAAAAAGGCAACAGATAGCTGAGATATACAGGGATAGATAAGACACATAGGAAGTAACACACAGAGAGGATTTGGTTTGATGACTAATTTCTCTTTAATGAGGTCAAACTAACTAAAGTTAGGAGACATAAAGGAAAAAACAGCAACAGCAAGAACTCCTATCAGCATATATATGGCATTTCACATGTGTAAACTACTTTTAAAAATTAACTAATTAATCCTCACAACCCCATATTCCCATTTGATGCAGTTAAGTACTATCAACCTGCATTTTACAAGAGGAAACTAGGACAGAATATTAAAAGCTGTATTTCCAAAATGTCCATTAATTCTGTGCAACAGTCTGAAATGCCCAACTTGAGACATTGAAAAAGAGGACATAAGATATTCTAAGGACCTTCAGTTCCTCAGAAAGCCAGAACCAGTCACAAAGAAGGCATCTGAGAAAAGCATCTAAAGTTTGGCACTGTGATAAAAACATGAGAACATTAGAATTAAGAAACATTTTTAAGAGATTGCTAGTAATACACACCAGTTTGAGACAGAGCTGGGCCTGATAATAATTTAAAATTGAATGCAAGACATGGAATTTAATATTCATTGATTTAAGGAAAGGCAGCTAGCACTAACAGAAACCTCTGAATGAAGCCCTTGTGCTAGGCAAATAAAACAATTTAGGAAACAGAGAAGATGGCCCATGGAGAAAGGAAGAGGATGAAGTCATGGCCAGTCACCACAGTTCATCCAATGCAGACTGAATCTGGTATTTGTTGAGTTAGAAATGCAGGCAAGGGGGAAAACTACAATGCGTGTACATACAAGAAGCCTCTATAAAGAGCAGAGCAAGTACACAGGTCCTGAAATCCAGCATCCATGGCAGCCTCCCAGAGTCCCTACTGCTGGTCAGACCACAGATGAGCTTCTTCCTCTGTGACCTGTGTGGGTACCAAATCACATCCAATGCTCACAACACACAAAATCTGCTCCTCAGAGATCCTTGTGATTGCTTGCAGAACAGCAGGTTTTAGAGCAGACAAAAGAAATATTGGGAAAAGAGCAAATACTGGGTTTTTGTGAACTCCAAAAGTAATTCTTTTTAACCTTCTGAAAACCAGACTGCACATCAAGACCACACAAATAAACCTTCTGAAGGAATCTGTTTTCTTATGGACAGACGCAATTCTTAAAAGTCATATCCAGAAGTGAAAATCCCCTCTTAATTTTTAAACTGTGGTGTCACACAAGCTTACCTATGATATTTACTATTTGTAACAAATGTGCTTCAATACATCAGTAACAAAGGTAACTGGCAGTCTGCAGCAACCCTCAGCTGAATGTCAGGTTTAGAACATATGTTCTTCCCTGTTGTCTCAATCCTTTCTTCACTTCCCAGTAAATGAGGAAATAAAAACTATGCATTGAACCTGTCACGTTTCTTACTGCATCAAAAACATATCTTCCAAAACACTACCTGTCTGTCAAGACATCAGGCCTTGGCATGCTGAACAGTGCATGTGTTCTGTGATCTCAGCTGCTAGCCATATATATTTACTCCATCAGCTGCTGTATCAAAAGCCTCATGTTTGTGTACCTTCAGTAGAACATGAAACCTAACTGGAATCAAAGAAGTTAAGCAGTTCATCTTCCTTTATTTGGCATAAAGAAGAAAAAACACTATGAAATAAAAAAATCCATGCTACAGAAAACATTCAGACCTGTACTAAGTGAAAAACTATGTGTGGGATTTCTGGTTTCTAAAGGAAAACCAAAATTTTTTCTAAGCACGTTTCTTATACCAGTCTTGTTTGTAGAGCACTGAGCACAATGTGCTCCCTCATCTGCCAATCTGACCAGGACATTTCACAACAACCCCTCTTCCCCCCTCCCCAGTCCATTTATAGAGGTTACAAAGAACTAAATTTCTGCTCTCAGCTCTTGATAAAAAAGAATGTCTACTTTCAAACCTTGCCATTTTTTGAAGAAGGACAGGTATTTTATCTCAGCAATTCTCACTGAGTACTGCATAGTTCCAAAGGCCGTTGTTAATTACTTTAAGGCTGGGGTCAGAAACCTGTGGTTTGAAAGCCACACGTAGCTCTTCAGGAGCATGTGTTTTGCTCTTCAATTCTCTGGCACCAGCCCACAATTTTCAACAGCACAGGAGCACAAAAGAAGGGTTTTTTTTGGCAAGAAAGGGACTTAATGGCTAGGTAGTCAACACAGCTCCAAAAGTTCTCTTCTGTATCTGCTAAGAACAAATCAAACTTTTGAAAGTCAGTTTTGACAAGTAGCATGTTAGCTCTCACCTCCCATTAACTTTGCTGAAACATTGATATGAACAAAAAACAAACAACAAAGTAAATCATCATAGCATCATCTTGATAAAACAGCAGGCAATACTTCCTAAAGAGTTGTAATTCTGCATGCTAGGATTTTGTTTTGCTGAAAATAAAAAAAAATAAAAAAAAAAAAAGACCAGCAATACTAGATGTTGCCTTCTCTGACAGCATTATAGACTGGATTGCAGCAGAGACATTTCACTACACACTCAGTCTTTGATGTCTTTTTGTCTTGTACTGGATACTGTTTCTCCAAATAAAAACAAACTTAGGTCTGCGCACACACACATGGAATGAGGTTTTTCTTTCCTCCTGTAACTTTCTGGAGGACAGCTAGTGACCGAAAATTGGAGGAGAATGGAGGGACCAGAACAGGAGAAAGATAAGGTTTGTAAAGTCTGCCCTCCAACATTGGTACTGCTGTTCAATTCATCCTTGTGATCAATCTGGTTGTCTCTGGAACATCTGCTCACAAGCTGACAAATGATGAATCCCGTCTCAGAATCCATAAGCAGAAAAACAGCAGTCTGATAAACAGCTAACAGAAGAAATATATGCACCTTTCATAACGAAGACAAATCTCTTATTCTCACTAAGTGCTTCCAACAGGAACACTAATTCTGTATTTATTTGCAGAGCATATGTACTGTGTCCAAAGCAGTGTGTTAAAAAATATCTCCAGCAGCCAATTGGTTTGACTACATTATTCTTCCCCAGTGTAACAACAGCTCTGAAACAATAACGATATTAAAAGAGCCTCTACAAAAGAAAACTTTTACAACATTTTGTGGGGTTTAATTTTGTGGGGCAATATGGTATGGAACACTTTTCTCCAAGAAATATCCACAGAATATCAAGGTCACCCAAAAAAGGCTTTCATGCACTTTGTCTTAAACACAGCAGTTATTTTAATTAATAACTCCAAGAATATCTTGCAGGATTCTCTTTGGTTTAGATCTGGTCATGTGATTTTCCTGACACCAGGGGACACTGAGTAAATTGTAATGTTCTTCAAAGCCAAAGAATGGTCTTTTTTAAAGTTAGGATGTTGATGAATTGTTATTTGCCATGGCCTAAGCAGGCAAAGAACACCATATCTATTCCTCCTTCTGTGCTCTCAGGAATGGTGAATGGAAAAATGAAACAGAAAGAGCTGAAAAGAGCCTGAGCTGAAAAACATAGCAGATATAAGCAGAGGGAAATCTGTGAGGAAAAGGAGCTCTTTGTATTATTCTTCTACTCTTGTCCTCTGATTGCAAATATAGAGCATGGGAAATACTGCACTGCATTTGTCTATGTGAAAACTGTTACCGTGTTGAAAGTAACACAATCACCTTTCACACAATGAGACACAGAAAAGACTGTTTTAACACCAGAAGTTTCATGTAAACCCTGACTTAAAAGTTATGACCTGTTGTAAAGTCAACAAAGATGTTGGGGTACACACAGATTCATTAGTTTGCAAGTGCAAAGTAATATTTACCTCCCCTGCAGTAGCTGGATGACTTATATCCTACCATCCAGTGCCCACATCATGCATATTCCACACCATAATCACACTTTATCAGGCTGTGGATCATAGAAAGCAATTATCAGATATGCAAGTTTTCATGAATTTAACAGGGTTATTTAACAAGATCCAGTTAGCTGTGTCCCACAAGATGGATTGCACAGTCCATTAAACATGTGCATTCCTGTAATTCTTAGAGAGACTCAGGCACGCTTAGAGATAGGTTTGGCATGCCATTAAGATGGACTTGGAGAACCTCGAGGAGTGGACCCATGTGAATCACATGACAGGTCCTGCAAAAAAGTATGAATACTGACTGGGGGAAGTAAGGAATTGAGAGCAGCCCTGCAGAGAAGGACCTGGGGCTGCTGGTGGATAGAAAACTGAATGTGAGCCAGCACAATGTGCATTCGTAGCCCAGAAAGCAAGCCATATCATGGGCTGCATCAAAAGCAGTGTGGGCAGCAGGTCAAGGGAGGTGATTCTGCCTCTCTGCTCCACTCTAGTGAGATGCCACCTAGGAGTACTGTGTCCTGTGCTGGAGTCCTTAGCACAGGGAAGACACAGACCTAATGAAGCAGGTCCAGAGGAGGGCTACAAAACAGATCAGAAAGGTGAAGCTCCTCCGCTGTTCAAAAAAGCTGAGAGAATTGAGGTTGTTAAGCCTGGAGAACAAAACATTCCAGGGTAACCTTACTGCAACCTTTCAATACTTACAGGGAACTTATGAGAAGGATGGGGAAAGAGTTTTTAGTAGGCCCTGTAGCAACAGGACAATGGTTTTAAACAAACAAAAAAACCCCAAACAACAAAACAAACCAACCAACCAACCAAACAAAGGCAGATTCAGACTAGACATAGGAAGACGTTATTTACAATGAAACACTGAACAGGCTGGAGATGCCACATCCCTGGAAACATTCAAGGTCAGGTCAGACAGGGCTCTGAGCAACCTGATCTAGTTGAAAATGTCCCCTCTCATTGCAAGGGGCTTGGACTAGATGACCTTTAAAAGTCCCTTGCAATCCAAACCATTCTATGATTCCAAGAGAGCAGAGAGATCACTGCTCAGCAGTCTGGTGATGCTCTGTAGCAGCAGGCAGTCTCTGGGAGGCTATGATCTGTCTTGACCCAGTGTCTCTGCTTCACAGAGGATAAAATCCTGCTAGCATCAGTTTGCTGATGCTGGATGGGAATGTTTCTGCTGTGGTTAGAAATGCCTTCCACGGTATGCTCTCTCAAATACACACCCAGCATGGAGGAGCAGAATATGCAAATTTTGTGTCACCAGTATCCAGAACTGTACTTCTTTTTGTGTCTTCACTGAAGTAATAGTTATTATACTATAACGGCCTGAGCCTTGACATTTCTTGAGACGTGGGACTATTGAAAATTAAAACTTCTCAGCTGCTGTAGCAGTTCAGAAGTGGTACAGAAGTGCTTAGAAACAACACAGAATTACACAAAGAAGTTCCTCAAGCACAGTGACAAAACATACAAGGTCTGCTGTCAGCTGACGTACCTTAATAACGATAGGAAACAAGTTGGTAGCCTTTATCCATGCAGACAGGTACCAACTCACAGGAGCTACCATTATTTTTTAACTAGATCCAAGTATTGCTCATAGTCTTCTGCAAAGAATTCAAGACTTGAATAAACTTATCTTACCACTTCCCTCATTCAAGTAAGTGCTTTAAAAGCCAGGCAGAAAAGCTGTTCAGTGAGTGGAACCTTTTGTTTCAGTACTTGGGATAAATGTAATCAGTGAATAAGAAGTAGAATTCAAGAATGTCTCTTGCAGCTTCATCTAAACCCATCAGCACACTTCAGAGGGACTTCTAGAGACATGTCAGTGGTTGGTTAACTTTTAACAAACTTGGCTGTACACAGAATATACAGAGGTATGCAAATAGTAAACCAGTTTTTCCCATTGTGACAGAAGTCACAGCTGCAAGCCGGGCATAGAATTTTATATAATTGAGTTCCAAAATCATAACAAAATTGAGATTTAGATGGCAGATCAGTTAGATACATTTAAAAAGAGTTTAGTACACAAGGAAACCATGAAATTCTTCACAGTCTGCCTGTGTATTTTAGCATTGATTAGTGCCAACCACATAGTTCAGTGCTCTTCCATAGCAACTAGAACATGACTTACTAAAGTAAGTTAATTCAAAGTTATTAAAACAGATGTGTGCAGTGCTGCATAGTTAAGAGTTCTCTCAAATTACAATTACAACCACAATTTCCATTACACAGATGATGCTATGCTAAGATGGCTTTGTTACTTTGCTCTTCTTCCCACCCCTATGTTCTGTCTATTCTTAGTCCTCAAATAAAATGTTTTCGTTCTTGCCTTGCATGAGGTTAATACGGATTTTCCTGGCATACTAATAAATTTCTCAAAATTCAATAAATTACTGTGAGTGGAAAATAGGACTTCTACAGAACAGCTCAATAATAAAATATTTGAGGATCCCTGTAAGATCTTAAACTGTTTCTATTTATTTTCTAAAACAGAGAACAAGATTTTGTTTGGGTTGTTTTTTTCTTTTTTGGTTTTTTTTGGGTTTTTGCTATTGTTGTTTTTCGGTTTTTCTAAGACAGATTTAAGGAATCGCTATTCCTTTCAGTGAAGAAGAACAAGAGGACAGAGATGTTACCTCGTCTTTGGCTGTGCTTAAAACACAAACAGAAAGCAAAACAGACATCATTTTTGCCTTTCTCTTACTTCACTAAATTTGTTACCACATTTCACTATGGTGGGATTCTGTTCCTGTGATCACTGTGCCACAAAGGTGCCTGAAGTCATTACTCACTCTGTTAATCACTAATATGAATGGGGAAGAAGGGCCAGAACCTTTTCACATTACAGTCTCATATTGCTCAGGGGGAAATAAATAATCCACATGTTGAAAGAGAACGAAATATAAAATGCCCTCCTTATAAACTTAACTTAAAGGTAAAGCTGTCACTTGTTTCTAAACCTTAGCTACCCTTTCAGACTACATTATCTATAGTCCATTGTACTTCCACAGCACTTGCTATTTATTATTTCCATCATTTTCCAAAGCCTGTAGATAGAAGAAAGTACTTAAATACAATTCTAAGTGTCAAATTTAAGCAAGTTTAGTGTTATTGTTCACACAAGTCCAAGGAGCAAAATTTGACCATAAGAAGCCAATTCAGCTAGGAATACAGACTTATTTTCTACATGCTGCTGCAATGCAAAGAGCTTCTTCAATAAACAACCTAAAGCAAAAATGGTCTAATGGTAAAAGCACTGAGGTAAAAATACGTGCATCTCCATTCTAGACATTTACATACAGACATAACGACAGTTCTTGCCTGCTTTGCAGCCCAGTAGCTGTTTTTGTTTCTTGTACTGAGCAGTGCAAAATCCATTGGGCAGTTCAACACGCCTGCTTCAGTGACAGAACTTTTACATCTGTCCAAGAGGCAAAAACCTGGCATTTCTTTTACAATTAAGGAAACCAATACATCACATCAATTTCATTTAGTGAGAATTGAAAATAGATCCCTGTGTTCTTGAAGGACGCAACTAGGATCCATGCCCACTATCTTTCAGAATAAACACATCAAACTAATCTATAAAACCTCAACTTAAACCATGCTGCTCACACATGCAGAGCCTCCAGACAATACTGCCGTCCCTTTTCAGTACAACTCACAGGAACCCTTATTGTTACTAGCAGTGTTTTCCTCTTTTTATTGTGTAGCCAAAAGTTGCTCCTTTAGTACAAATTAATAGCACACTTGGGATAGGAAGGTCTTTAGGAGACCATTACAGGATTTCGACACCATTTATGTCGTCACCATGTGGCGCCTCCTTTACAAAAGGGAAGGGCAGCAGGTTGTGCCGTGTGCTTGCAAGACTGTAATGCTGGAGATTTTGATTGTGTATCCAGATAGAGGAAACACTTGCCTTTACTGGCTTTAAAAAGGTCAGTGTTTGATTTAATAAATTCCCTGCCAAGAAAGCAGACTCCATTCTCAAAGGTTTAACAGTAGTACTCACCGGGTGGCTGGGTGGCAAGCTACAAAGACTTTTAACATCTGTGGATTTCCCCAGTTTGAAACCAGCCCAATTCAGCCGTTTCTATACTTAACAGTCTCTGTAAATACATGAGAGATGAGTCTGGCAAGCCTCTGTTCCAGCTCTCCATTACAAACTCATCGCAGCATCCTGTAAATTCAGAGGTTAAAAACACACCTATGTGGAAATGCACATTTTAAATTAAAGTTAATAAACCTGTCTTCCTTGTCTCTGTAAAGCATATTGTAGTTAGCTTAAGTTATGCACACCCAAACCTTTGCCTCTTCAAGCAGTCCTATACAATTAATTCAGAAAAACCACTCATATGGTTTAAGTCATACACATGCCTAGACATTTGCATGATTAGGGTAAAATGACTAAATGTGAAGCAGACTGTCAAAATAATAATTTAAAACTCAAGTGCATAAATGCTGCATGCAACTGTGTATAAAGTTAAAAGACTTGCACTCGCAGAGAAAGTTGTTTTAATAAATACTACAGCAGTAATTACAATGACAGTAACTACACTAATACAGTGCTTTCTAACTTCAGAACATCTCAACAAATCATACTGCTCAGAGACAGCACCTATGTGCAGCACATATTTATTCCTAAGTCCTGTTAATGGGAGGGTCACAGTCTCATTTTTTTCCGAGGAGATTATGACCCATAAACATGCTATGTACAGACACTAACTTTTGTCCCTGCCCTCATGAATCTTGAAAACTAATTAATAAATAATGCATTCTTTACATTTACAGTGTTATATTCACTCAGATCCATTTGAAGAAAGCAGCAAAACTCACAACCAAATATGTGTGCTGTTTCTGCTTCCTGGAATGTTTTTGTTGTTACTTTCTCAGTAATACCTCCTGTCCCAAGAATGATACATTTCCCAAAAAAAAA
>VWZF01003318.1:264209-276582 GCA_013396755.1 Sclerurus mexicanus
GAAAAATAGCAGCACTCTGTATGTACTCAAATACCATTGCACTGATGAAGAATTTTAACACTGCTCTCTGTGCCACATCTATTATGAGACATGGCTCCTGGTTGTCTGTCCTACCAGTCAGGCTATTATCAGCATGCAAGATGTGTGTGCTCCCTCTGTTGGCTACCTTGCTCTTTGATAGGAAAAAATTCACATAAAAAGAAAAAAACTCTTACTGGGAAGGGAGCACTATTTTAAGTTTTTGGCTAGGATGTGAAAAATTATTTCCTACACAACAGAGAATGCATTTAGAAAGAGAGCAAACAGACAAACAAATATCTGAACTCCACCTGAAACTTCATCAGCCCTTAAATTTTGCAAGCATAAATATCTGCTCTCAGAGTTTTCTGTTTGTAATGAATCCATAACACATATTACTAAAACCATCAGGCTTGGGCATGAAAAGTATTTAGATGTCAAAATAGTGGTGTATCAAAGCACAAAAAAACACTATCAAAAACTGCAGCTGCTTGCAAATACCAGAGTTAAGCCACAAAAGCAGGTTTGGAAAAATACTGGACTATATATGCGTGTTCATAGTAGGTCATATCAAGTTTCAGATTTGGATGGTAAGAAATATCCTTTTAAAAGGTTTTAAAATAATTCCTACTTAATAGAAGTGAATGCCAACAGCTATTTCGTTCAGCAACACAAATCAAGCAATTACATGGGCTGAGTAATTACAAAGTCTCGAAGTGGTGATACCGGTCATAACATTGCCTCCACTTTCTAGACAGTTCATTAACTTGTATGATGTCAGCAGTTCAGACCTCCTTACTCAGGAACACCACCAAACAACTGTATCACAAGCATAGCAGAAAGCCAGGCACATCTCCTGCTGAGAGCCTTTGCCCAGGAGCTTCTGAACCCAGCAGAGTTCCGAGGCAGGGGAAAAATAATAAAACACGGAAAGACTATAATGTAAACAGGGCTCTCCTGCAAGGTCGCAAGTTGTTAAACAAAAACATATTAGGTAACGACAAGGCTTAGCGAGCCAGTGACTTATTAGTCAACACAGGGGTGTGTGGCTGGCTGGAATTCCCAAATCAGATTGTCTGCCAGACAGTCAATTCCATTACCCTGCTCTGATAAAACCTGCAAAACCTTCAGATAGCTATCCTCCCCGATCATCTGGCAGGACATCCAGCAAGCAAATCTGTGTGGTCCCAGGAGTGGGGGTCTTTTTTCTCTTAGCTTTCTAGCTGGTTTTATTGTGACTTATTTCCTTCACTCCCACCCATGATAAACTGAACTTCAGCCTGCAGAGCTGCAGTGGGTTACCAGTTGACATCCTTGACAGAAAAACAAAGGTGCTGCTTGGAGCATTATTGTGACATTGTATTTAAAGTGAGTATTAACAGCTCTGAGATTTTCTGCCCTACATTATCAGGCTCAGTCATCATAACATATTGTGGCTACAGGATACAGTACTGTATAAAATGTAAGAAAACAGAGCTATAGTTTTTGCCTGCTGAGGAACTGGTGTGTCCAGAGCATTGCTGAGGAGTGGATATGAAATATGAACATGTACAGATATTACATATTTTTTTCTCCTGACAGCCAAGAAGTGAAGATACCTTTGTCTTTATATTGCAGACAAAATGTTACTAGATGCCAGCTAAGACTAACAGCTAGAAAAGCTTGTCCTTACTCTGTACCCTGCAGACATGAAGATCATGCATGCCCTTGACACTAATAAATTTAACACATTTCTCTCATCTTCCATTTTTTAATTTTTTTTTGTTTAAGAAAGAATGGGGGGNTCACCATATTCTGTTTTATACTGATTATTCCTCTGTATCCAGCAGGACTCAGAAAATAATAGCTGCATCATTTTTGCTCTATGGGCCCCAAGGTGGGATTCCTAGGATAAAATCCTCGTATCCTCACAACTCTTTACATATCAAAAGGGATGACAGTCCTCTAAAGCAGAGCTTTCAGTGCACATTACTCTGGCAGAGGACATACCTCAAGAGAAATAGAAAGTATCTCTGTAACTTCTCTTTTAAAAGTGTTCTGCCTGTGGCACTGAGGAACCTTACAGAAATTCAGACTGAAGGCACATGGTAGACAAGTCTCACTTGAAAATATTTTGGGGGATGATGGCAGAAGACTAGAAAAAAATCCTAAACCCCCAAACTCCAGGATTAGGATAACAAGTAGGTTGTAACTGTCCCTTATTTCTACTTTCTTGAAGAAACACAAGCACAGCATTGATAATACTGAGTGCCTTAGACAACAAATACAGAAATATGTAAACACAGCCTTCTGGCCATGCACCCATGCTATATACCATATTGAGTAGTTTTCAGCTACAAAGATAAGAAAAAGTTTGCCAAATAAAAGAGTAGACCATCAAATACACAGAACAATCACATACAAATAACATGTATGATAGTCATTTTGAATGTGGGAAGCCATGTTATTAGCCAGGGAATAGCTCCCTCCCCCCAGCAATTCCTTTCTTTCAATAAAGAAATGAAATAATACAATAACATTCAATAGGGGGGAGGAAAGAGGCTATAAGAAGGTCAAGCATAGCTGGGTGGGTGTTATGCTCCAAAGAGTTGTAATGAAGAGCATCAATGTGCTTGTTTCCAAAGATTTATGAAATCAAATGTGACTAGGTATTTATTTTCCTGACCAATCACTGCTTAAAGTATGTTTAAAAAGAAAGGTAGAGTCATGGATCCAGTGCCACTTCTGCTTTTCAGAAAAGACATATACAGTGAATTCTTCAACTGCTTAGTCCAAAAACTAGTAATAATCTGTGGTGCTGCTGACCTGTCTGTGACCAAATACACAGAAACTCTCTCAAGGATTTCATCAGTGTGCACATTGAGCTAAATAACATAAAGAGCAGAAAGAATATTCTTCTCTCAAAGCAGGGGAAATAAATTATTGAAGTTTTTTTAAAACAACTCTTTGTCTCATTGAAGAGGGAGGCTTCCCTAGTGATCCCTGCAGTATAATGAGTGGAATTACTGAAAGAGAATGTTAGTCACATTTTAACTCAAACATAAAGAGCAAAGATAGTTGCTGATACATCTGGAAAGCCCATTATCCTTTATAGAAGAACTTATTTAGATTTGGAACTTCAAAACAGAAAAATCCAGAATGCTTTAAACTGAAATGCACATGTATATAGCTTACCTCAACACACATTTTGAAACAGACAAGAAGCCTAGCTTTTGATAGAATGTATTCAGATTGGTTCTAATCACTAACCAATTATAATGAAGCACTTTGAGATTGAAAAAAAAAAAAAAATCTGAAATCTGCTACATAACATCTACTTTAAATTCCACAGATACCTACCCCTAAGGTTTAAGTTCCCTGCACTTAAGTTCTTAAAAAAAAAATAATTCTTACATTATGAAACAAATGATCGTACAAATTTATCTATTCATAAGAAAATGCTCATGTCATAAGAAATATTTGCATAATGGGTAACAGGAGAGGATGAGGTAGTCAGGTCACATATAAGTCCCTAGAACACTGGCCCTGCTTTAATACAGAAGCACAGAGAAGTCTCAATGTTGAACAGCATTCCACTGATTCTAAGAGCATACCTGTGAATATCTGTACTATCCCAGAATCCACAAGAGGCAAACATACTTTTGATAATACTAGAATCACTGGCAGTTAACTAAAATATAATATACAAATAAATACAGACCTACAAGTCATTGTAAAAGGGAATTTCAGTTTTAACTGCCATAAAAATACAAAAACACAGAATAAATCACCCTCCAAGCAATAAAAACTTCTTTTGCCCTCTGATAGCTGTCAAGTTGTTGGGTTACACTTTTATAATAATTGGAAAGAAGATCTTTAAGTCGATTGTCGTGATCTTGACAGAGGAGAACTGAAAAAGCAGGGACTGTTCTCATCGAATAGGGCAACCTTTGGTGTTTTGGATTGTTACGGGTTCCCCACTTAATGTTTTATTGTTGTTAATGTAGGTTGATAGAGATAATAAGCGTTATACAGAATGGAATTTTCTCCTCTGCACGGTTATATCGAGGGCCTGACAAGATGCACATCCGGAAGAGGTTGTCCTAGACCTGGAGGTCTTCATCCAAGCAGGAAGCTGATGGACATCCTATGTTCCCTTGAACTGTTTGTTTAAAGTTCTTAAGGTTGTAATAGTTCAGTTAAATCATTTATATATCTAAGATCATTGTAGTAATTTCCCTCCTGTAAGCCCTCGGTTGTGATTGGCTGCTGCGTGCTGCATTGCAGATAATCCATATATGGTTATCTTCTCCCCAGTTCTCCTTGTTTGGTCATGCTCCATCCCACCTTTACCCTATAAGGTTAGTTCACGCCCAGGTTCTGCCTCCCTTCTAGTACTTTCTTCGTGGATCCTATAAAAGCCTGAACCGCATTGTAACAAATACCGCTCTCCTTTCACCCTACCTGAGAGTGTGCCTTCCTCTGATGACCCCCCCTAACATCGCGTCATCAAGTGATTACATATCTGATGCATTTTTTCCAACCACAATTAAAAAATAAAACAAAACAAAACACCAAGCAGCAACAAGAAGACCTAAACCAACCTTTCAGAGTAAGTGAACCCAATATTTTCCTGCAGTTGAGACCATGATGGACTATTTCAGTAGCTATTTCTACCTTTACTATAGAGAACATTTATGAAATAGGTTCACAATCTCTTTGAACTGGCATAGGTCCACACTGCTGAAAACATGCTTCTGCTGACACAAACAGTTAATGAGACAGAAGATGGGGGAAGAGCAGATATCCTTTTGTAGTAACACCACCACTTTGCTATGCACGTTTTACTAAAAAACTACTTTATGATATACTCTACTCTGGTGCAATAGTAAGATACTGAATGAACTATTTAGCAATTGACAATCAAATTTTAATTCCTTTTTTTTCACAGGTAGCCTACAAGTCCAGACACTGGATACTGCTCTGACATGTCAACAATGTTTTTGATCTGTCAAGGATTCCTTCAGTTCATGGCAGATGGAATTGGTATCAGTTTCCAGATTTGTTTATTAGTCTACTTAGGGAACAGTTCATCAGTGAACAGGATTAGTATTTTGTGCCTTTAGAACACCATCAGGGTTTCCATATGGTTTTCTGAACACTGTGGTTTCTCAGCAGTGATAAAGAGAATTTTAAGACCTTGTGATAATATAACTGGTCCAAAATAATGTAGGAATGAGAAACAAGCATCAGCTGTCTTCAGCCTTAAAGTGCAGTGAAGAACATGTTCTGGTGACAGGAGTATCTAATAGTGGGTGTTACCATACTGCTAACTCCATTTCAGTCAGTGACAAGATCAGCCCTTCCCCAATAGGACTCATATAAATGATACCAGATTTGAATTTGGGGTAAAAATTCTGTACCTACAAAGGTGGTGGTTCAGGGCTGGTGTAGCTTCAGATAACTGTGTCTTTCAGTTAGTTCTGGAGGAACTACAAGGCATGTCTTTCTAGCATTTTCAGCATTTCAGAAAACAGCACTGCTCACTTTGTTACACAGGAGTTTCCACAAGCTATTTTCAGACAGAGATAAAAAAAGATACACAGAAAAATTTCTAAAGAACATCTGCGAGCAAGGAACCACCAAGTCGCTGCCATTCTGTTATCCACTTCCTCCTTTTTTTTCCAGCTTCCTAAAGGGTGCTTCTTGAATATCAAATTATGAATATGATAGGGACAGCAAGTAATGTGAGACAGCCATTTCTTTAACAGGGCTAACCCCAAGCCACTAGTGCTTGCACAAGCTGTTAAGCTCTGTCATTATACCAGAGCTTTCCAGAGGCCAAGTGCAGAAGGGTCATCTCTCTGAGAAACTGTATACCCTTTACTTGGTGTTTTACTCTCTGGGGTTAGCTGTAATGTGACCCTCAGAGTGACTTGAGGCTCAGGGTTGGAAAAGTACAGATGCTGTAGCGGATCTGAAGGGCAGCAGTAGTGTGAGAGCAGTTCCAAGGCAAAACTATGAAGAAAGTCCATGATACTGCAGGGCAGACGTGTGCCCCCCTCAGTCCCCATTTTCTGCTGCAGACTCTGTATGCTTTCTGTGCACAGGAAAGGAAAGAAGAAAAGTACATGTGATGCACAAAACAAAGATTATGAAGAGTTAAGAACAAAAATAATACAAAGCCTGCAGCCCAACAACTCGGGCTGCACACTAGAAATTACTTTCAATTTAGCTAAGATGTTCTGCTGATCAGAATTTAAAAAAAAAAAAAAAGAAAAAGGATGCACACTTGATGCTTTGTATTTATTATAATCTTTATGTAAATGTCATGGTATCTTTAATTTTCTTTGCTAATACAAATTCTGGCCTTCCACAGTGAAGTTTGTGTTTGTCAGAAGTACAATTTTTCCATTAGGCAAGATTTTTTAGCATCTCAGAGTAAATGTTTAAACAAAGGATTAGGGAAAACACTATTCAATTGCAGTTTTTTGATGAGGCAAACACCATGCTTTTAACACCATGCCATTTAAAATATTGTTTTAGCTACCGTTTCAGCTTTTGTTCAGTCTTGTTATCATAAACTATAAATACAATAATTACGTGTATGTTCTGACTGGCTGGTATGTGTCTGCTTTCATGCATGCACCTAAATAGAAACTGCTTCTGTTCCAAAGAATTTGTACTCCAAGAATCGCAAGAAACAAAGGGGCTCAAAAGTTCTCCATCTATCATCCTTTTATGTTCAACAGACTTGAGAAGAAGGGAGGAAAAGGACATCAATACTCTTCAGGCTCTGCATTACAAGCACACCCCAAAGAAATACAGTAATTATTCTTGCCTGTATTCCTGATTTGGTTGTTTGGGTGCTTTGGGTTTTCTTTCCCCCTCCTGAGTTAGAAGAAGAGAATGTTTCAAAATCACCTCAGTTTTCAGAGAGGAAACATAAAAGAGAAAAAGAAAGACAATACCAGAATGTGTAATGTTGGCCATTCATGGATACCTTTTAAGAAATCTTATGCACAAATAGGTATGGAGAAAAAGGGTTAATCATAAGTGACACTGTACCATTCCTATCTAAGAATCCTGAGGTTTGCAAAAGGAAAGGTTATCCCAAAGTCTAATAAAACATTATGCCTGAATGTCCCTTTCTCATACGCCAAAGGGTACTGCTATTGTTCCCCAGCAAGGCAGACAGCTGGCACTGCGCTCTGAGCGCCGGCCCGGCTGTAGCCAGCAACTCATTTACGACCCCAGCATCAGTCAGTCAAAGCAGATCATTTAGCAGAAAACCTCCCAGGCTGGTAGTCTTCCCATCCCTCACTCCCCCCACATGGTAGCAGACAGGTCCGGTCAGGCTGCACAATTCCCTGGCCTTCAAAAGCCCAACATTTTTCATGTTCATTTGAGAGGTTCTTTCCCTTGGATTCAAAGCTGCTTTCACAAACGTGTTAGTGGGTGAGGGCTTTCTATTCTCACGCTAGATGTGATTAATTTGTGGCATTCACGTGGCTAGTTCTGCACAGACAATGGGAATGGACTGGCTCACACCCCATCTACAAGCAATTTATGCCACAGAAGTTCAGACTTAAAGAAAAAAGGCTTTGACAGTAGCAAGTTTCCTGCTTGTTATGGATGGTGCTGAGTGAAACACAATCAAGTATTTCTGCAAAAAGAAGATAGCTCTATTACCAATAGCACCAATTATTGTTAAAACAGACCTGACAAAGACAGAAGAACATTTTTCTCATTGCTGCACTAATGACAACAAAACACATTAAAAGAGCAGACCTGATTCTTGTATTTTTTTGGTTCATCCAGCGAACACTGCACACAAGAAAGCAATGACATGAAACCTGAATCAAAATCTGTTTCAACCCAGATACTCAGATCTCAGTCTTCCATTTACAATTACAGTTGCAGAAGTGTAAAGTTAATAAATAGCGAGAGGAATATTTGTTGAATTATCTTCTCTCAGTTTATTACTCTGGCTAAAGCCCTCAATGACAGTTCTATCCAATTATATAATCAGCCTTAGAGCTTACCTTTGATGAACTAAGATAGTAAGAACTCACAAGCATCTGCAATTCATCTCTGTCAAAGAATACTCAAACTTTCTTTATTCCAATTTACCTTCTGTACAGACAAGCACTGAAGATCACCTCTTAGCCCTCCTGAGTAAGCTCCCTTGTACCATACATCAGAAAGACAGCACCAGGTCAAATTTATACATAGCTACATAGATGTACAGATATGAGAATGCACTGGACTGAGATTTTATCTCCTCTATATACAATGAAACACCTAGTGTGCATTATCAGATGCATAAAGTAAAACTGCACCAAAAAACAGCCCTCTGTTATACACAAAACAGCCTTTTGCAATTTTTCTGCATGTCTAACACAAGCTAAGGACCTTCCACAGACCACTCTCAACACATGCTGCCTACCATTACTAGAAGTATTCCATTGTTTGCTGCCTGGTAGGATTTAAAAGAAAACTAAAAGGTACCAAACAGGAAAGTGAAAAATAGGCAAAGTGTAATTGATGTTTACTTAAGCATACACTGGCACGTATTTAAAAGTAACAGGACCAAATTGCAAAGAAGGAGCCTGGTATTCTGAAATGCAATGTCAGTAAATGGAAGGTCCTCTTAATTTCTATCTATTAACCCAGTACCTTAAAGTCAGCAATTACATATGGAAGCATGCCCTCCACTGGCCTTGAGTTTGTTTCATAGCCAATGTGTATAATTAGTCCTGATTAATATCCCACCTTGCACATGAACAGTATCAGCAAATCCAAATGATCTACACTGCTGCTGCCACAGGAAGCCTTAGTGGTCTGATTGGTGCCTTTATCAAAGCACTCTGCCGAAATGAGATTGAGGGCTGATCTGGCACCTACACTGCCTGATTTATTAAGAGAGAAACAGCACTGCCTTCCACATAATCATCTTAATCCCTTGCATCAACTAATTAAAACACAAGAAAAGATTTTACTTATGTGTGAGCAATTACAACAAGTTCCTGGTTGATGTCCAAATGGATTAATGACATTAATTTCTGAACAATAAAACCTTGTGTACGAGGGAATTTTAACAGGTGACTTTACATACAGTATTAATTGTGAGGACATTAAAAAGCAATAGATGTGAACCTTACCTAGAGCTAATAGTATTCACAAGACTATTTCTAAAGGGGAACAATTAGAACTTAAAATAAATTTGTGAGGACCTATACAAAAACTAAAAAAAAGCACTGCTAGAGTAACTGATTGTCTGGAGCATGTAATTTCAACTGCTCTAGCAGTCTGTACATTTTGCTAACATTACTTTCTTGGATTAGATTTGTCTGTAAGTGAAACTGAGTGACTAATAGAACTGGTAGCAGCTGTTATTGGGGATCATTCCCAGTTAAAGAGAAAGTGGTCTGTGAAAAAAGCTTCATTGAAAGCTGCACAACCTGCTGTGTGGCTTCTGTTCTTCTGGTTTGCCTCAGTCAGAATGGGAAGTGCTCCAGCATGAGGGATGCACATAATCCGACATGGGGGATAGCACATGGGAACCCACTGGGTCGGTCATTCAAGCCAAGGCACTCAGTGATAAAGCAACACATTGTGGTTATAAGCTTGAAGTGCACAATCAGTGAACTTTCCACTGTGCAGATGGCACTTGTTGTCTGGGTACAGCATAACAAACCTAAAGCCAGTAAAAGGAATCTGTTTTATTTATTTTATTTTATTTATTTGTGTTAGTCATATTTTGAGGGGATAATGCTAAACTATGTCACCTGTCTTACAAATTGCAATGGGAGAACTCTAGATCTGCCAATTAAAAAGCAACAGCAAACAAATCTATGTCAACATTTTGCTTTCTGAATAAAACCATACCACAACTTACAATCCACGCTCCCCTCCAGACTACAAGGAAAAATTCAGTGGGATTCTCCTGCTAGAATTTCTAGCATGTTTTAAATGCAAGGGCAGTCAATGATTCCTATACTGACAAGGGATGTACATGCACCCTTGTGTGTGGAGGAATACACAGCAGAGGTACAAGCTTCCTTTACTCCAGAGAAATGAAAGGCTTGACGTATTTTAACAACTAGATAGCATAACTTGGGAATATAATGTCTGAAAAGTAATGGTTGTTCCCTAAAGATGATGCTTATTATTAATACACAGCAATTTCCCCACAGCCCAGCAAAATCTCTGTGAGAGCAGTACAATAGAGAACCTACCTAAGGAGATGCATTTTAAACAGACAGAGAGTACTAAATATAGTAAAGAAAGTACAATTCCCTGGCTTCATTGTCTTTGGGGAGGGAGAGGAGTGATGGGGTTGTGGAGTGGAGGAGTGGAGGGAGAAGGGGTGGCAAATATGGGGGAAAATCTGAAATTGCTTAGTGCAGACTAATTTAGTAAAAGGAGAGAAATTTAAATTGATTGTGTGAACTCCTCCTCTCTTGGCTTCTCTCTACTGATCCGGTACCCTTCCCACATCTGTCTCTAATTGCCCAGGGCACCTCCTGCTGTCTTCCTCAACACTGGCACTCTGCCTTGCCAAAGAAATCCTTAACCTGATCGGCTGTATCCTGACCAACTGTGCCACTACAAGATCTTACCAAGAGATAAAAGAAAAGAAAATGGCTCGGTAAAATAACAAACCTTAAGCCACAATACTTCTCCAGCTCCCTTCAGAGTCAGTGCAACCCAAGCTGACAGCAGCAAGTGGCTGCAGTCCTGCCAGGCAACAGAGCCACAGCATTCAGAGAAACATGCTTCCATAACTGAAAACTAGGGAGTCAAGCAAATGATGAAGTTTTATAAGCAAATATTTATGAGGCAGAGTCATAAAATAATTTTATATCCTGCTAGACAACACTAGAGCACATTATTTGGAGTTATTGTAATACAAACTGAGTTCTGAACATAAGTTTTGTATCACACTGTCCCTTCCATCACACTCCTTCATCCCACCTTCACACTTAATTCAGTCCTCCCTTTTCACATTGTTTTGTGACTGGGATTTCACAAAGGTATTTTGTAGAAACAGTTTTCTGCAGCACCAGAGTGGGGCCCCTTTTATCAATGGCTCTGTAGTACCTCAGGGTTTTGACAGAAAATCCTATGTAACACAGGCAGTGAGCTTGTCCGCTAGCACATTCCCACCATCATCAATTGGAAACGCTTACTTAAGAAAATCTACCAATATGTTCCACTTGGCTCTGCCCACTCTGATGGCAACGCTGCTGCTGGAAACAGGCACCAGGCAACTTACTCTGAGAGCTGCCACTGCCGCCTCTGATAGTTCCCCCCCTCTTAACTACCCTGCTTCAAATGTGCCAAAAGCAGGGGCTAGGGGAGAGCAAAAAAAAACAGAAAAAGAAGCCTTCTGTCAGTCACCTGTGGGAGAACATGCCCCAGGGTAAGGATGGGCTGGCTGACCTGGGGACCTCTGCCCTATGACTGTTCCCAACTCTCTCCCCCAAATATCTCAAAGAGAAAATGGGATCTACAAGTGATCAGAGTCAGAATGGCTAAAACAAACCAGAAGCAGTAACAACCTTTAGTTTGTCTGGCCTCGTTTTATTGTTCTGCTTTAGATAAGGTACTAATCACATAGGAAGGGGGAAAGGGAAGAAAGTACTAACTGAAAGCAAGTATGCTGTTCTCTTGCAAACACATCTTACCTTCTGGTACAATATTCTGGGTACAAAGTGCCTGGCAATAAAACATCACGGTTTCCTTCTACTGGCCATTATTCTCAGCATGCAGTATTAAAGTCTGCTTTCTGTAAAAAGAAGTCTTGAGAGTTTCACTGATGCAATGTTTTAGACTATCAGAAGGTTTAAAACAGTGTTCACGGCTACCCTTTTTTTTTTTTTTTTTTTGAGGGTGGGAGAAAGGCTGTGAAAAATTTCAGAAAAGAAAAAAATCAATACATATCAACTTTGGTAGCAGCAGCTGTTGGCAAGTGCTCCTTCTTTGAATAAAGCTGTCAATATAGCTAAGAGCTTAAGGGCCAATTTCGAGACAGTTACCTTCCTGGACTAAAAATTAATGATTATAAACATTCTTTGTTTCTGCCCCATCCCCACACTCTGTTCTCCTGTGGTAATCAGCAGAGTCAAGCTGTCACTTTTATGTGCACGTTGTGATCACAAAGAAGGGGGAATGTGATGTGATGGTAAACCTACTCCCCCTAGCCTACCTCCTTATAAAACAAACAAACAAACAAACAAATAAAAAGCAACAACTAACACCATGCTAAATCCTTCAGAGGACAGGAAAAAAACCCCAAACTTAATTTGACTGATTGTGCTTAAGGCTGTGGAGGAGTCATCCACACATAACCACCACATTGGATCCTGGC
>VWZF01003318.1:276598-301386 GCA_013396755.1 Sclerurus mexicanus
TAACCTTGCTGTCTCCCAGAAATTTGAATCGCTAGAATTATATATGGTGGCATGTGTCAGGACATTTCACTGCACCTAACAGTTGTCTCCAGCTTCATTTCAGGCTAATTAGTTGCAAAAGTCACTTGAAAAAATTCTCCCCTTCATGGAGATTTCACATTAAGGGCTCTAAAATGCAGCATCCCCTACTACAGGACTGAGAAACATGAAAGACTAAGAAATTCTGCACTAAATTGAGATGATCAATGTTTACCATAAATCAGTCACCACTATCAAGTACTAATAGGACAGAACCAAAATAAAAATTAATTAAAAAAAANGTGAAAAATTTCAGAAAAGAAAAAAATCAATACATATCAACTTTGGTAGCAGCAGCTGTTGGCAAGTGCTCCTTCTTTGAATAAAGCTGTCAATATAGCTAAGAGCTTAAGGGCCAATTTCGAGACAGTTACCTTCCTGGACTAAAAATTAATGATTATAAACATTCTTTGTTTCTGCCCCATCCCCACACTCTGTTCTCNAACCTCATGGGTTTAACTCGATATGCCATTAATATGGAAAGAATTTGACAGTTTACATAAGGGATGTGACCTAGTGCCAACAACCTCTGGCTTCTACATTTTCCAGATGGCAAGAGATTAGGCTAAAGTCTTTATTCTCATAAGAAGATTTTTTTTCCTCCATGGAAAAACTATAAAGGACAATTCTGTTCCAAACTTCAAGTCTCCTTCACAAATGTCTACTCAATTCCAGGCCTTAACTAATGTCTATTAAAAGAAGTCTTTGGGCCTGAAGCTGTGAAGAAGAAAAAGAATAAAAAAAGAATTAAGGAAAAAAAAGACTAAGGCAAACCTAAGTTTAATGCTTGCCTTTAAAAGATATATTGACAAAAGCAGTGGGGGAGAGTTTAGACTATCATTAACTTAAAGGAAAAGGTTGGCAAGTTTCAATTGTGGATGTGAACGCCTACTTGAGTTTGATCTTGATGGACTTAAGACAGGGAAAAAGTTAAGCCTACTTACATATTAAAAAATGCAGTTTTGTTAAATTCAGTATGCACCGTTTTTCTCACTTTGATTTATACCATCATTGACAAAGACTTTGAAGGACATTCCTGTTTAATATGGTAAAGAGCCACAGCATAGGGCATTGTCTCTGCTTTGCAAATGTTAATATGAAAAATCATCCCTTGACAAAGCATGACACTATTTTCCATTAATCCCTGAAATACAGCAAAGAGGGAAACTGGGTCTTTCATTGCTTCTCATCCAGGGGAAGACATGGATGATTAATCAAAGTGGTCCATAAGGTGAAAATATATTGTGTGAAAAGTAACTTTTGCAGACAGAAATTCGTAACCGATCAATCAGACTAAACATTAAAAAAAAATAATCAAAACATATTCTTCAGTGCCCGAGGTATCAAAAAAGTCATCTGTGAGAGTTGTTCACTTCTCCTTTCAACCATCACAAAGTATTACCTCATTTTTTGCTTTACTGGCATCACCATAGTAACCTTTCCCCTGCAAGAAATATTCCCCAAAGGCCACCACCCCCTCCAGCACATGCCTCCAACACCTTGTATCCTGTGCCTTATAAATTGACTCCTCTCTGAAAACGCACGGTAAATTCAAGTACTGAACACAGACCGAACCCCAGCCATTAAAGGATCATCCCCAAATGTAAGCTTAACAAGTGCTCTACACAAACCAGATTTTAAAGTGATCAACATTTTGGCTCAGTTCAAGATGTGAAGAAAGAGAGCAACTATTACCAAGACATTATTTCCTTAACTAACCCTTTCTTACCCCCCACCATTAATAAGTAATTTTACACATGATCATCTTTCATTCCCAAACACGTAAACTGGTAAAGATAAGTTTACAGTGCTTTCCACATTACAACTGTGTCACTCAGACTCACAGGCTAGAACAGTCCAGCAATCATATAACTTTAGAATGTCATTTAAGGAAGTGAGCTAAGAGGATTACATCATAGCACCATGTTTTCCTCAGCAGTTCAGAAAAAAAAAATAAAAAATTTGGATAATACAGCAAGTGATCACTTTATAAGCTTCCTTTGGAAAGAGTAAATGCTACAATTTTGTTTGTAAAATATTTTGGGGAATGGTCACATACTGGAATTGGTATCAGGGCTCAGGAAAGTAAAAATATTTGCCATAAAGTGGTCTCTTAGAAAAGACAGCAGGTGTTTTTTCCAGCCAAGGTATTTTACCATTTTGCACCAATTCCGGAATCTTCTGTGATTATCAAGTGAGAAAAATAGAGGGCTTTGACGCATTCTTAAACATTTATTTTCAACTGCAGGCTTGGTCCAGCCTCAGGCTACACTGATCCCAGCCAGCAGGAGGGGACAGTAAATCCTCCCAAACACTTCTCCCCACCATCTCGCTAGTGGAGGGCTGCTTTGCACCAAGTAAGAGGGGTAAATCAGTTTCATGATGATTCATAAATAAACTCTCTCACAGCCTGCGCCCGTGCTGCTGCTTCACTCTGGTGACAGCCACTCTGCTACTCTCACTGCAGTGTGACACCTCATCTGCTTCTGCAGTGCAGCCTGGTATCACCCCAGTAAGACAGGGTAGGTTTGTGCACCTTTACTGGTAGGATTTTGTTTTAAACCCAAATTATTATAGTCAAAGCATGAGCATTTATTCTAAAAACTCATTACCTGTACCTGTAGCTGAAGGCAGCAGCAACTTCTGTAAGTGCATCAAAGCGGTGAAAAGCAACTAGGGGAGCAATCCCCTCAGCTTGCTAAGCTTTCAGCTGAAAACAAAGCATGAAGTTTCTGATACCTCTCAAATGCTCAGAGAGGATTTGATTTGGCTAACAAATAAGGAAAATTTAGAAGAAGGTTAATTCAGCACAGTAGAGGATTGAAGAAAGTCACACAGGTCTAACTGCCTTTTAATGTTCAACTTAACTTATTTCAGCAGCATATTTTTCTGCTTTCAGAAAGGTATCATCTGCCCAGTATTTCTAAATGCCTTTGAAATGACAAATTTCTTCAGATTCTTATGAAGACTCAGTTCCCTCTCTCTATAAATGTGCTATAAGTTCCTTCCCTTTTCCTTCTCATGTATCCCTCAGCTTCTACATACACAGTT
This sequence comes from Sclerurus mexicanus, assembly GCA_013396755.1. Classification (NCBI taxonomy): domain Eukaryota; kingdom Metazoa; phylum Chordata; class Aves; order Passeriformes; family Furnariidae; genus Sclerurus; species Sclerurus mexicanus. The sequence goes on from VWZF01003318.1 coordinate 279,728, forward strand.
TTGTTTTCTCTTTAGTTACACTAGACTGCATTTCTTCTCTGTTCTCTAATTCTTAACTGTTTACTTCATGCTTTTTTTCAAGATATACTCAGCAGAGAAGTGCAAAAACAGAAGACAAGTCTCAATTACTCCATGACTGCAAAGAATTTCATAGGGAAAAAAGGTCTGATACTTGACTGCTATTGAGGGAGCACTAGATTCTAGAGATGAGTGGGACAGCTGGAAATGCCATATATATATTTTGCTTTCCAGTTGCAAAAAGCTAATCTCTTTAAGATTAAATCAGAAGGTTCTATCCTGGCAGAGAGAGCTACAGATCTGTTTATAAAAAAGAAAAAACACAAAACCCCCCACAAAATACTCAAACAAAAAATTCCAAAAAATAACCCAAAATACTAAAAAAAACCCTCAACCAACCAACCCACCAACAAAAAAAGTCACACCAAAAAAACCCAAAACTAAAGTTCCACAAAGAAAAGTGCTAGTATAGGACAGTCAAACAAAAGAAACTTGGTCACTCATTTTATCAATGTGATTAATAATACACTGTATTATTCAAATTATTCAAATACAAGTCCTATGCAATCTAGACAGCAATGTAAACTTTATCAATAACAACTAAGTAAAAGTAGGTAATACTTAAAGCAAACCTCAGTTTTTCTTTGGTAGCTTGTGGTGTTCCTTTTAAAAAAAGCAACTTCACAAGTATCTAAAGCAAGTTTCTGTTGGTTTTTTGGAAGGGAGATGATGAAGGCAAGTCAAATGGAAGCATCTTTACAGTCCTGGTAACATACTGTAATAGGAATATCATTAAATATATCCTTGCAATTTTGTATCCAGTGGCTGGGATAGCTGTGCATTGTACCTTGAAAATGTACAATTCTAGTCCCTTAATCAAAATGAGACTGAACATATACAAGAGCAACAGAAATTAAAGTATATTTGGACACTATTCTTGGTTTGTCTACTTCTTCTCTGTGCCAGTAGAAGACATTCTCCCCAGATGGTATGCTAAATTGTGTTCACAGATCAAAAAGACCACAGGCCAATCAAACAGGTTTTCACCTTTCATTGCCAGCATTTTTTTTCAGGTCACAAAACCTAAGCCAAGATCCTCACTTTCAAAGAAGTAAACAGCATTCTTGTTTCTTGTGTCCTTCAAAGTTCATCTGAAGCTATCACTTATATTTGGTTATTGTTTTCTTGAACAAATGAATCACAAATATATGAACAATAAGTACCCCTCTGGGATTCTGGCATGGAGTTCATGTATTTGTACATAGATGCTGTTTACAGCAGTGTTTTCAGGACAGGGGAAAAAAGCACATCTGCCTTTATTTCAAGCATAGTGACTCCTATCTGTTAAAACCTCAAGAGATAATGTTGATAGAACCAGAGTTGCAATTTGTTTAGTAGCACTTGGAAATCAGAGCAGCTCTTCACAACAGTGGGACGTTTCTATGATGCACCTAACATTCCAGATGGACTGCATCCAAAATACACTTGTCTAACACAGAACAAGAAAGAATATAATTACAAAATATAAAGCAATATCAGCTTGGCCTCTCCCTACTTAGAAGAAATCTGAGCACAGCGTTTTGCCAAGTTTTAGAAAGACAAAGACAATTTTATTTTAAATTGCTGAGCTCCATAAAGAGCTGCTTTTGTAGAGAGCTAAAAGATTAGTTGTTTAAATGTTTAAATGTGTCCCTCAGTAGCTTCAATCACAGCGCTCATCTCTCCTTTCCGAACAACAACGCCATACACCTTGCCAAAAGTTAAATGATATCATCGATGGAAATCACAGATCTTGTTTACCATCCAAAAGCTGAGAAAAATCTCGGCATGCTGGGGCTTAAAACAACCCGGGGGCCTCATTTCTAACTTGATGGCTATGCTTTTCTATTGGGATTTAGCTGGTTTGGAGGGTGGGGGCACCCTCTTTTAACTGCAGATTTTAGGTATGCCTTTGATTAGAAATGTGTGGTTCTCTTTGTATAAATAAACATTTTGTTTTTAAAGGAAAAACATGAAGGGCACTGCTCCATCCTGTTTAGCAGACCTCAGCGCTAAACGTTTCATAAAACTCTGGTCAAGCAAAAGACAATCTTCATACTGGGAAGAGGCAAGCAAATTGATTTTGCACTAGTAAGCACAAACCTGTAGGCACACTGGAGCAGAGTGCTTAGTACGCCAGCTTCACAGCTAATCCGAGGGGAAGCTAAGGTTCTCACTTCAATGGGTGAGCTGTCTGGCAGAAAGTAACAGGCAGCCTTTCTACCTTCAACGATAACCAAAGCAAAATGTTTTGTTCAAGGTCAGCTCATTTTCAAGCTTCCTCTGTGCTCAACTGGCTCAGCTGCTCCCATGCATATCTTTGAAAGATCCCTGCAGTGAGCTGCAAAAGTCCTTCAAATCCTCACCAGACTAAAACTGGAAACTCAGGATGAGGGGAAATTGAAAAGGAGCAACAGCAAGCCCCAGGAGACTAGTGAAGCACCAGCTGCACTCTACCTATCTGTTTTAAGAGACATAGTTTGTGATCTCTTGCATCCTATGTAATATTGTATTAAAACTGCAATTCTGTTGCTGCTTTGTTCAATAATTTTATGTGATGGTTAGGTTCACTCTTCCTTGCTTACAGCAACTGTAACTTAGGAGGAAAAAAGTGTTCTTTGTTAAGAAATTCTTCTTTTTTAAATGCTCAGAGAGGCATTTAAAGTATATCATTGACTAGATGGAACATAAAAACTGATCTTACGTGCTCTGGCAAGGAATGCAGCAACATCTAAGTTCTGTCATAAAGACAATATATTAATCAGCTACAAAATCACAGTCCCGAAGCTGCAATAAAGTGTATTTAGCAACACAGACATCTACACAGCAGCCGGAGTAATGCTTACTACTGAAGGTCCATGGATTTAAATATTAAAAAATATAAATTTAGCCACATAAATACCTTTCAAGTGTATTCATCTCTAGGTAAACTTTGTACTGAGGTTCTATTCAATTTCAATTTCAGTTTCTGTTTCAATTTCAAAATTATATTAATAAAAATGTAATTCCCAATATTTAATCTGCTTGTATGACTTCCTTCTTCTCTCCTTTTTTGAATGGTGTCAAGATCTTTCGTTTCAGAAATTTCATTGCCACCAAAATATCAGAATCTGTCTATTGATTTGCTTTAGGTTGAAAGTATGTTCAAATAGTCTAACATTATTTCTGAGATCAGAACACACTTTGGTGTTCTGAACACACCAATTCATATTCCCAGTCCTAGAGAAAATTAGATATCTGAATTAATTTATGGGAAACTCTGCACAGACCCAGCAAAGAACATAGGGAAGGCTAGTCAGACTTTTCACTAGAGCCCTGTAAGTTTCTCATTCTGGTTTTAACTCATTACAATTAGAAGAATGATGTTATACAATATTGGAGTATTTACAGAAGTATTCCCACACAGAGAAGAAACCCAGTGTCTGGTAAAAAAATCAAAGGAGGCTTAAATGCTTCCAAATCTTATTCTTAACCAACATTTTTACTGAACCTCCATTTCAAATATTCCTTTTTTTCCTTACTCTAAGTTGCCAACTGCCAAGAGCCAGGTTGGCACACTAAGGAAGGATTTCTCTTTGCAACATTTTTCTGAACTTTTTTAGAAGCCCTCAATACTATTAATACCAGAATCAAAGGTCTGATTCAGTCCAAGGCAGAGCAAATACTGCTGCTGTTACCATCCAAACTGATCTGTGCACACCCAAACTAAAAACAAAACGCAAAAATCCAAAATGAACAAGAAAAACAGCAACAACAAAAAAATTGATTCTCTGTGAAAGTATTGACAGCGTTTCTTCCATAGTTACTAACAGATGCTTAATGACTCCTGCCTTGCAAGTTTATAAAACTTGCAAGGCAATTGCAGTAATGTGCGTAAGTACAGACCAAAATCAGCAACAGAAGAGAGCAAGCTGTTGTTACCAATTCTACATAACACTGGAATAGCTAGAACAGAAGCAGGCTCCTCTGAGCTCCTTTCAAAGACCTCAGTGATATCAAGCAACTTGATAATAACCCTTCCAGCACAATGTTTTTCTACTTTTACCAACAGTCATGCTCAGGACTTAAATTAGGCAGCTTGCTCCGCAGCTCAGTTCAAAGAGACTGTTTACCACTGAATTGGAAATTTTATTGCTTATGGCGCATGCACTCAATTCTAAAACAACAGCAAGCTTAACTGCTTCAGAGATTCTGCTCTGAAAAAAAAAGTAATTCCTGTAAAATCATTCCTTCTTTGCTTTGATATTACAACAGAGAATTGCATTACATCCACTGTTTACTGTATTAACAAAGTATGAGAGATAGGAAAGAAAACAAAGCTCACAAAGAGCCACCCAGTCATTTTAAACAACAGACAAGGAGGATTTTGGCTTTTAGGAAAAACAGGTTAAGGAACTTACAGTAAGGATTTCTTTTACAGTTTCAAAGAAGAAAAGTCCCTAAGTTATAGTTACCTTACTGTAAGAAAGTAGCTGTGTACTTCCTGAGGTGCAGGGTAATTATTTTGTATTTTATACACCCCTACATTACTTTGGTGGAGAAAAGGAGGTGCAGAAAAGTGTTTGTCATGCTCTTTTCACAGCTCTTCATTATTTGGGTAAACATATTCACATCTTTAGAAAATAAAATGGAAACAACAGCTGAACCACAGCTTTTCAGCTTGCCAAGATCTACAGTGTGTGCCAGAAGATTAAAATAAAATAGGGTTAGTAAAGCTGGAAGCTTATCCAAAATATTACAGCAGAAATGCCCCATTTCTTGGTGTGCAGAAGAGGGAAATGAAATAATCTTCTTGGGATGATTTACATTTGCAAAAAGGGTCAAAATGAAAACTGAGGGGACTGAAAGCAACTGTTAAAAAGAACTGATCTTTCACAGAGATCTCTGTGAAATATGTGAATGCTGTTGGCTGAACCTGCTTAGAAAACACTGCCAATCAACATGCAGCTCCTTAGCAAAAAGAAGCCTTCTTCCAGAAATGTTTCATCCCAAGAAAAATTCCCTCCCTACAGGGAGAGGGAGAACCTATGTACTAACAATCAGTAGGAAATGGAATCTGGAAACACACCACTTTGGATAGGAAGGATGACATTAATCAGGTAATAAATCAACATAAGACCCCACTTAATATGAAACACATTTATGTTAGCCTAAATTACATAGTTAAGGAGCAAGCTGATCCAGTAATATATTCTATGCTTTTCAATGAGCTGCTGCAAGTTGGCACAAACACATCATTACTTCAGAAATCCTACAGAAAGCTTTGCCTCTTGCTAATCTTTTGTTCCTGAAGGCAGAACCCCAGCTATCACTCCCAACATGGAAATCACAATGAATTTTCTGTGGGTTTCTTTTCCTTCATCATTTCAGATGTGCAAGCCCTCGGTTTTTTATAGCTTCATTCTCAGATAATTTTAGAAAGCCATTTAAAAAAATGCACATCTGAGAGAAGTGCTAAGAATGAGTAAGCTGTTTGTAAATGCCATGAAATAAGATTTCTGAGACAAATAGCATTTTTTACTGTTTTCATGGATAAAGATTATTTGGAGAAGGAAAATAGTTACTAAGACACACTGTATACTTAACAGAATAAAAACACCCTGTTAAACCATCTTCACACATCAAACTTGCAGCAGAAACCCATTTAACTACACAGCATGTTCTGGGCTATCATAATGTAGGTGCAAAGGGTAGGACAAAAGTTAGAGACAACATGAGCCCCAGGCTGCTCAGCCAGGTTTTCAAGGGTAAATTTGCAATACATACAACTTTTTATTCAACTCACTGCTGCAAACTGAGCCACAACTACTGGGACCTCTCCTCAGAGCCGAAAGAGATGCACAGCCCCAACACTGCACTCACAGTGTAATATTATTTACAGGATGGGCTCTAAATAAAAAAGGTCTCTGCACATCCCCTGATACTCCAAGCTTAAGAACTCGGATAATGTAACTGGTACAAATCTCTCAACATATGTTACCCTACAAGGCCTTTTTTCTTTAAAATATATCTTCCTCAGCCTGGTCACCAATACACTTAAAACACAAACTCCAATTTGGTCATAAATAGGACAGCAGAGTTAGCACCTAGGAGGAGCATCAGGAACAGAAACCTGTGGATTTGGACCTGCAGTTTTGCAGATGTGGAGAGAGAGCAGCCAGTGTACGCTCTGCTCGACTGCGCAGGAGGCCAGCTCTCCCTTCACTTTTTTGTCCTGTTGTGTTGCCTTACCCTAAACGCACAAAAGGCTCATGAGACAGGACAAGATTTTGGAGTTGGGGAGACTGAGGGAGGGAGACAATCTCATGCAGATTTTTCTTTTTTAACAAGTGACACTCGAGTTCTCCCTATATTCATACTTTCCTTATCCTGTTTTCACTGCACTGACACTAATCCGCCTTGAAATTGGCTGATTCTGCCCAAGCCATGTTTACATGGAAGCAAGTTTCATCTGGTTGTCCTCATTCAGAGACCAGTTTCTGCTCTATGGCAGGAGAGATTATTAAGAACCGTATATTACAAGCACATGCTTTAAAGTGACTCAACTTGGAAAGATAACTGTATTATGTCAGCCTTCCACTCCCTAGGTCACAGAGAGGGAGAGGTAGCAGTAAAAATCTCAGATGGAAATTGCTTTCTAAATATATTATCCTCCATAAAAGCCATTTACCAACTGCTAGTACCCACAAGTCAAAGGGAAAAGATAAAAAGTACATGTGACACGACAGAGTAGGCAGCGGTGTGGAGGACTCATTTGCATTATCACACTGAACATTAACCACAAGAAGGAAAAAAACCAAATGCTCTGTGGTTTGCACAAACATCAATTATGTCTAGTAATTTCACTGATCACTCTTGTGAAGCACTAATGCATACACTATTTTGGCTTTTATAGGGCATGCAGTGTTTCATTGTCCGTCTCAGCATCAGAATTCCTGGTTGTTTGGGGGAGAAAGGGGGAAAAATTTATTTTCTCCTATGATCAGTAACATCTGCAGCTTCACATAAGGCCTTAAGATCACAGTACCTAAACATGCTAAATTATTTCATGGCAGAGAACACATGATCACAGAATCATTAAGGTTAGAAAAGACCTTTTAAGGTCATCAAGTCCAACTATTAACCCAGCACACCATCATGTTCACCACTAAACCATATCCTCATGTGCCACATCCAGATGCCTTTTGAACAGTTCCAGGGATGGTGACTCCACCACCTCTCTGGGCAGGCTGTTCCAAAGCCTGACAGGCCTTTCAGTGGAGAAATTAGCTCCAATATAAACCTCCTCTGGCACAATTTAAGGCCATTGACTCTCATCCTACCACTTGTTACTTGGGAAAAGAGGCTAACCCTCTCCTCTCAGGTCGTTGTAGAGAGTGATGAGGTCTCCTCTGAGCCTCTTTCTCTCCAGCCTAAACACCCCCAGCTCCCTCAGCTGGTCCTCCTCAGACTGATGCTCCAGACTTCCCTAACCCCTTTGCCCTCCTCTGGACATGCTCCAGCACCTCAATGTCTTCCTTGCAGTGAGGGGCCCAGAAGTGGACACAGCACTCGAAGTGTGGCCTCACCAGTGCCCAGCATAGGGGAACAATCACTTATCTGGTCCTGCTGGCCAAACTATTGCTGATCCAAGCCAGGATGCCCCCTTGGCCTTCTTGCCCACCAGGGCACAGCTGGCTCACATTCAGCTGCTGTTGACCAGGTCCTTTTCTGCTGGGCAGTTTTCCAGCCACACTTACCCCAGCCTGTAGCACTGCACGAATTTTATATACACGCTCCTGTGCAACAAAAATGCACTTTTCCACTGAGGGTTTGACTAACCCTTTCTGCCTTTACAACAACTCCAGCAGAAGGAAGGACGGGCACTTCTTCCATTTGCTGAGCAAGAAGTCCTTCACAGTTGTTTCCTCATTAACATTTAAAACATTCTAAAATGGCCAGCCTTTAACTCCTTGTTAATTCTATGCTTCAGTAATTGTTACTAAGCCCAAGAGAGTGGGATTTAACTCCAAATGCCAACAGTCACCTTTGCTGGGGGTCATCCCCACTGCAGCTCCTTCAGTAATTGAACTAAAAATTATATTAGTCTTTCCCAGTTGCTGCCTACCAATTTTAGAGACCTATGAGCTAAGTCAGACAAAAAAAAGAATTGTTACTGGTTTTCTTCTCATCCATTCATCTTACACAAAAAAAGGAAAAACATCAGCCACACAGGAGAAAATGTTAATCTACAACTTCTTGTATGCTACCGTTCAAATTAAACCTAAATTGCTGTTACTTTCAATTCCAAATAAAAGGTACCCAAAATTAAAACAGTAAATATTCCTGTATGAGTTCAACAACTTTTCAGCCTCCTAAGCAACAGAACTGATAATTCTATTAAAAAAAAATAAATCTGTAGTTGCTACAGCAGCATCTTGAATTCAGAAAGATAAACAAAGCCATCAGTTGCCTACCTAGACATGCACTGTACTTGGGTTCAGGCAGACTCGCTCAGGACAGTAAAATGGGCAAATCTACATCAGATCCTCTGAAATAACAACCACAAACTAGAGATGGAAGACACACAGCAAAGTCCAAATCCTGAGAATAACTGCAATTAGGATGATGTAGGGAGGCTGATGTACTTTCTGTTTATTCCCTGCCTGCCAAGAGATATTTCCTAAAATTATCCAAGAGGTTCTTAAAAACAGCAAAGACAATGGAGAACAGGGGTGAATGCAGCAGCTTGACAAAAGGTCAGTAACAGACACTCTTGACTAATCTGTAAATGGGAACCAAATATACTCTGTCCACTGAGGACTGGAGAGGCAGACATTACCCAGCCACAAAAGGCCTTGGGGAATAAATACATTTGGCAATAACCACATAGTTCATCAAGATCAAAAAAATAATCAGACACAAACTGCAGTGTTACCAGTCCCTAAATATATATTTGAGCTTCAAAAATGCAAAGAGAATTGGACCCATCTCCTGGGATGGATTTCTTCTCCAAAATCTTTAACTCTAAGTGCAACACTGAGAAGGATGTGATCCTTGAAGTACTTGAAGAAATACATTGAAATGCCTGTTAGATGAAGAAAATTTATAGCTTAGTGTCAAATATCCATGTCCCAGGGCTCTCTTTGCAAGTGTGAGTACAATTTGTGTTACACAAACAAATCTGCTGAGGAGATGCCCACAGCTCCTTTACCGTTAGCAATTAATGTAAAAAAAAAGTCCTATCACCAAAAGCTGAAATTAAATGTGGTCTCGTTTTTAGCTCCCACAACAGATTGCTACTTTCTAAAATAGATGTCAGCATGTAAATCACACAGTTGTGTACACTTTCTCAGCTACATCAAGAGTTAATTAAATGGCAACACAGCTAAGATTATTCCTCCAGTACCTCAATATTTGAATGGACTGTCACTTCAAGTATATAAACTGACTCAGTCTGCACACCACATGCACACAGTTCTTACTGGTTTTCAGTCACAGACAGCAATGGTGAGTTTATCAGTGCCTGTCTCTGTCCAGAACATGGCAAGCAGCATGGTAGGAAACCAACTAAGATGTAAGGTAGAGAGGAGTAAGTGTGCATCATTTTCAACTGCAAAAAGAGTATTAAGCATAATTAACAAACATTTAACCCACTTTGCTCCAGAGCTCCCTGGCCATTATCAAATAACATGAAGATAAAACCCCTGAAACAGTTCCAAACAAAAACACAGGCAGGGGTTGAGCACTGTAATTCACCACTGCAGGCAGGCAAAAAATTACCACCTTTATAACAAAGGACTGAGGGCACTGACAGATGTCTCCAGTAAACCATGCTGGGACAGCTGAATACCAGCTGCCTGCCTGCCCCTTCATCACTGAGCAACCTCTCAGCCATCTTCATCCAGTCTTCCATGCACTTGTTCTCCTCAGCAGCTCAGACTAATGCACTGACTTACTGTAAAGGGAGAGGAGGCACACGTTACCTTTTAGCACTTAGGTACAGCACTGGTAACCTCTGGCACAGGGGTAGGTGAATAGCAACAGTGAATAGGCAATAATTTTGAGTGAAGGGGTAAAGCCGGTTGCCAGGAGAAAATAAGCTATTAACATCAACCAGAGAAGAACTGTTACACAGCAACTCTCAGACCCCCAAATCTCTGATTTGTGGGAACTGCCTGATACTGATGCCAAAGATCATCTGTCATGTTGCATGTTCATTCAGATCAACTCAGGACACAGCATACTGCACAGGCCTGCAGACTGTGAGGGGAGAGAGAAGCTAGGGCAGAAACAAAGACAACGACTCACTGGATGACTTGAGGAGTTGTCCACAATGCAAGCAAGCAATCAGTTTTTAAAAGCTGATTTTCGGCATTGACTATATTATCTAGCTATAAGAAGAACCACCAGGTATTCCTTAAAGAAAGGGATTATGTCCAGCAAGCAATCCACAGATAGCTTTATTTTCTTTCTTCTTGTAAACATACATTTGAAAGATAACCAGTATAAGCCTGGATCAGAAGAAATGAATGACTGGGAAGCAGATGAAAGTAAGCTTTACATTCAGATACTTGCTATGGATTGAGAACACTGGGGAGAAAAGCAGAGAAAGGTAAGAAAAGGTGTGTACATGTAGGGTGAGAGAGAAAGAAGACTTAACCTTGTGCCAAAGATTGCACTGTGATTATCTTGTAGCTGCAGTTCTTGTACCTGAAGTGACATACATATTAAGATGAGATCTCCAGTGCCCTTTGCCCTTCATGGGAAAATAAATCATCACTCAATCCCCACACAGTATTCATCTTGGTCTATCAGGCTTTCTTTTCAGATTTCTTGAGACAGAAAGCCAAGGCTGCCTGTTCATGCCAAATCCACTCTCAACTAAATGCCACTATATACTCTCAGGCATTCTTAGAACAACTGAGAAAAAAGGTACTGAGTACTACAGATTTAGAGGAAGCCAGAATATTAGAAAGATTTTCATCCAAAAGCTATGGATATTTGGGCATTTTGTATCTGGAAACTCCAGTTTGTATGAGTTTTATTGAAACACAGACATACTTCTCTTGGCAGGGTGCTATGTTTCTGCTGTAAGTCAACAGAAAAGCATTGGCAGGACTTGCCCATGATCAGCTTGCCTATCACTGATGGCAAAAAGTACACTGAATGAGGCATAATAGAGGAACTTGGCTTTAAAATTGTTGTTACAGTTCTCTTACACAGCTGGGTGATTTTATGAATATGGTAATAACTATAACCTTTAGAATTCAAGACAGAAACAGCAGATGGAACCTAATTAAGAGAGAAAAATTATTAATTCATCTTCATAAGGAATGGGAAAGGAAACAATTCTTTGCAAATGGAGGTCCTCTGTGTCATTTAATAAATGCAGAAACAACCAACTAAACCAGGGACTCATTGAGAAATAGCTACACAACACACAGGAGGCCAAGATCTATTACTTGCAGATTAAAACACTGAATAGACAAGAAATGAGTAGGATCAAACAGTTTCTTTCACTGTACATGACTGCTGTGGTCTGACTGCATCCTCAGCTTTAGCTTATACAGAAAGACCATGTAGAAAATTATATTTCTTTCAAGCTGTTTCAGTTACCTTCACTTCAACTTAATGAAAATCTCTGAAGAACTTGCGTTACTCTGTCCTCCTAACAAATAATGCACAGCAGTAGGCACACAAGTTCACTGGACTCATTTTCCCTCACACAGCTCAGGGTACAAGATGGACTAGGACGCAAGAGGAAGCTTTTCAACAACCTGGGGAGGAGAGACATTTCTGGGAAGGATTGGGAATGGAGGGAATAGATTAGGGGCATAAATATCATCTTAGAAAAATCTAAAGAAAAAATCCAAAGTAAAGATCTCAGAAAATACCCTTTTCTTATTAGGTTCTGCCATGTCAAGAATGGAACTCATACTATGTTTCATTTGTAAAAATGTTGAGATCACTGGGGGGGGGATATAATAACAGAGCAAAACATCCGATTCCCAACTAGAGGCCTCACATTCATCTTCTCAAAAATCAGCTGGCAGTATCTGTACGTGACACTCTTCTCTTTTGTCATGCCTTAGCATAGAAATTAGCAAATATGTAGAGATACAGCTGATTTATTCCTCTTATTCCAGCAGTGCTGAGTTTACTTCTAAGGCAACTCAAAAGAAGCTAATGATTCAACGAAGTAAAAGCATCTAAAAACAGGTGAGAGATGACAGCCACACAAGGCCATTCCTCCATTCCAGCCAACGTTTTTCTAACTGCTGTTTCACCAAGCTGAGGAGGGGAGACTAAAAACAGAGAAGCTAAATACATACACACAGATACCACGCAACTTCTGCTTCTGTTTACAGAGTCCTTATGCAGGTCCATTAAACAGCATTAGCCAGAGATGAAAGGAATGTTTTGAAGGAGACAGGCTTGCCTTACTATACCCACTTGGGTGTAGTAACTGTGCATCGTTGGTACTTATTTCAACACCTACCCCTGTGATAGTAGCATAAATACAAACCACTCGTTCAGAGTACCATAAATATACACTTTTACATACACATATTGTGCGGGCATGTGGTGCGTGTGCTGCTTTCTCTTTCTGGCACAAAGTATTTGTTCCTGTCTGCCTCCTTATTGCTGCAGATCCCAATTCCTGCAGACAACTCCTCTCTTCCTTCCCAGCCCCCCTCACCAGTTCTGGCCCTCTCCTTCTCACTCACATTTCCCATAGCTCATAAGCATAACTAGGGAAATTCGCATATAGCTCACAACTTAACTTGTTTGGTTAGACATCCAACAGAAATCAGAGAATCATAAAATATCCTGAGCTTGAGGGGACCCACGAGGAACACTGAGTAAAACTGCTGGCCCTGCACAGGACAGCTCCAAGAATCACACCCTGTGCCTGGTCTGCTGCTGTACTTTAACAAAACTCCACTTCTCTCTTTTAGCAAAACAAATACATGTTTTGCAGAGACAGCTGCAAAACACCGTGAGGGCAGAGAGAAATCTGGGGTATTTTTACTTAGACAGAGGTCATAGTACCAGAAACATTCGACAGCAACTGTGCTAAGAAACGTGTTAGCTTTACCAGTCACTTCAAATAGAAAAAAACCCAACCAATCAACCAACCAAATCCCTCCTAAAAAAATGGAGTAAAATTAAAAATCAGTACTGTTAACAGTGAGCAGCATGCAGATAGCACACCTGCTGTCTACACCAAACTGTATAGCTCAATACCTCAGCTGCCCCCACCACAGAAGATGCTTGCATTTGCCCCTAAGCTAAGGCTCCCACTGGTATCCCAGTAGCAGTCATCACACACATAGATCCCTGTTTCTCTGACATTTCACTGGGCAGCTCTGCAATTTCATTAAAACAACAACAACAACAAAAACAACAACAACAAAAAAAAAACACAAAACCAAACCAAAACACATATGAGGCACCTTATGCCACCTACAGGCTCTACCGCTTTCTTTCTCTGACACTTAGTGTTCATTTAAGCTTGCCTCAGTCTGTCTGTTCGCAAACTTTGCTGCAGCCAAGATTCAATCAAAAGCCTTTCCAGAGGTGTCCTAATCCCAAACTTCCTCTAAGCTCTCTGCTCCCTCTCACAAGACCTAGTAGATCTCAGGGTCCATTTCTGCCATACATTTCTCTCCTCACTTTCAGCAAAAGTAACTTTTCCTGGCAAACACATCCGAGCCCTAGTTAGCTCTCACTACGTTGCTTTTTTTCAGGACTACTGCAAGGACTAGAGTTTATTTTACCCTTCAGGAGCCTAAGTCTCCCTTGGATCTCACTTTTCCCTGAAGTTCAGATGAAGCTTGAGAGAGAATTGTTCAAAGTCGGTTCCATTATTCTTTATCATTACAGAATGACTTTGCTGTTAGTTATTTCCACATAACAGAATTCAATGAAAGCAAAATTAAGAAACACAGCTCACTTTCTTCCAATCTGTCACTTTTTTTGAGAAATGAACCTGCAGAACACTACAGTAGGCCCCAATAGCTCCATTACAGAAATACAACAAATATCATTGTTGCAAGAACCATCTCTCTGAAAACTGTTCTCATAGACTGTAGACAAGACGAAAAAAAACCCAAACAAGCCACCAAAGTTATGCAATGACAGGAAGAGTGTCTTGTGTAGACAGACCTCCAAATTTCATTGTAAGCAGAGCCTCAGTACCAGAGTGATAGATTTTCACAAACAGACACATAGATCTAGCGAGGTAGGTTTCACTCTAATACCGTAAGGCATAGCCAATAAGGACCTGCAGGTAACTAGCTGCAGGTCATTTATTTTGGAGACCTCAATATAAAGTGTATTATTTCGGCATAATTTCTTGGTTTGGTTTGGAGTTTTTCTGGAGAAAATGCCATGGGAATCCTTTAGTTCCTTCCTAAACACAGACAAGAGTAGTTTTCAAGTGACATGATAAATGATTTTGTTGAGTCTTACAGGCACAATAAGTAATTTTTACTCAGAAGAAAATAACCTAACTGGACAGCCAGGAGAAAGCTGCTCTGACATCCTTTGTACATCTCTAAGAGAAAGGTGAGTTATCTACTCAGCTCCGAGACACTCGTTTACATAAAGGAAAAGATACATTCAAACTTTGTAGGATACCACATCTTAAAAATCACCAAACAAAAGCAGCATCACAATATTGGGCAGCTGCAACATTTGCATACTCCAGCAGGTCTCCATTGAAAGGCTGCTGTGATTTCATTAATTACTAGTAAAGTATCGTGATTTTTTGTCTTCAGTCATGCATCCAATGTATTTTTAATTTAAAAGGTTTCTTACATCAAGAGGTTTATACACATGTTAACAAAACAATGTCAGCAGTCCCAAAATTTATCTCCAGGACATACTGTGACCATATTGTCTTAAGCAGACTTGACCTGGAAATACTTTCTGAGCCACATCTGCATCAGGTTTCAGTACCATTTTCCCTTCTTACCTTCAAAATAATATGCCTTCTTCTTCCTGTTTGAGACACCTGAAAGCTGATGGTCCATTGACAGCTGCCTGAATTGGTTTATTCTTTGTTAACTGTTTACTTTGGATCAAATGAAAGCAAAAAGGAAACGGAAAACAGCCCCACTGGGAGAAGACTCATGTGGGACAAATTAGGAGCCACTGTAAGATTCAAAAGTCTGAGGGAAAAGCAGGACTAACTGGAGGCAGCTGTCAGGATGTGGTTTTTCTGTTTATATTCTTCTCCTTCCCTCCCTTACCCCCTAAATGGGTATTATGAGAGAAAGTAAGCATGTGTGTGTGTGTATGCACAAGCAGGAGCAAGTGAGCAAGCATGAAACACACTGATCCCTCCTCTCCATAGAGAACACATGAGAATATAATGTAAACTGTACGAGAGAGACAACCCAGTCACAGAAACAAAACCAATTGATAGAACCACTTATTTAAGAAAAAAACTCTTTTTCTTATACAAGTATCATAACATGGTGTAAAATTGCAACTTTAGAACATCAGTTTTAATTAGCAAGTGAGCTACAAACTGGAACTGAAGACCTAATGCTCCACTTCAGTTTTGTAAATGGCAGTCCTGTTGCTGGATCAAACTTTCCTTGTATTTTGCCATCCACCTCTCCCTCTAAAAATCAAAATAACAACTGTTAACACGGCATGTTGCCATGTACAAAAGCATTGCCTATTCAGAATTAAAAAAAAAAAAAACCAAAAAACAAAACACCTAAAACCAAAAACCCCTGTAGTCTGAGGTTTAAACTTAACATAGAATAAGTAGTGCATACATGGTACCAAAAATCCAGAAGACAGGAAAGAAAAGTTCATCCTCTGGAGGAACTCTGCCCTTTCGCATCTTTTCATGACTATCTCCTCACTTACTACTGTAATACTCATGTAATGCACTCAAGAAGAACAAGTTCAACAGCTATTGTTAACTAATAGCTAATTCAGTCCTCCTGGAGGTAACAGCCTCCCATCCCCTACCATATCTTTGCCTTAATGTCAAATCAGCTCAGGTCATTTTAAGGTGAAGTGAACACCAAAGTCACAGATAATGGAAGAGGAGACAGAAGAAACGAATGGGACACAGCACAGGCTTTGGAAACCACTGAACAGCTGACGGTCTCCAGTTACTCCAAAGATGCCTCTTCCCATTTTTATTATTCACCTCTTCTCTGCCTCTTGTCTTTCCCTCCACGCTTATTCCACCTAAGCAGACAGAAGTGAAAAGGAAAATATCTGGATTTCATACTTCCAGGCAAATCATAATTGCTTAGAAACCAAATTATACAAGAGCCAAAGAAGTCCTCTTCCCTCCTCCTGTTCCTTGTAAGAAAAAATACATCAGAAGAATGGATCTAACTCCATGGGTGACCAACACATTTAGAGACAAAAGAGTATAAAAAGTTTTAAGTGCAATTACAGAAAAACAAAACACAAGTGCCTGGTCAAAGCTGACAGATCCAATCAAGACTGCTTTTCCTTTAACTGTTCAAACGGTTTGACTTTCCCTGCTGGGAGAATGAATCAGACATAGCTTAGTAGCAGGCATGTGCTTTTCACAGTTCAGCTTTTCTGTGTAATTATGTGCTTTGGTTCTAGTTTGCCTGATTATTATTGCATTAAGTGCCTCAACAGGTGATGCTAGCAAAAACAATACTATAACAATATGCCTTTCTGCAGTCTAACAGCCACATAAAAGTAGGGCCTCAGTTTGCCTCGAGCATGTTTCCAGTCATAGGCACATACACACACAAAAAAAAAAATATCCACAAACAAAAAAGATTATTTTGTCCTTCAGTGTCACTGGCAAAAAGTTCTAAATCCAATATCCGCAACAGCCAGGCACCCAGGACCCCAGTCAGAGGCTGCTCTCCTCTGTGGGTTACTGTTTGTAATCAAATATATTCTCATCTCTTTGGAAACAAATGATCATGTCTTTGACTTCAGTCCTTAAAACTAGAATTTTCAAGTGAAAAAAACCATGAAGACAAAAATCATCTCCTTCACGCAGGATGAAAAAGGAAGGTTAGAATGATTTTTTTACCTGAATGTTTTGCTTTCATGTTCTTTGTAATGAACAATAGAAAATACACGAAGAGTAATGACTGCATTTTTTTCACCCAACTTCTGATTTCTTGAGAATGTTAACTAACTCACAATCTCAGCACAACACCCTTAATGACTTTACATTGGAAAGGTATTTGCTAAGGACATACATAACAAAGAAGACTGTTTTCCACACCAAATTACAGGTTCTTTTTGCAGTAACTACCATTCCTACTGCTATTTTTATGATGCAGAAGTAATTCTAAAATATCTAAATCTGTTTTTTGAACTACCACTCTTAAGGTGACACCTAATGACCTCTGGGAAGAGGTAACAGCATTTTCTACATACACATACTGGAAACCACCATGCCCTCTCAGTCTATTTTAGTACTATATACCATTCGTATAATACTAGTATTGCATGAAATCACATGGTGCAATGTGCAACAAAGCTCTCTGCTACACATTTAATTAAGAACCGACTAGGTTCAAAAAAACAGGATGAAAGCTAAGCCTCTGAGCTACCCCTATCACCCTCGAGGGGAAAAAAACCCGAAACCAAATACATAAAAAAAAGGGAAAAAAAAACCAACAAACCCTCACATAACAAACCAAAACAATAAAACCCCTATAGTTGTCTTAGCATTGTTGTCACATTTATTTCTTCTCCCAGACCTTTCACAGGCAGCTGAGGCTGTAGAGGCTGAAACCTGAAAAGACCTTGTCTTGTCACAAAGAAAATTTAAATATTTCTAGACAGTTACATGCATTTGTGTTACATTAAAAGCACTAGTTTTTCCTTCTATGCATGTGCTAATCAGAAAGAAATAAATATTAGCTAATATCACTGAAAGGTGCAATGGGTAAGTGAAACAAAAATTTTTCATGTGCCTATGAATGGCCTTTTAATGGCAGTATCCTAGTGTAGGTTTGACCTCCTAAACATTTCCTGCATTGCTTTTCCTCCTGCAAAGGACCAAAGTAGACTGACTGGGAGGGCTGAGAGCTCCCCCAGGCCTCTACTCCTGTGTTCCTTCACTGGTTTGAAGGAAAGAGAGAAATGAAGTGACAATAGACAGGAATTAAGACAAAAAGTCATAAATAAATAACTGCAGAAGTAGCACAGGAAAGAGCAGACAAAGTAGACATTAGCACTATTTTTCTTCACTGAACAAAGTATTGGGCACATTTGCCACTGTGGTTGGCAAACACTGCACGCTGTCTGATAAGTTACATCTGCAATACAGAGTTAGCAGATCAGACACTTAAAATTAAACTGCTAACACTCAGCTTTTTATTACCTAAGTGTCATTCAGTAAATCTGTCCAGCTGGTCACCAAAAGCTAAGCTGGCAAGAGTCCAAGACTCAAGAATCAAAAATTACTTGCTCCACACAGACTGTGTCCAAGCACATTTGCTACCCGCTGGACAGACTTTTCCTCACAAGGAAGATTTTCGACCCACACCCGAGCTGTCCCACGTGCTGCACAGCATCAGGCTCTCCTTCCTCAGCATGCACCTCCTGCCACGTGATGCCTTTCAGTCCCAGGCTTGAAATGTGACTCTCAACGCCACTCTTACCCATATGGGCTCCCAAATATGGTGTTGATGCTTAAATTCACATCTACATGCTTAAATAGAAGCACATTGTTTAAAATCCATTTCTTTCCATAGTGATTTTATCAGTTAACACATTGCCACAGTATGGGAGAGAGTAGCACATCAATCCCTACACCAGACAAAAGCTGTAAGCATGTATCTACTGGCTGCTTCGTGTGAGTGGGAAGAAAGGGAGGGGGGGAAGAAAAGCCAACCCTGCTTGTGAGTGAAATAAAGCTGCAATGTTTTGCTTTACTGCCATGCTGTGGAAAATACAGTACAGCATCCAAGCCAGGCTTCTTTTTCCACAGCGTGGCAGTAAAGAGAAGCAGCACAACTGCAACCCACCTTGGGATGCAGAATGACTGGAGAAGGGCAACGACTGGACTACTTTTGCTACTACACAAAACAACAAAGACACAGTTTAAAAAGGAAATGGATCGTGCCACTTACTGGAAAGAAGAGATTAGGCCTGCTAATTAAAGGCAAGGATCGCCATCTTCTTCCAAAGGATGCAGCTCTTCCTCCTAACCATCCGTCTGTTTCTGGTTTTGGCTCTGACCAAAACATCATTCCACTGAAAATTCAGACTGCAGACCTATGCACAATAGCATCTGGGACAAATCACTGCAAAACCAAATACCTTTCTTTGTTTGGTGTTAATCTAAAACAGTTATTAAAACAGATTTAGCAAAAACCTTGCTCCTTCACAGCAGATCCTTCAAGTACTTGGTACATGCATCACAGGCCTGTCTCTTTGGTAGTTTCTGCAGACTCAGCCCCATGACAGCAGCCCGTGGTGTTCAGCGTGGCACCTACTAGTCTGAGTCCTCCTGTTCACCTGGTGGGATGCCAGCAGCCTTGCTCATACTGTTCTCAAAACTGGGACAGAGCTCCAAGTCTGCGTACAAAAAACTATTATTCTTAAACAGTCATGATTTATCATTGAGAATACTTACTTAATTCACACAATTTCCATTACTAAAGCTCTCCTATACA
Source organism: Sclerurus mexicanus (assembly GCA_013396755.1). Lineage (NCBI taxonomy): Eukaryota > Metazoa > Chordata > Aves > Passeriformes > Furnariidae > Sclerurus > Sclerurus mexicanus. Next base: position 299,425 of record VWZF01003318.1, read on the forward strand.
TTAAAGAAATAATAGCTTGAACAATTAAAATTAATTGCCTTTTGTGCCAATGAGGACTGCCCTACTTCCCTCTTCCTGGGGCTTTGACTCCTTTGATCTGTCCATCTCTGTTACAAACATGAGCTGCAGGAGTGGCAGGTTCAAGTAGGAATGAAGCAAGTGATTCCTGAGTGGAATGAAGCAGAAACTGGCAAGCAGCCGAGATGACAGCCTGAACTGTTATGAAAAAATAACAATGGTAACAGTAACGATTTTTGTAGTTACCACTCCAAACAATCTCAACAAAAAGTGAAGCTGGGAAATTCAGCATCGTGCTGAATCACTGGCAGATCCACATAGGGTCAAATACAGCTGGTCTTGAACAATCACAAGAAACATTCCTCATAAAGAATAATAAAAAGAAGGGTTAAAAGAATAATAAAAAATAAAGAATAATAAAAGGTGGGGTTGTTTATTCCTTTTGCATACAACTTTCTAGACAACAAAGTATTTTCATAGGAAACTAGCCTGTATTCTAGTTTTCCCTTATTTCCACTCTAATTTAAAAAAGATGATCAAGTTGAACAACCCAGAAGATTACACTAACAAATACAATTTCTTTCAACAAAAGAAAAAATAAAGCAAAAAATTCAATTAAAGGAAAATAACAAATAATAGCAACAAAAAAGAATGTGTCCAATATTGTCAGTGAGAGTAAAGGGTAGGTAACGCCCCAAAAGATGGCCACATATAATAACAAATTCTGTTCAAAACACAGCCTTAAATTATACTCTCTCTTATTTCCAGACTTAAATAGATTGATAAGGGTACAAAACACAGTACAGGACCATAACATTTTTATAGGAGGAAACAACATGCTTTGACAATTTTCGTTTGGAGAAAAAAAAATTATAGCACTCTGTGCCAACTATGCAGACTTTCAGAGGGTTTTTTTGTTTCATTACAGTACTGTAGAGTCTCCCCATTTCTGAGCATACAAAGACAATATAATTCACAGAGAATTTCTGCTGAGCACAATAATTTTAGGAAGTATGACAGATTTTTTTCTTTCAAGTTCAGAGGTTACAATACCCATTTCAGACAGGCCAGTAAACACTACATCATTGGTATTTCCATATTTCCCAATAAATGCAGCTTTGAAAGCCTAAGCTGTGTAACAAATACACGAACTGGCTTCGCTATTTAGAGACAGTCTTTGTAACAAAGTCATACTAACATATCTAGGTAGAAACCAAAACAATTCCTTAAACTGCTGAGCTGTGAACTTTTACATCTTATCACTAAAAATGCCGAACCACTCCCTTTCCGCATTGCTTCATGGGTGCTTCTTTCCCAGTGTTTTGGGTTTTACTTTGCTGAGAGTTGGACGGGGGATAAAAAAACATGCACGGCAGTCGGACGAACTACGCTCATAGTGAGAGTTTCACAGAAAAGGCTAGCTGCCATTTTCAGCGCAGCACACGAGCTTCAGGCACCAAATCTAAGACTACTAAAAACCAACCGCAGCAAGGCACAGTTGTGAGACCAACTGCTGTCGTCGCCCACATTTTATCAGCTGGCACTTCTACAGTGACCCCAAATGCCATCGGAGCTCCCCGGCCCTGGGATGGAGGAGGGCTTGGCTTTGGAGAGAAATTTCTGGAAGGGCAGATTTGGGACAGCACTGCCTCTGCCGCGCTCCCCTGAGCATTGCGTGCCATGAACATCAGAGGAGCCTGAGGAAGGCACTGGCGGTGGGTGATGCACCAGGGCAGTCAGGGGGCTGCAGCACCGAGCCCACAGCCTGCTCCCCACTCTGTCTCCAAACATTTCCATACCCACAGAGGCGTGAAAGAGGGGCAGTGACAGGCAGGAAAACACCAAAACCTTGCACGAAACACTGCGGAGAAGCTTCTGGCTAATGTTCATTGGAAATTAACTCCTTACTGACTCATGTGACGTTCAAACAAAGCCAAAAAAAAA
>VWZF01003318.1:302777-333480 GCA_013396755.1 Sclerurus mexicanus
AAAGAAGATAGGGGCAGAGACGTCATGATTAAAATAAAAATTAAAAAAATTCTGTAACCACACAGGAGAAAAACTGCCAACTGTACGGCAAAGCACAACACTGTACAGATCTCAGTGACCAGGGGCACCTTATGTGGAACTGCAACTCTTGGTGTTTGTATTCACCACGGCATCAATACAATGGAGTAATTGCTAAAGGAAAGGAGCTCCTAAAAAACTTTTTATTTACTATCCTGTAAAATGTACGCTGTGCTGCCAGAATCCTCTTACAAAGCTGCTGAAGAAATGAACCTTCAAGCACAGAACATCAGACAAAAGCCAATGAGGAACCAACCAATCACTCAGATGAAACCACTTAAAAAGGCACATTTTCCTTGTTCACAAGCTACAAAACAAGCCTCATTTTCTTCAAGTCATAAAGGAACACAAAATTGGTAAAGAAAATTTCCATGATGCCTAAGACTATATAACCCTAACAATTTTCTTCTGCAATAAAAAAAATTAAATAGTAATAATGGAAAACCTTGGGAAATGCAGAGATTTTATTAGTTTTATTAACTCAACAATATAAACTTGAATTATCTCACTTTGCTTATTTGCTAGTTAACTCATTTCAAAGTGCCTCTCAGTGCTAATGAAAATAAAATCTAAAGTGCTTTATAAAAGAAATGGGGTTGGCTGAAATGACTAGAGATTTGTATTTTATTTATGTTAAGATGTTTTCTCTTCATTTCGTAACTAAATTGTTAATTTAGGAAGCGGTAGTTACATTTTTATATGTTTTGTTTCAGTAATGCCATCAAAATAATCAAAGCCAAACAAACAAAAAAGCCAAGTAGTAAAGTAAATATTATTTGGCTGATTACTTTTTATTTATTGTCACTAGATGTTTTGTTAATACCACGATGCTAGAAAGGGGTATATTTAACCTTTTTGCCCCATCTCTAACTTCTTTAACTGTATGACACAGTGTGAGTATTTATGCTTAATCTCTTTTTTCCTCCTCCATCTATTTGTTTTCCTGCCAGTTTATGCTCCCAGCCTGAACTAAATTAAAAAACTATTTTCAACTGATTCAGAGCTATTTAAACTTATTACTCCTTCAAGGATATTTTTACTTGAAGCACTTCAGGAGTTAAATTGCTAAGTTAAAATCAAAGTAATGACCCCAAGCAGAGATTACTGAGTTGCAGAGTAAATTCATATAAATAAAATTGGACTGAAAGGCATTTCCCACTGAATTATAGTGTCTCGATTAAATCTTGTACTGGCACTAAGCATGCCTCGTGGTTCTAAACAGCCCATCACTTGCATTAAGACTATCACAAAGTGAATGAATACCAAACAAACCCAATCAGAACTTTGCCCTCAAAGCTGTTAAAGCCTCCAATTTCCTAATATTTCCAGACCACTTGAGTGACTGCCTCGCAAAACATAGGGATAATTAAACTGACATGAAACAACTGCCCTGTTTAAATTCTAGGGGCAGTTTGTCTAACCTTCTGATCCCAGGGGAACCTACAGCCACTCAGACACCTGTCTGTGGTCACTATCCTTCACAAAGTACTCTTCCCAGTGTAGGAGACCATCTACCACAAGCACTAACATGGATCCATATTTTACGTTCATTTCTAACATCCAATACGTGCAAATCTTACTCTCATCTGGAAATATAAAACAGTTTTGTTGTGGTTGAACACTCCTCCAAGCATCATCTACCTGTAAGAAAACCAAATACTCCAATCAACCAAGTCAAAACATTTGAAACTTCTTGTCAAATGTCTGAAGGACAGGGGGAAAAAAAAACCAACTCCAATACCTGTAAAAAGAGAATACGCAAGTGGCATTACTTTCTCGTTATTAAAAAAAAACAAAACAAACCCAAAGCCAATTCCCTTTTGCACACTTTTCCCAAAAATAATTTGCACTTTGACCATTCCAGTGCCATGATCTCTAAATCCTTTCAACTTAGGACCACCTGAAAAGTTCGCCCTTGGGAGCTTCTGTCATTGTGGGAAAAACAAGACCACTCATCAAAGATCTTCTCATCTGAGAACTGGTCTGGCAAGACTGTAGTGTGCATCTTCCAAACACTGATAACATTTGTATGTAGTCCCATTTTATTCTAAAAAGCAGTTCTTTCATTAGCTCATTTAGAGGTAGCTTTCTGAAATTCCAAAATGACTTGGCAATCTTTGAAAGGATTTCAGAGTCACCTGATTTTTCTCGCATGGTACATTCTTAATATTAACTGCACTTAGCCTAACACCATCAAGGGCCCAGTTTTGTTATTTCTCCACATGCTCCAGGGCTTCCATTCTCATCCTCAGAGCTCAATCACCATTTTTCACACACTGCTCCTGCCAAGGGATAGAACAGTTCTTACCTGGCTTTTTTCCCTCCCTTTATGCTATATATTCAGATGAATGTCAAGTGCTGACTGAGAACACATTCCATGATGATCCCTATTTTCAGTTAAAATACACACAGTTTTGGATTTAACTCTCTGCCTTTTCAGTCAGAGTTATTTAGCTGGAGTCAATCAAGCATGTGATTAGAAATAATAACCCACAAGCAATGAATTCAGAAAGATTAGATCTTCACCAAACTGTGTAAGTGTGGCAAACTGCTACCTCTTCTCTCACACTTCTAACCACGATACTAAAAACATCCCTCAACAGACCCAATTTTTGGGCCTTAAACTCTACACTTGTGACTTAAAATTCCTAAAATTTAAGTTCTCACTTTCCTTAAAGGTGCAATTAATACAGGTGTGGCTTTTCTTTGGTGGATACCTCCTACTAAACAACATTGTTGAAGTACTCATGACCAGAAACGAAAAATATGGGGAGAATTTCAAGTATGTTTTTTAAAAGCAAAACTATCCACAAGGCAAATTTTTTTCTGTTTTCTTAGTAGTAAAAATCTATCACTAATGATCCAAAAGATAAGAAGTATGTTAATGATATTAATGGTATCTTAGTTAATCTTCAGTTACCCTCTTTTAAAAAGGACTGATAACTGCAAAATACAGCTGTAAAAAATGACACAGCAGAACTGCAGAAAATTCCATCTCTAAGGAGAAAATAAAGTCCACTCTTTAAGTTCTCTCCCTACAAAACAAAAGGTCAAAAAATAGTCTTTTTTTTTCTGTTTTCTTTATTTTTTTTTTAACTTAACCAAATGAAAAACCAAATTCCAGGGTCTAGCATGCAGGATATTCAGGTATTACTCCACCTGGTTTGTATCAGCAGCATCCAAAGAATTACCTACCTTTAAGAAAACCTACCATGTTCAGATTAGCCTAAATGGGTCTCTTGCTTCACCCACCTACTTTTACTAACTATTTCCCACTGATACCAGAACACAAACATGGATTTAAAAATCATTATTTGGCAGCAGCGCTCAAGAATTGCATAAAGCCGTGCTTCTATGTCAGTTTTTACAGCTGAGATTCCTGGCTGAGAGAAGTCCAAGTGACTTGCAATAGTTTACTCAGCAAGCTATTCATCAGAACATCTGGAGGTGCTCACAGTTTGAAGATGTTACTCACTTGCCAGCAACCCTAATATATTGAACTACAAATACTTTTAAATATTGTCCTTTCTGAGGTTTCCTCTGCTACATGTGAGGTGTTCTTTTCAGTTTCCAGTGAGTGGTATCATACAACTTGCCATATAGTCCTGCTCCCCAAATACTTTTCTATGTCAGCAATAGCCAAAAGGATTGGATCAGGCCAACAGAAGCAAACCCCAGACTGAGTAAACTCTGAAATCCATTTGAAATACATGTCAAAACCTTATATAAACATTGGATACAAAGAAGGATTCACCACTACCTATCACCTAATGAAAAACTAGTACTTAAAGGAAAAACTGTGGCATTTTGCTGCATTTCCTATATAAGTGAAAATACAACACCACAAAACTGCTCTGAAAATCTACGTATCATCTTTCCAGAACTGTCCTTTAAATCAGAAAAGGCACTGTAAAAGCTAGATCATCTCAAGGAGGGTAGACCATATGTAAGATATCTCTCAATCAGTATTTTATTAGTAAATTGCACTGCCTTTTTTTTTTTTTCTTAGACTCTACTCCTTTCCTGAGGAAAAAAATAATAAGGGAATCTTGTTTGGCATATAATAAAAAATGACTTTTAAAATGTTTCTGAGGACAACAATCAGAAAGCATTTGAATATAATTACATTATTAGTAAAGATAACTATTTTCCTTTAATAACCCAATTCCTGTTGCAAGACTCCACTAGTAATTTCGTCACATAATCTATGTTCGGTGAAATATTTACCTCCCATATGATTTCTTTTTAGAGAGTTTTCATTCTGTTTGCAACATTTACTGTCTTCACAGGAGGTATAGATAGGATCATGAGCATAAATTGAACTTATAGTTAGAAATAGTGCCACGATTTTAATATTCGTCTAATAAAAAAAAAATACTATGTTAAACTCTCCAGTTCTTACACTTTATAACATATAACATTTTCCCCACAAATTTCTACTGTCTTACAAAACGGACAGCAATATTTTTAAAAGTCCTCACAGGCACACTGGGCTCTTCTCAAAAGCACTTAACCACATCAGTCTTCCCCCTCCACAAAATCTCAGTCATGCAAAACTACAGAGCTATCACTTGTTTTTATAGAAAAATAATAATCAAAAAAATTTTTGAAAAACTCATTTAAAATGCTTGTAGGAAAGCAATTTATTACACTCTGAGTGAACTGTTCATACAGTTATCAATCAGTACCGTTTTTAGTCGTAATCTATTACCCACAGCTTTTACATTTATTAAAGCAAATGCAATGAAAGACTATTTTTAGGGGATGAAGGGAGGACAACATGACATGTTCAAGATAAAAAGTAATCAAAGCAGCCAGATTTCTTTATCTGAAACTCAACTGAAATCCAAGAATATAAGAAGGAGAACAATTCATTCTAGAGCTTGACAGCTATTTTATACAAATTCAGAAAATAATCAGAGGAAAAGAAATTGAATTATTTCATCTGCTGCCGAAGTTGTCCCCTTCACAGATTAAAGAAAAAAAAAATTGTTTCAAAAGGTACGAACTGCCTTTGCCCTTCAGTTATATATACAAAGTAAATGATACTTTGGGTCTAACTTCAGAGTCCATAGACTAGTGAAAATGTTTCTTTTTGATTTATAAAAGTATCTGTAAAGGCAAAAAAATTAATGGCTACTTGATTACACAGATGATTTTCATAACTAAGCCTTTAATTAAGCTTGGTTAGTATGTTCTTCTTTTAGAACCAGCATTCAATAATATTTGAAAATAAAAAGTATTATCTGACTTCCTTTTGTAGGTGAAAAGGTATTTTTATCTGATTTAATTACTATCTCATATTTCAATTACAGCAATTCCCATATTCCCATTTGTTGTCCAGGAGTTATTAGATGTACACATACATTTCTGCTCATTTCTTATGAGAAAAACAAACAGAAAAAGAAGTCAAAGCACCAAAAACTAGTTCTACCTTAATGCAGAAGTAAGAATCATCACAGATGGNAGGTACGTCAGTGTACTCCTTTTACTAATCTTTATCGGTAATTTATGGATGAAGGACATTTGTATATTTAACAGTCCATCAAAGCATTTGAGTGGACTCTGTCCTAAGTATTCATTAAGTGGAATTAAACATAACTTTCCATAAAGAACGACGCAGCATGAATGGGTGGGCAAGCTTGTGAGCAGCTACCACTATAATAATTTATAGTTTGTAATCCTGCCTTATTACTTCCAAAAACATTTAAAAAAACACTTGGCAGCTACAAAAAATACTTAGTCCATGCTATAAATTACTCTGGCAGAAAAATCTTTTATGTCCCTGAAGGATGCACTAATTCTTCCTTCTCCAGTGGAAAAAGATAAGCTAAATACAGAAATACACCAACTCTCTTTATCTGCAGGATAGTATTCCCTTCATGTTTTTCTTCCCAGCTATTTATGTTCTTTCCACAAGCACAAGTCATAAATAAGGCCAGTAAGAATTCAGGTAAATGCCACGAAACTACCCGGACCATCCAGGTATGCAATTCCCTGGAAACTGTCTATACACTTTAATAAGCATGTCCTCCACCTAAAGACATCTCTCTCTCTCTCTCTTTCTCTCTCTCCCCAAAATCAAGAACAGAACTATACTGCTGGACACAAAAAGAAAAAATTCAAGTACCAAGAAAGTATGAGAGGAGAACTCTATGTGAGAGAAGGGACTTATTCAAATGTACATCTCAGAAACGAGTTTCTGAGGTAAGTAGTATAATTTCGGAGGCAGCCAAGAAGGCAACAGTCAGCTTTTGTAATTTAGCCTTCTTCTAGAAATATCTGTATCTGTATCCATTTTAACTTTTTTTTTTTAACCTAGACAGCACAACAAAAATAATAAAAAACACCCTATAAAATAAATACAAAATAAAATAATAATTCAAACCAACAAAACCCCGAAAAACAAAACAAGAGCAACTTTTGATTTGAAGGTGTCTTGAGATTTACTCCTGAGACTAGATTACACCAAACAGTATGGGAGGTAGTAGATGGGGGAAAAAAATCATAAAAAAGATCCAAAACAACCATAAGGATTACATTAAAAAAAAAAAATTATTTAATAAGATCAAAACATTTTTTCAAATCCTCCACCTCCTGCATGGTGAGCTGACAGACTGTGGGAATGGCATGGCAATTCCAGCTTAGTATCTTTCCTGGGTGCCAGCAGCACACTCCCTCTGCAGTGATAGCGTGCAGAGGGCAAGCCCTGTGCTCACGGAAAGATTTGATGCTTCAGTGAGCCCGAGTGGTGGAAATGGCAATCAGGAAGTGAGACACCATCTCAGAAGTGCACCCTCGGTCCCTCCTGACGCAGTGCCAAACATGAGTGGTTTGGACACCTGGGCACAGCACTATAAGGTCTTGTGTTTTATGTATGCTACATGTAATTGTCTTGGGTATTATTGCTCCAGACAGACTGAAGCGAGTTGAGCAGAAGGCCACAGGGACCATCAAGGCTACAGCACAAGCCCTCCACTACACACCTCCTGAAGTCCACTCCAGCCTGGATTGTCCTGACATCAACTGTCATACTTTGGACAGAAAACTCATTAGCTATGCCCCATGGCTGTCCCATATCTGTATATGTATCAACTTTTTTTTTTTTTTTAACCTCGACAGCACATCAAAAATATTAAAAAAAAAAAACACCCAATAAAATAAATACAAAATAAAATAATAATTCAAACAAACCTCTGACTGCCCACCCCAAAGCACACCTCTCCAACCAAACCAAAAATGGGCAGCACGTACAGGACAACCACAGGACAGGGCCCAACCCACATGGGTTTGTGAAAGGCAAGGTCCTGCTTGACCAGCCTGGTCTCCCTCCGTGGCAAAGTGACCTGGTCAGTGAGTGAGGGAAAGGATATGGATGTTGTCTTGAGTGAACTTTAGTAAAGCCTTTGGCACCACTGCCCACAGCACTGTCCTAGAAAAACTGGCTGCTCATGGCTTGGACAGGTGCACTATTTGCTGCGTGAAAAACTGGCTGGATGTCCACACCCAGGAGTGGTAGTGAATGGTGTTCCACCCAGCTGGTGGCTGGTCACTGGTTGCGTTCCCCAGGGCTCAGTGTTGGGGCCAGCCCTGCTTTATATCTTTTTCTGGACAGGGGGATCAACTGCATCCACAGTCACACCAGGTTGGGCAGGAGTACAGATCTGCGTGAAGGCTCTGCAGAGATATCTGGACAGGCTGGGTCAACATGCCGAGGAAAACTGAAGGAGGTTCAACAAAGCCAAGTGCCAGGTCCTGCTCTTGGGTCACAACAATGCCCTGCAGGGCTACAGGGTGGGGGAAGTGACTGGAAATGTTCAGTGGAAAAGGGCATGGGAGCGTTGGTTGACAGCAGCTGAACATGAGCCAGTGTGTGCCCAGCTGGCCAAGAAAGCCAAGGGCATTCTGGCTTTCATCAGCAATATCGTGGCCAGCAGGACCAGGGCAGTGACAATCTCCCTGTGCTGGGCACTGGTGAGGTCACAGCTCGAGTGTTGTGTCCAGTTCTGAGCCCTCACTACAAGAAATACACTAAAGTGATGGACCGTATCCAGAAAAGGGCAGCAGAGCTCAGGAAGGGTTTGGAGCACAAATGTGATGAGGAGCAGCTGAGGGAGATGGGGGTGTTTTAGCTAGAAGAAAAGGGGGCTCAGAGGGGACCTTATCGCTCTCTCCAACTACCTGAGAAGAGCTGTAGACAAATGGGGTTCAGTCTTCTCTCCCAAGTAACAAGCAACAGGACAAGAATAAATTGCCTCAGGTTGCACCAGAGGAGGTTTACATTAGACATCAGGAGATATTTCTTCACTGAAAGGGTTGTCAAGCACTGGAACAGGCCTCCCAGGGAACTTATTCAGTCACCATTCCTGGAGGAATTTAAAAGACATGTAGATTCTATAATTCTATAATTAACAGTTTAATTTTGGTTCAATAAGAAATGTAGTTCTACAAGACAGTTTCTCTATAACTTAATGCTAATTAACAATTACAGTGAAGTATTAAAGGATTGGAACCTTCTTACAGTCTAACAAGGAACGTAGCTGGACTGATTTGAGAAAATAGCACATTTTATTTCTGGAGAAGTAGAAAGGAGACTTTAAATTCATATACTTACATGCTTATAGCTACTAAATACACGGCTATCTTAAAAGTATAAATTAGATCCGTATACACATTTATTTTACAAATAATATATGGATACCTTACAAAAAGTGTCCTAGAAACGGAGAGTAAATCAGAAACAAGACACTAAACCTTGAAGTGCTATACTCCTGGGACATAAACAATACATTGAGAAACCCACACATATCAGTAGCCCACATCTGAAGATATTTCATAGACTGATACATCTCATTTTAAGAAGTTTTGATTGAATACCTAACTTTTTAAATTGCAGTTACTTACATCTGCTGACTCACTAAGTGGTATAATACACAAGAAATAGTAACTGCACTGTGAGTTAACAAAGCAGACTATACATCTGGATTTTAAAGTGCTGGCACATGAGAACTTTCCTGACACAACCTTTAATACACAACCTTCAATACTCAGTCTGTCACCATTCCCATTACACTTCTTCAGCTGGGATATGAATTTCTGCCTCTGCTAAATCTGTAACTAAATCCTTAACTAGAGGACCACAACTCAAGAAGATATTTTGAATAAAAATTAAAAGATGGAAGCAAAGGAAAACCAGACCCCATTTCATACCACAAAGTCTTTTCTTCCACCTTCTCTTTCAAAGGCAAAAGTAGGTTGGAGTCTTGATTTAGAGACTGATATTCATGTATTTGTGATAAAGAAAGACTACAGAAAAATGTGAGTTTGTATACCAATTATGTACACACAAACACATGATAATGTATCTATACAGACAGAGATAAAGTTGTAAATGGTATGTAACTATCTGAAAACACTGATTTTATTCAGGCACACAAAAATAATTTTCAGTGTGAAAATAACTTCAATAAAATCAAATTCTTCAAACTATTTTCTAATTGAGAAAATGTACTTCTTAATATCATGTCTTTACAGCTCTTGTTCAACACAGTGCTGAGCAAAAAGATTGCTTGAGGTTTTTTGTTCCTCAGTGTCTAATTATTTTTCATTTTGTTTTTGCCTCCCTAATGTTATGGCACAGGACTTTGCTATAGTCATTATTTTCAAAAGGACACAGGTTCCCCTCTTTATAGCTTATTAGGGTATTTTATAGAACTATCATCAAAGAAGCTGTAAGGACTTGTGCTGCTTCATTAAATGTTAGAAGGCTGTGTTTTCCATATGAAATATAATTTTGCATATTTTTTGTTATTTTTATTGTCAGGACAATCTTTGCAACAATTCCTTAATTTCCTTTTTTTTTGTTTTAATTTTTTTTATTTGCTGTTTGCTTGTTTAGGTCTTTCTGGGAGAATTAATATACGAAATATTAACGAGACAAGCTTATTAAAGCTTAAGGATGAAATTATTTGGGATCTCTGCACTATTCTCAATAAGTGGGGATGAAACATTCTCTACTTAGAAACAATAAAAGTTATTCGGCCACTTTATCACCTGAAGGATTGTCACGGAGTGAGCATTTAGCATCCACATACCAACAGTATCACTACTACTGTGCATGAACATGATGTAAGCCACGCTTTAGTTAAACAGTGTGTGTTAATTTACAATAAGCACACAAGAAACTGTGTTACTTAGTATAAAAATACATAACCATTTCAAGTGCATGGGGATACTGTGCTTATGTCAGGGGCTCCAACTATGAGAAGTGCACCAACTTCTGTCAAAATACCAGTGAGGTGCACAAATATTCCATTATTCCAGCCATGCATCCCTTGTCACAATATGTCCATTTCAGCTGCACCAGTAGTGTTTACACAGGCTGCAGTCCTTGTTTTCACAAGAGTGGAGAAAGTCCTGCTCATTAGCACTATTCAGTGCCAGTTACACAAGACATCTACTTGCAGCTACACCACGTGGCCAAACACCAGTTGCCTCAAAGACAAATACTGTCACACAGAAAAATTCAGTGTACCTAGAGATCAATAACACAAACAAAACCAACTTCCCAAATAACTTACTTTGTTACTTTTACCATCTTCTTTCTGTAGTGAAATATCCCTTTTTACATCTGAATGATAACAAATTAAAAATGCTGGGGGTTTTGGTGATTGAGACACTCATCTAGACAAATTAGCAACAACACAACTGCTGCTGTTCCAAAATAATTTGAACTTTTACAGACATTATTAGATACAGACCAAAGCCCAAAATAGCAATCATCATTGTTAAAGAACAAGGTTATTTCTTTTCATAATGGAGAAGCAATCATTCCTTCTCTGTCATATCATGGTGCGCTACTATACGTTACACACTTGTACCATGTTGGGGGGTCAGAAAAATAAAACTACTGACTTAAAATTTTTAAAAGCCCAACAAAGAGAAGGGAAAGCAGAAAAGAACCTTTAAAATGAGCTCACATTTGTAAATCACATACATTTATTTGAAAAGTATTTCAATATTTTTGACAAGAATGAGATATTAACCTGTTTTAGAAATTAGCAGAAGCTTCTAGACATGACATAATTGATACTTCCAAATAAATGGGTATATCCAATATTGTACTGGCATCCAAGATGGTCATAATATTACTAAAGTCATTACAAAACAAAGCAGTCTTTGGATCACTTTTGTGTGTGAGAGATTCCTGTATATGCTAAGGTGGTCAGAATTTCTGAAGGTCTACAGCCTTTATAAAATATTCCTGGTTATGGAACTGTCTGTACTACAATGACTAGGGCATTACAACTCTTTTGCCATCCACTGATAGCTGCCACTGCACCATCCAAAATCATGCAGGATTCACAGTAAACCACTCCTTTCTGAGCATACAGAAGTGCAATTCCTCTGAGAGCTTTACGGACGTGATTTGTGACAAACTACAAAATCCTTCAAGTCCTTGCTAGTCACGCAGCTCGACTGAAGAAATCCTTTCCCCCTCAAATGCCAGATCAAGCCTCCTGACGTGATGCCTGGCCCAGGCCCGCTATCCTGCCTTCTCCAGGTGGCCGTGCAGGCAGCTCATTCCAGGCAGCTGAGCCAGCTGGAGCTGCCTCACTCAACTTTCGCATCACATTACTTCCGCTTTTCTAACTTTTCCACTACTGAACACCATCAATTATGCACTAGAATAACAGAGGCTTGGCTCAGCAATGTAACATAAAGGCCGATTATGAGTGTAAATAATTTAAACACCTGCGTGCCATGTTTCTTTTAGCAGTGATATGTGGCTGACGGATGCAATGCATTCGTAGGGCAGGCTCAGACTTTTAATGTACTGACAACTCCCTCGTTCAGATGATGGGGAGGGCCTGCTGCAGTGCTGCTGTTGGTCCTAACAATAGAGAGAGTTAAAAAACAGATGAGTAAGTTAAGAGAAATACTGTAGTAGTTAAGAGAAATACTGAGAGTCACGCATGCAAGAAGGTGCAAGTTTTAAAGTCTACAGTCCAGAGAAGTTGGCAAACTTCTCTGTAAAGAAGTTGGTAAACTCTGTTTACACTTCTGGTAACATAGACTCCCTCACCTCTAACCATTCAAAGGAAAGGCTGAAAATGTGTTTTCAGATGGGGAATGTAATGTTAATATTATAAAAGGCAGCTACAAAAACCTTTAAGCTACTTGAGAGTGAAAGAGAAACCTGCTTTTTTTAGGAACAGTGTATTAGAAAAATTGATTTTGTGCTATAAACTATGGAAAGTCCATTTTCCTCTGCTAGGCCATTCAGTACATTGATGCTGCCACTTAGACACCGATATCAAATTTTAAAAATTCTATTCCGGAGAGTTTAATTTTGCTCCTAGTATGCAACTCAGAGCAATTGCACACCAGTGAAAGATCATGCACCTGACACTTCCTTCAAAATGCATAAGTAAAGGTCAAAAGTGGGTCCTCCTCAGATAAAAATGGCTAAGGAACAATTTTGCAATATCTGGATTAGTTTAAATATATTCCAAGTTTTCTATACTATCCTTCGCATGATTCAGCATTTCTGTCACTAGCCTTCACAGTAATAAGAAGTGGGACTGCTCTAACATGCTATTTTAAAATAACCACAGGACTGTTAAAAAACCCCTGCAGTTGAGAGAGATAGCTTTAAACTACATTTTTTTGTTTGCTTTGAAAATTCACTGATAATTTGACATTGTAATGTAGGATATAAGGAATACTTCAGCTTGAAAAATATAATCCACACTGCAGTTAAATAAGTTTTGAGCCAAAAGCACACATGCAATAACACAGTTCACAATTCCCCATCTGAGTTTCAGGTCATGCTACATAGAAAACCTCCAAAATACAAAGGGTGGGGATAGCCAAGGGGACAGAATTAAGAAATATGAAACTATTACAAGTATAACTGAAATACACAATCTTTCAAACTGTGGTTTCAAAGCTGTGTTGGGATTTGATCACGTCAACTGAAAGAAAGGGGTGAAGAGGGGTGGGGGGTGTTGTTGCTTAAAACAGCAAACTTTAATAGCATCCATATGATTTAGGAAATCAGTGTGGCCAAAGTCAATAAATAATCATGCAGCTATTTTCTGAAACAATTTCATTACTTGCTTTGAGCTAACGATTGGTAATTGAGGAAAAGTGTTTTCATATTTCCTTCTATTAGATGCATCTTTGCTAAGTTCCCTTCAAATAAAGAGGAGGATTTGCCCCTTTATTGTTGTATGAATATTTCAAAGCAAGTTCTTTGGAAGGTTACTAGGTTCTTAGTGCATATTTTTCCCAGTATTGATCGATGGCAAATAGCCTTATTTAACTGCTTGTGCACCATCTTCTCCAAGAGCCAAGGCATTCATTTGTAACAGACTAGAAAGGCACACCACACTGCAGAAGTGTCACTAAGTTCCTCTGTGGTGAATACTATATGCATGAAATTGTTGCTGTATCACTGCCAGACAACTTGGAAATCTCCTTCATCAAAAAATGTGTGAGTGAAATCAAGTATAATGTCTATTTATATATTTTTTACCCTGGAGTTTTATTTTATGCTGACTGCTATGTAGTGCACAATCTTCACAGAGCAGTTCTTTGCAGTAAGACATTTTATGTGCCATAATGAGGGGCATTTTATAGAACTGGTAATTATCATGGATTTTAGGGCTTAGGTAGCTGACAGCCTCGTAGTGGGAGAGTTCCCTACACTTAAGACAAAGTTTCTCATTAAGTAATATAGATACATTTCAGTTTGGTTCCACACAGGCAGGCTGACAGATAAGGCCAAACTTGTAAAACCAGCCATCCATGGGATGAAAGGTCTCAGCAGTGAGCCAAAATGTAAGGTAATTTTAATAAAGAAGGATTGCCATGGACAACATCCCTCTACAGGACAATTACCAGCTGTGTAGTATTATACAGTATTAAGAACATTACTCAACACTAAAGAAATCCTTCTTTGACCATCTTGCTATAAACGTAATGACAGCATGCTATTATGCAATTTTATGTATGTACAAAAAAAAGAGAAATAAAGATGCATGATACACTCAACCCTTTGTATTTTAATCACCCCACAGCATCCCAAAGTATTTTACTTCCCCAGGTAGGCTCTATCATTTATTGCTGTCCTCCGCAACTGTAATTAATCTGTTCTATTGATGAAAACAGGAGCAGTTCATGCACACCCTGTCATTTGCAGGAGCACGTCTTGCAGGTTCCACAGTTTCAGGAATGCCACATTGGGAGAGTTCACTACCATTAGTGATGTTTATTGTGTTTATGAAGCAGTTTAAGTAGCCACAGTCAAGAGAAGGATTAACAAGGACATATGGTCCAGAGATACTTAGAAAAATAATTAAAAGTGGCCATTCAAAACCATGTGGGCGGAGCATCCTTGTATGTGGGAGGGAAATACAGCCATGAACAGACCTACTAAATTCAGGAATCTATGGATGCCTCCACCTCAGTCTGGTCCTCACTTTTATGTGCGTGCGAAAGTTTGCCTGCCCTACTCATCTGTGAGATCGCAAACAGCCTTTAATATTTCATTCTGCCCAAAGCACAGAGCGTGCTCAAATTCAATACAAGGAAATGCTTTATCTCTTCCTTCACAGACTAATAATCTGACAAAACCAGAAGCGCCAGGGAGTCATGGCAAGTTGTGAGGAAATGACGTGAAGACACTTCTGAACAATCTTATTCCTGTTTACTGTTTGAGACACTTGGAGTGAATAAACACCAATTAAGTGGCTTTTGTTCACTGATGCATAAAACCAGAACCAATACCAAGGACCCAGCTGGTTACCAGAATACTTTTACTTGGATTAGTTCTTTGAAACATTTCCCCCCCTACCTTTATATGTGTCATTTAAAATTACTGTCCTCATTTTTCACATGGGAAAATGGGTTTAATTCATAAAAAAAAACCACAACAAATCCACCCTAACACATAAATGGGAAACTATATCTACAGAATGCTTTGAAAAAGATTCTTATTAACTGCTAAATTTTATTATATTTTAGGATTGCCTTAATTTTTCCACATACTAACACTATCATCTCATTTCCTAATGACACCTAAAAAAAAATATTGGTCATTTACAGTGTATGAGATTGTGTTACGGGACAGCACTTTGAACAGCGTGGTCTGGATGTGCTCACAGAGACATTTAGATAGCAACACCCTTCTTCTCCCTTAACAGAAGCCAAAAACACAGATCTCATAAAAAACATGAGACAGAAGTCCAAAATTTTAGAAGTTCTGAAGTGAAATTACTTCATATTTTATCACTTACAGAATGTGATCCTGTAGTTAACTGAAAAACAGTTGAAGGAAATGTGTTAACAAAATAATTTATATTCTAATGTTAAACTATTGCTTCCACTAAAGTGGAAGCAATATCACTGGTTAAGTTTATAAATAGTTTATAAATAGTACCTACAGGTTATGGTAATAGCACTTTTTTTGTGCTTTTATTTTACACAGTTAATCCAAGCTCATTAGAACTATTTCCACAATTATTTCTGCAATTCTTCAGGAATACAAAACACACAGAAGGACAGGCAACATTGTTGACACATGAAAGGAAAGCAATTTTTATACACCTGCCTTTAAAATACTAGGATTCAATAATCACTTAAAAGTATATGCTATTGACCAGAAAAAAAAAAAAAAGCAAAAATTCTAATTAAGGGCTACACATTTTTTGAAACAAAAAATGGAGAGAACTCCATTTGGACTGTAGGACCCTTTAGCTAAATGCCCATGACATTTGGAAAAACACTATAATGCCATTCTGTGACTCCATCAGACTTCCAGACCTGGCAGCATTAGACACTGTCTGGTAAATTACTGTGCACACACTGTCTGCTGACAACAGAATAAAAAAACGTGAAAGGGCTAAAATCAGACACATCATGCTGGAAAGTGGAAGAAAGGGAGTAAAAATATTCCAAATATGCTTTTATATGTTACGGATAGGCTTTCTACCATGGTATCTGTTTTTCAAGTCCTACCTTCGCATGTATCTCTAGCATTCTGGACTACTGACAAAGAATCCCAATAGAAGACGTAAGTGAAAAATTAATCTCCTAAGAGCATTAAAAATTAGATCTATCCCCTACTGTGAACCAAATAAGAGACCAAAGAAAAATTTAAAAATTTTGGCAAAACTTTGAATGTTGAGAAGGAACCTAGATGTCGAATATTCTAGATGCTGAAGATGATCAGAGGAACATGATCATAGGTCTTGTATAGGAAATATCACACAGGAGCTTAAATATTTATTTTGATCAATATTTGGACAGTGCAACTGCTCAGAGGTGATAGGAAGTACATGGCACTTAGGAGACCAGAAGTCCGTCTAAAAAATTTCTTACATTAATCTATTACACTATTTCTTACATTAATCACACATATGAGAAACTTGAAACATTTTGAAATCATCCAAAATTATAATTAAAACTAAGAGTCCATTAAGGAACATCAGCATTACATTTACACATAGAAACACTGCACCGTTATTCTAAATAGTTCTGCATATACCTTTAGCCTGATTCACCTAAATAGTTTTAGCCTGATTTAACATGACATTGTTAGTCCAGTCTTATATTCACTGATACTTTGATAACCATCACACTTGAATTCACCTTGAACAGCACAATTTATACTATATGTAGCATTGCACATTTATTTATTATCAAAATAAGAGCCTAGATGTTCCAGCATGAAACTACACATCCTACGACTACAGCTGAAATGGAGCAGTACGTACACTGGCTGTTGCCACAAGTGTCAGACTACATACACCAAACTGTTCGTAGTACTATTTATATATACACAAATAATCTTTAGCTGAGGTTGTCCAGTCTTATCTATTCAAGTTCAACCTAAGATTCAAGTTTCAATGTTAAATAAATTGTTCTAATTTACAATGCTGTCTCTCATGCAAACTGAACTTTGAGGACTCAAAAGATTATATGTAGAAAACTATTTCTTAAAACTGCACAAATTTTACTCACCTTATCCACTTCCATGATTATCTCAATTACTTCACTGAGTTGAAATGTCACCTTGTATTACTGTTTCTGTTACAAATGATTTCTTAACTGAAGAGGTATCCCTCAACACGGCTACTCTACTTGTGAAATCTTGAATATTCAGAGGAAGAAGGAAGAGCTCAGAAGTGTTAAAACAAAGAGGACGACCTATCTCCATGCCCTAGCCACTGCCACACATTCTAGTCCAGAGTAAGAAATTACCATTCTTGGTGCAATTCTCTGAAATCAACCATTTATGAAGCAGAGTTTTTTGTATATACATACATTGCCAGCATGCAGAATTCTACCACCAATTCATATGTATTATTTCTCCTAGGGAGCAGTCAAATACTCTTTAAAATTTGGAGTTTGAGCTATTCCACAAATTAACTTGCTACAGCTTACTGAGGTATGGGAGAAGAATCCTCAAGATCAATAACTACAAAATTAGTCCCATTCATCCAAAGTATTCAGCCATATGACAGTCCAGCTATATGCTTTTTATTTAAGTCAATTTCTCTCTTTTATGACATGATGCATTTTATTTTCTTATTAAATATGATTTAAATGAATGAAGTATTCATTGTAGAAGTCAAAAGCAAATGGGCAAAAATTGAGCTCTGTATCACAAGTATTAACTTTAATGTGAAGAGGCACAAATTGGTTTTCCTGACATCGGGGGGTCCAAAGATTAAAAAATTAATGTCTGTCCATCCAGACAGAGAACAGCTGTTCAGCTAATAAGCCACATTTTCCACTTTTTGCACAGGACTGCAAGATGCAAAAGCTGTGGTTGTACTGAAATTAGCTTTGCAAGTACTTAAGTCACCAAGCAGTGGCCCTTGTAAAAAAACAACTGCAAGCTTTCTCTCTTAAACCCTGTACTTCCCTCATTACAGTGGTTAAAATTTCATCCAAGGAAAAAGTCTTTTCAAAAGTCCACCAATTAATCATCTAGAAGCTATGCCACAGTGCAGGTAAAAGCAAACCTAAATTACCAGTTCCTTCTGGTTAAACATTTGCCACTTGTTAATCAGCTGTGTTTTCCAGACTTTCCAGCCTGTCCCAGACATCCAGAGCTACCAATTAGTTCGGCCTGCAGAATTAGTTTTTGCCCTCTGCTCACAGTACTAATGTAAGAAGAGATCTTGTTCTAGCCCTTTCCAGGTTATTTCTTCCTATGAGGGCAGCTAAGCAATACTCTTCATAATCAGGGGTATTGTGTTTTTAAATTACAAAGAGCAGCTGCCTTACAGTGAATAGGGATATGTAACCTCAAATTGCAGTTCTTAAGAGGTCACAGTTTAAATCCAGTTATGTATAAGAGGATGAGCAAACTTAGCTTTGATTAGCTGCAAAGTGATAGAACCCCCTTATTCACTTCCTTTTCTCCTTTTCCCCACTCCTCAAGCTAACCAATGAGAGAAAAGGAAGGAAGGAGAAAAAAAAAAAAGGGGAGGGAGGGGAAAAGAAAAAAGACCCCCTCAAAGAGAGACCACACTCTCTCTTTGCTCCAGTGATCTGTTGTTTGGGGAAGGCTATCTGCCTGTGCACAGCCCCTTGGCCATCTGGGCCATGAAGAGCCCTCAATCCCAGCCCTGAATGGTAATTGTCTCAGAGAGCACCCTCACAGGCATTTCAGGCAGTGGGGCTTATTAAAATCCTGAAGGGCAGTAATCCCTGAATGCCACTAAAAAGATCTCCAGCTGCTACCATTTATGAAGTGGGCTTGACAAGAGAGAAAAAAGGAGAGGGAGCTGGGGGCAGAGAGAGAGCTGGGGGGAGGGAGGGAGGGAAGGAAAAGAAGAATTTAGAAGAGGCAAGCTATCCAAACAGGGCCCCCATCAGAAGAGTCACATTTTATCAGCTTAGGCTTTCTTGTCTCAGTTCCCAAAGGTATCTCCACCCAAAACCACATTACGTCTTCTTTTTACTTGCTCTTGAAGGGGTGTGGAAGTTGGGGAGGAGGGGAACACTTAATGAACATATGCTTTCAGAAGACCTAAAATGAGGTAGGAAAGAGAATCAAGGAAGGCAGGTGAGGGAGCCAGAAGCAAAACTGAGGTCTGCCTTTTCCCAGCTGGAATGAAGAAAATTTCTGGACGTGAAAGCATTCAAAAAAGGTTTTCTCACATGTGCATATCTCTCCCCCTGTAATTCTGAAAAGGTCTTTTCATCTCATTAGGTTAAGCTGATTAATAAAAATTCAGCAGTTTGCCCATTGCTTCTTCTGAAGTGGTGAAGCAAGTTGAAAGATGCAGGCGGAAGGTTTTTGTGTTTGAGACAATAAGTGGGATGACTTCTTAAATCCTACGTTGTCATCCTCCATTAGAGATAAATAGACACCTTGGCTCAAATTCTTCAAACAAACACTACATTGCTACACTTCTTTATTTTCTATTAACCTTCCTGAAAAGCTTTAACCCTTCCAAAGTGCAGGGATATTTGTGTGTGTGTTTTACAATTCACCACATAAGTGAAAGCTTTCTCTCATTTCAGCAATTATTTAGACAAGCTGTTGAAAAGGCATTCTCGAACACCTATGTGAAAAACAAAGGTTGTGGAAAATGAAGAATACAAGCGGACCAATTGCTATATTTTGGTAAGATTCAACTGAAGTTGAATGTGCGATTTGCATATCTTCAGAAACTGATATAACTTAAACAGGGTTTAAAAAAATATTCTAGAGGCTAGAATTTTAAAATTCTGCATTAATGAAGTTGAAAGCCTATGAATTAATGTAATTCATCATCTAAAGCCCTAAGGGTAAAGTGATGTATCTGTTCTCTAGCAAAAATTTATAAATTTCGCATGTTGAGGCATTATATTTGCGAAATTTATTTCTGAAAATAAATATTTTTTCCAATAGTCAGAGGTTAACTACTGAATTAAAATATCAGGTTGAGAAATCAAATCACTTATACCTGTCTCCTGATTATTCATGACAGAGTCTATTATGAATTTTAAGTTTCTTTCAACTAACATCAAAACATCTTAATACATATAAAACCAACCCGTCAGAATTTCATACTGTTCTAAAACGCTGCAGTGTCAATATACTTTAGAGAGATGCCTGATCAGACAGGCACTTATATGATGCGTTTGAAATTTTGGACCAGAACTTAATGACGTCTTTTCAAAAATGTGACGAAGAAGAGTGCATATCATGCATAAATGTACATATATGACTCTGTATCATTTTCTTTATTCTCTGTTAAGGCAGAGCAATAGACCAGATATCATCAATCTTATCTGCTGAAACTTGCACAGATCATTGTAAAACATGCACCAATTTTGATATTCCACAAGGCAGAGCTACTGCAGCTCTTAGCTAGAATCCCTGCATCAAACCCATGAGCATTTTCTCTAGGCATTTGCTTTTTAAGTCTGATTTTAGTTTGTATCTAACATACACAGAGATAAAACAACCATTTTCATGTTCCATTTTCAAAAACTACACAGAACTATGCTGTTCTGAACTTTTGCTTCAGATAATAGACTATAAACTACAATGGAGACCTTCACGACCCTGTTAGGTTCATACATTATTACACCCTTCTTCATACAACTACTCTTATACTTTGCCAAAGGGTAAGTAGTTATGCAGAAGAAAATGCCCACGCATGTTGTGGACTCTAGAGAAGCAAATTCTAATGCTTCAAAAAGAACTTTCATTGATGCATCCTAAATTTTCCTGGTTGTAAAATGCCAATCATAATATTAAAACTGTTATGTTAGATGAGAAATCTGGAAGTAAGGCATACACACAAATGTGGAAAATACGGAAAAATAGAAGGAAACAGGCTTAGACATAACAGTTTGGCAATAACTGCCTTTATTTAATTAAGTTACAACTCTTTTCACAGAAATATGAAATATACATCCAGGATATGTTTGTATATCCTCTGTACGGGCAAAAGCAGCAATTCCATTAATCCCTTCTGAATTTAAACGTATCACAATAAGAATATACACCTATATGTTGTCCTGAACATTACAATTAAATGTCCTCTCATTACAATTAAAATATAGCAATGAAACCCAGTACTGGATTGTCAAGAAGTATAATTATTTTGCCCAAATACAGTATCATTATTTGCTATTGTTTCTGACTAATCAAGCTAAGTTAAGCTTAGCTCTGCTAAACCTCATTTTTACATTTCTCATCAGTCACAAATGAACAAGGCAATACAGAATCCGGTTAACAAATACAGAAGAACATAAAATTCAACTCCATTCTGAAGCTGCAATGCAGAGGCAAAAACACATTAACTGTGTTCATTTAGGAGGTTGTGTACATCCCTGATTCACCTGTCCAAAGCAATGCACTGTCTGTGCCCAAGGAGAGCAGCTCTTCACCATGTTTTGTGATTTCAATTAATTCATCGAAAGGCCAAACCGCCATAGGAAACGGGCTGTACCAATCAAACCAAGAAACTGATTACAGTGAAGCTGAACTAAAAATCAGCCCCTGCGCAGATGATGAGGCGTTTTCTTCCCTTTGTTCTCAAGCAGATGTCTTTTAATGTGAAAGGTGTAAACTGTTTGAGCACCAGGCAATGGAACTCTACAAAGCCACCTGCCCTGCATCCGCTGCTTCAGCCTTCATGGACTTTGTACGATTTTTTATTCTTTGTTCACTCCCACTGAAGAATAATACACTTCTCTTCAGAAGATTGCTGGAGAAACAGAGCTCCTCCAGCCCTTACAGCATTTTAATTCTTATAAGTTCTCTTACAAAAACATGGGTAGGATTAAAAAAAAAATATATATATATATATAAAAAGATTGCAATAAGCCAAATCAATTTTGTAGTAACATTTGTCCATCATGAAATTTTGTTAATCCAAAATAGAAAAGGCAAATGTAGAATTTCTAAGAGAAACAGCAGGCATGACTGTATACAAAAGAGAGTATTTTGGATTGATATACTACAGTTACCGTACTTAGTTAAAATTCAGATAAAGGTTTAAATAATAGAATCAAAAAAGTTCAAAGAAAACAAATGCAGCTCAATGTACAATGCTAAGTACCAACAACAAGTACTGTTATTTTTCTGACTTCTGCTGAAATGGGAAGACAGCTGGTTAGAATGTTAGCATAAAAAATAAAGCTGCATTATGGAGCTGTGAGACAAACGCAGCATTGCAGAGACACACACACAAAAAAAAAAGGTAGGGCATGTGAGCTTTCCAGAAAACTCATGGTTACAGCTGAAATATCAGCTAGAGTAATGAGTGAACACCATTTTCGTTTGTTTTTTATCATGAGACTGAAAAAATCAGCACATGAATGCACTTGATTGGTCATTCTATTTTAATAAATGCCAGTCAATTCACAAATTAATGAAATTTAGAATAGTTCATTTGGCAAGTATAAAGAAACAATATGTAATTTTGCAAGTATAACAATAAGCCATTCTAAAACTCAGGCATTTTATGCTCTCTCATATACACAAGTTTTAAGGTTAAAATAAGGATCTTATGGCTTATGTAACAGAGAATTGTTCTGAATGGTGCAGAAGCAGTAACTCTGAATTTTCCTGTCTGTAAAATATCAATCATCATATAAAATTGTTGTGTTACTTGAGGAAGGGAGGCATACACAGAAATTAGAACGGTATTAAAAAATCAAACGGAAAAAAAGATGACCCAGAAAAGAGTCTGGTTAGCTGTTCCCTTATACAGTCTGTATTGAAAGTCACTGCATTTGAGCCATACACAAAAATTCTTTTTAATTATGTTTAACTTTTTTGAGTTGGTGGTGGTTGTGATGTGGTGCTTTCCACTACAATATATTTCCCAGCTGTTGGTTTAAAAATTCAAGACAGAAAAAAACCCCTATAAACAGTTAAAACTAGAAAACTAACAAGATGTACACTTGTTAAGTGTATAAAATATCAGTTCAATGGAAAATGGAGTCACTGCAGAAAAAAATAATCATAAACCTTCCTCTTTTGCATCATAACTACAAATACCTCTACTATGCATTTTTGTCTTTGGAACAGATAAAGGATCATGAACAGGATCTGGCAATCAGCATACAATATTTAAACAGAGTATGCTTCTCATTAGAGGAGAAAAAAGGGAGAAAAATNGAAAAAAAGGGGAAAAAAAGGGGAGGGAGGGTGGGGGGGGATGAGAGGATGACACAACACTTCAACCAAACAGATTTTATATCTTCCAGCATTCTAGACCCCAAATAGGCTGCTCTCTAGTGAAATGAAAATTCTAGTAAACTAAAACTTCAATCACATTGCTCCACAGCAGTTTGCAATAATGTGTTACTTACATATCAAAAATTGTTTTCTCTCACTTTGAAATCACACTGGTCTCTATTATAAACTTGGAAAACAATGCTTTTGCTAGCTTTAAAGCACTGAACTTCAAGTTTCTTATCTACAGTACTTTCACATTTTAGGTCATTTCTATCCTTGTCTCAACTTCTACCCCATGCCATGAAGACTGGGTTTCTTCCTGTTACAGTGCTGCTGGAGTGTGCACAGAAAACACAGTGCAGACTCATTATTAGAGCACTGTCAAGCACTTCTCCTTCCTAGATAAAGGACTAGTGCAGTAACAAGACAATCCTATTCCCATATGAGGCGAGTAAACAGAATTTGCTTTTACACAGCTCCTTTCATATTCAAAATATCCCAATATGCTTTACAATAATGAGATAGATACACTGTCATTTCCGTAATCTTAAACATAGAGGGCAAGGCTTTGTCTTGTGAGTTGGAATAAAAGGAGGTCATGGGTCCTTTGAAGTTTCCTTACATCATCTAGACTGAAGGACAGGATGGAATAGAGAACATAACCGAGACAAAATAGAAAGGGAGGAGGACAGGTGACCATTGTGAAATGTGTGTGAGACATCTCTTTCATCATATTTAAGGAGCACCAATCTAGAAGGAAAAATTAATCAGCAGGAAAGACTTTTTTTTTAAGACTGGCAGCAGGTACAATGCTAATCCTATTTTTCTTTGAAGGCTTTTTTGGGGCAGAAAGGGAGGGAGGGAGCTCAGAAGCCTGGCAAGATGAATTCCACTTTCATCACAGCAAGTCAGGGATCTATATGCATAGAGAGATTCAGTTCAGGTGAATGTAATGTAGTAGGGTGAATTACCCACCTAGTCAATGTAAGCAGTCATCCAATAAAGAAGTAAAATATCCTGGCAAATGAGAACTTTAAAGGACCTTAGAAAAAAAACACTTCTAAGGAAAACAGAAAGGGGCCAGGAAATTAAGAACAGATCAGACAGCTCCCCATTGCGCCCTAAAGAAAGGCTCCATCACCCACCTGGCACTGGCTGGCAGAGTCTTCTCCAATGAGGATGGACTGGCCAAGAAAAGCACAACAATATGCAGTCTGTGTTTTATTGCCAATCTCTGTTCACAAATTAATTAATAAAAAGTGGTGGCCTAATTAAACTACATCCTCTGCATCTTGCCTTCCTTCTGCACAGCCAAGCAACAGCTACATGGAAGAGAACAGCAGTGGTTAAAAACTCTCCAAAATATTTCATCCACCACTGCTCTGATTAGAGTCTCAAACAGTGAGGGAGAGAGAGCTGCTCAACAATGCACCTTCACTGCTCAGCTGTTCACAAAGGATTGAAGAACCTTTGTCAGCAACCACCCCTGAAAGCAAAAGTTTGTACCTCTTCCCTATATCCTGCCTAGATGATATTCAGGCTTCGTTCTTCTAGCACCTCACAGCAAAAGTGGGTGGATGGCTTTGGTCGCTCCAACTCTGCAAAGCTTTATAAAACTCTCAACGGGTCTTTCCCCCTTTTCTATTGGAAGCTTCCCTTCTCTCAGCATTGAGCAGTTACGCCTTCAGCTGTGTTCACTGTTTAATTTCCCCCATTCCCTTTCTTCTTCTCCTAACACTTGCATACTTTAGCCTTGGCTATGGAGTACTGACTAAGAAGGAACAATAGCTGCCTTTCAAGTCTTCAGAGTGAGCTTTGAGCAATGCTCAGCTCAGAGATCCAGTCAATATTTACTGCACAGTTTCATGGCTCCTTCCAGGCAGAACGCAGTAGTTGGGAACCCCTAGACCTTACTTGATTTTATTCTAACAGGATAAAATAAAGGGATAAACAGATTACAAACAAAAGTATTTTTTAGTGGAAATACGATCACAGCACAAAAAGAAAAAAAGGAAAAAAGGAAATAGGACAGGAAAGGTAAGACATTACAATACCACAACTTATGTCGAAAGAGTAATCAGCTACTTATACTGAGAAAGTAATTTTTCCCCTAAAGCTTATTAGCAAAGTTTGAAAATCACATGTCAGACAGCTACTACATGCAAATCCATTTAAAGCTACACAAATAAATGAAGTATGCAAAGAAATCCACCTCATCAGCTATCCAAAGCTCTCATTCTCTTTGCAACACCTAGGTCACAGCATGACCACAAATTATAGCATGACCATAGATTATAGCAATGCATCCTTTTGCACATACGTAACATTTTGATGTTCAAAAACCTTTAGTAAAAAACACACTTTCAGCTTATCAAGTGAAGAAAGACAGAAAAAAAGGGTTAAGAACTGTCTTTTTTTCACATCAAGGAGCTAAGTCATATGCAAGAAGTAATTACTTGTCCAAAAAAATGGATGGCTTCATATGTAGTGACAGTACAATTAAACATTTTAAAATAATTTTTTTCCATTAAAATTTCAGGATTATTTTTCTTTTCCTATTTTTTCTATAGAAGTATTCATCTGTTTCTAGAAGCTTGCAGAATTGCAGCCAAACCATCAAAATCAAAAGAAGTGTCCTGGCAGAGAACTGAGGCTGCAATTTAGAGAATCTCCCCTCTTTCTTTAGCTTCTGCTCTTATTCCCCGTAACAAGCCACATGATACAAAAAAAACCTCTTCCCAAAAATCACATTTCTGACAGGGAAATACAGCTGGACTGACAATCATAATTTACCTGTTCAAACCGAAAGACAGCTGTATGATTTTTTTGTTTAGAGTGGTTGGAGTCCTGTCTCAACATGCTTTATGTTTGACTCCAATGAAAGTTTTGAGTCAAAGAGTCTGACAAGCCACTGTTAAAACAGGAAAAATTACAGCTTTACCCTCAGATATGTCAGGATCTTTTGAAAAACACATTTTATGTCAGCCCTGCAGTTAAAGGGCATCAACAGCAGAACAGATGCATCTTTCCACCTTGCATGTTCAATTTGCAGATGCATGAAGTTTTGATCATTCAAGTTGCTTTATTTGAGTATGTTGCATTATCGTCATGGCATCTGCTTGATTTTCAGAATAGTATCATCAGATGGAATTTCCAATTTCATTTCTCTCACTTTGAGGAAATGCAGGAAAGCTTGTAAGTATCAAAAGTATAAAGAAACCAGTACAATTAAAGGAAGGCACAAACACACCTAAACAGAGGTAAGACTCCTGAGTAATTAAGAAATGTTCATTTACAAAACAGAGTTCAAAATAATAAAATAATGAGGCTTCCCAGTCCTAAGGAAATAAAGACAGTCACCTTATACCAATTCAGTTTATAACAAACTTCTCTTACCCATCTTTTATATTACCTTCTCCTAACCTCATATGCAGGGTGAGAATTTTAATCAATATATGGATAAATAAGTTTTGCGTAAATATGCACCCATGCTTGAAATAGCAGTTTTGAAGAGGAGAAAACATTCAGTAAACCACAACCAGAATAAAGAGTAAAGTGAATGTGCTTTGCAGAAGTGGTAAATGAAAACGCAACACAAATATTTTTAGAGAGATTTAATAATTTTATTTTTTAAAACAGCTTAGTATTACTAGTAATGTTTTTGAAATTTGGAGAGGAATAGAAAAGAACGAGGTACAGTGAAGCACTGTCACGTGAACAGTTGGTACTTACTTCATCCTCTTCCATTACTGCAACTTAAAAAATAAAAAAACATCCACAATGATTCAGTACACTCAATGGGAATTTCATTCAAATATAGCAGAGCATCTGGTCAGAGTATGTTACCATGCTATTTCTTTTTCTCTATGTTCACTAGAAAAATATGGCAAAATATTACTTACAGACTGTTCCAAGTCATTTATTAAGGGAATACTGCAGAAGAAGATAAATAGTAATCCCATATTATCATAAATCAGGATATGCTGTATTAATCAGATGATTTCTCAAATGACAAGCTAAATACTTGTAAACAATATTCTTTCTTCTGATACATTATTTAAATAAGAGCATTACTGCAGTGATGAGGACCACAACAAGCTGCGAGTGTAGGGAAGGTTCTTTCTAAAACCTATGAATTTACCTTAAAAAAAAATCAGTACTTCCTTTCCTTCTCAAAGGCAGGGACGTTTTTCAGAGCAAAACCACTATTAAATCTATCCCTGACAGGAACCACAAGTAACAGTACTAATCTCTAGCTTATTTAACTGAAAACCACACAACTTTTTCACCTGGGTGCATCACCATACTTTTGGAACTAAGACACTATCAAGACTCATTGTCTCTGACATTTTCAATACAATGTGGAAAGCAGGCAACATTTTGTCTTAAGCACAGGACTGAATCTGAAGAAAATGGGTAGTTCAAGAAGATTGGGTTAAACTTACCTGATACTAATTCTAAACTAAAAACTGTCTTGTATGCCTCCACTGTACTAGCTTTATGAAGTAAATAAGCATACAAGCACAAAGAAGAAGGAATCATTCCTCTGTCATACAGAAAAAAAAATGAGTACAGAAATCCTAATTGGGTGCTGCAATGATCTGATTTACTCACAGAAGTTACAAAGGTAAAATTGCTTTCATCAGTAATAATACATTAGCTCCAAACTCCACACCTAAAATTAAGTGCTTAGGAGAGTCTTCCAAATGCTTTGTTCTGAAGAAGGCCATTATATCAGCACTAAATCAAGAGAGCTCATATGAAAAATGGAAAACGGAGATTCCTTTTTACAGTAAGCAATAAAATGTAGTTCAGTCAGACACAAGGTCTGAAAAAGTAATAATAAAGTGATGCTCTAAATCACTAAAAAAAACTTTTTTTTTTTTTTAAGCTAGCTATCATGCTTTGGAGTAGAAAGAGTAAATATGGAGATTATCCTCAGAAAGTGTTCTTTGCAAGTAAATTCTATATAATTGAGATATAGGGAAAGGGTTTGCTTGGAATTTGAATGCAGTGAATGGCCGTGATATAATGAGAAGCAAGTATGATCTACCACTCCAATTAATTTTTCTACTTCACCCACATTGTCACTTGTTATGATAATGTGAATCTTAACCTTAATGAGAAATTTCATACCACCTTGATTAAAGGTACTGCAAAAACCAACATTCCTCTTATTTTGTTGTTATTTAATGAAGATTCTTTTTATATTCTCAAAACCGTCAACCCATCTGTTAAAGAAGTTCCCATCTATAATACAGATTTTTAGAGACTGTTCTATATTTCATGTTTTTAAGTGTGGATTACGCTATTATGTGTATTAAAAAATGATCATGCTCTACAGGAAGTCTTAATATTTTTTCTAAAGGTGGTTTGTCTTTTAAGACAATAAAATTGTGTATGCATGCCTTTACAACGTTCATGACCTAACACAAAAGGCTATAAAACATTCACAGAACATTTGTGAAGCATATTTTAAAAATCAACACAGAAAATTTCTGAAGATTTCTGGGAACCTCATAGGCAACTCACTACAAATACATGCAAGTAACATTAAACTGGGGGCAGTGTCTTCCAATCGCATCTACCAAAACAGACACTACAAAACATGATCAAATTTTAAATGTATGCATGATGTTTAAAAATGAGAATTGTATTTTTTTTGCGAGACTCCTTTTTACAAAAACCAAGTTTATTTCATCAATATCTATCTTCTCAAATTAATAAAGGCCCACATTTCCTTAAAAGATATGTCTTCCCCTCGTCATACTGTATCTCACACCACTAGACATCAGCAAATCCACTGTAAACCAAGAAAAATGTAACACGTGATTCTCCATTAAACAAAACTGCCTCAAGAAAAACTGCTTTCTCAGCAACCTCAAAATACAGTGACATACCACATAACATAAACCACTGCTCACCATTTTGGTAAACAGGTAATAAATTACATGGTTTATATATTAAAGAGTTTACATTTTCAGGGAGAAGGAGCATTCTCCAGGGACTTCTGTTTAATAGAAGACTATTGTTCTAGTTTCTAGAAAACAGAGACTTTTTTCCAGAATGCAGTGGTTTAATTATTTCAGTGAGGAAATTGTTCCATCCTATTTGGGCATTTACAAGATCCATCTGGTCTTTTGGGAATATCTTGCCTAGAAGAGAGCAGTATACTGCATACAGTGCTTTGGAAAATCCATAACCTGTATCCCAGTGGTGTACTACTCTATCTGATTAATTTTACCTTCATGGTCTTAATTATTTTTTTTTTGGCACGTACTGAACCATACTCCATTATATAGACCATTCAACACCTTAGAGTTTCACTAAAGCCTGTCTGCTAATGACATATGATAAGCCTATTCTCACTTTTGAAATCACTGACAAGTGAAATAACTACTCCTTCAACGAGGTTTGCTTTTACCTTTTTCTGTCCCCCAAAGGCAGAGGTCCCAAATGTGTAAAAACTGTTCAAAAACATTTTTGTCTAGAGCTTATTCAGACCCAACCAAAGACCCACAAGGTTCTGTAGTGCCATGCTGCCGTGCCCCCTCACCAGATTTGACTGTGTGGCCTCACGAGAACTGAAAAGCCTAAGTACTGAAACTCATATTCAAGAACTACACCATATAATCACAAATACAGGTCCTAAATAAACTACCATCCAAAGCAGTGGGAAAATCTTTTTTTGCTTCAATAAAGTTGGATTTCAACACTACCAAAAATATTTTTTTATTAATATTAAAAAAAATAATAATAGATGGCATATTTTAAAAAAAAAAAAGAAAAAAAAAATTACATCTTGTGCAGTGTCAAGGCACACAGTGCAAACAAATAGACAGACTTCCATTCCTCATTATGACCCATCAGCTCCTACTGACTTCTGCTACTTTTAAAACTTAGGATACACATTTAAACAACTTTCCTTAATCAACTTTAAGGGACCATTTTTTGGAAGTATTTAAGAACCTACATGTGCAAAAAAGCTGAAATAAAATCTAAGCAATCTCAAAAATCCCATATGGCTGCTGTCTGCAACCCTAGATACCTAAATATATTCAAAATTATGGTTCTGAGGATCTACTCTTTTTAGTGGCCTAAAAAACCGCTTAAAGAAATTGCTCGTTTTACAGGCTGCAAATAAATAATTAGTAAATATTAGTGGGAAGGCACAACTTCACTCTTTCAATTTCTTTACAAACAGCATTTACAATAATTCACACTGCAATTATGCACTTATGCTTACATTTGGAAATATTTGTGCATGGATAAATAGAACTGGCACACATTTCACCAAAGTTGCTGCTGCACTACACCAAAATGTTAGCCTGATTTTGCTTAAGATGACCCACACGCCATGGGCTGAAAACAGAAAAAAGCCGTGAACATGCAAACTAGCTGCTTTCATTCAGCTTTTTTTTT
>VWZF01003318.1:333516-345509 GCA_013396755.1 Sclerurus mexicanus
TTTTTTTTTTTTTTTTAAATTCAGTTTACTATGCAGGGCACAAGCAAAAGCATACAAAGGATAAGATGATTTCCACCCATTTAATAAATGCAGGCAAATACTGGCTTTGATCGCAGCAATTTCATTGGAATGCTCAGTTCATCAGAGAGTGTGCAAGACAGAATGAGAGAAAGGCAAAAGTAGCTCAAAAGCAAAGGGAAAAGTGTATGCAACTTGGGCATAAGTGAAGGGACAAATATAACCCTAGAATTAAGATCTTTTGAATGCAGGAATAATAAACTTCCAAGTAAATGTCACTTCACTATGACTGAGTTTCCCCAATTGGGTATTGTATGTATATAATTTTATATATATATATAATTATTAGGCGCACACTTCCCATGTTCTTTCCCCCCAAAAGCAGAGCTGACAATGGTGACAGCAGAGTGTGTAATTAGTTTTTATTGTTCCCCTGACAGCCATAGCTCTGCAAGGACCCCTTGCCTTTTCCATTGTAAATGTTATGGAAAAATACACTAATGACAGGCATTTAATTATGGGCACCGCGACCATGATGGGAGCTGTGCCAAAAGTGATTGGCAGCTTTGGATACCAGATATTCATGGCAATGGTTATTTTTCTATCATACCTTGTAATCCAGATTACTGAAGATATGAGTTTTTTAAAATCTCTTCTGAAGCTTTGGTTATTGTCTAGAGATATTATTACTAATTACCACAAACAGACAGAAGCAGACAGGGAAAAAAAAATCAACAAAATGGTAATTTTTTTTGCTAGTACCATGAGGATTTTTTGAAAGAGGCCTATCCACTGACAATGCCATCAACGTAAAAGAAATCCCCACTCACTCCAGCACATAGTTGACTTTTTTTTTAAATTACACATAGTTACAAACAAAGAGATGCTATGCCCTCTTAACATATCTTTATTCAGTATTTACAATAAACTGTTCCACATTCAGCTGTAGTTGCTGAGGTGCTTTTTCGCCTGATTAATTAGCAATTGGGAGACACGCTTTTTGGCAGCTTTTGTATCCCTATTATTTCTTTTGGTTTGGCACAAAAACTCCCTTTTGGGAGCACCAGTATTTGTACTGTACCCCACTTAGTGATGGATCACTAATTTTTAATAAACTGAGCCCCAAGAGAACTGCAAAAAGATGTAAAAGTGTATTGGAGCAATAACTGTAAACAAACAAACAAAAAAATGGGAAGGGGGTAAAAGCCGTTGCAGAACATAAAATATTAGGTATTTTCCAGACTATAAAAGGAAAGCCTATACAGGAGATCACACACAGTCTTAAGACATTGGTTTGAATTGGCTTTTAGCTACTTGATCCAAATCTCTGCCTTCATTTTTAAAAAGCTTTAAAAAGCGACCAGCTAATGTGGATGCACAACTTCCTTGAAGAATGCTATATCTGAATGTTCCTTCACTGTTTCTCATCCCTCCCCCAAGACCAGATGAATGAAATTGCTCTGTGAGGCAGATATCTATGAAGAATGACCACACAATTCTGGACCAAGCGGTTCTAAGTCTATGTAGCAGTCACAAATCCCTGGCTAAGCCGAACAAAGCAACATTATTCCAAAGTGGTAAGTTTGGGAATATAAAAGTGAAGCTGTCTGGTTCTAAAGTGGTAACTTACAAATAGCTGCAGAATCACTGTTGGCTGTCCATCCCCCATCCAGCTGGCTCTCATATCAGTAACTTCAAAAATGCAGTTTGCCATTATGGTGGCTTAAGGCACTTTGTGTGCCAGTGCAATGACCATGCTGTGTGTGCGTGTCAGAAGGTCAATACTTTCAAATTCCAGAGTCTCTCTTTATTTCCTTCTTTTCTGGAAACAATAGGAAAGAGACCAGGATTGATAGCCCCTACTTTGTTAACTTCTGCTCACCAAATGCCCTGCCTGTATGAATACATAACTATTTTTTTCAAAAATCTGATTAGACATCAAGTAAAGTAGAAAAAAACCCCCAACATAACGAACAAAAAACCCAAAAAACAAAAGAAACAAACAAAGAAAACCCAAACAACCCAAACAAAACACCAAACCCAATGCAGCTGTTTTTCCTGCTCATTAACAACATTAATTGGTAAATTTCCTTGCAACAACTTTTAACAATTGCAGGGGACCCAACATCATTAAAGCTGCTAGAAGTCCTTACCTAATGCTGATGAATTAGCATTGAAGACTGACAACTGTGCTAAAAAAAACCATCATCAAAATTACAAGTAAGTAAAATACTTACTCTTAATTCGTTGCCTCACAAAAAAAAAAAAGAAAAAAGAAATTGTATTTTATTTATACAGCACTATAAAAACTACAAAATGTTAGACATAAGAGGTTTGGGAGGGTTGTTTAATTTTAATGGAAAGATTTAGAACATGTTTGGTTCCAGTTTTAAAGGCACAAACTGAGAAAAGATACTCAAATTTATTTACAAAATTGTAACAGATGCAAAGTAAAAATTAAACCAAAAAATCCTAAGTACGGTACTATTATAACAAAAATATTTATGTATTTCTTAGCAAGTCCCTGTGCGATAAGATACTGTGATCTGAATGTCTGTAGGGAGAAGGAAATCCTTCTGAGTTGTAATATGAATATGAAAAATACTACTTTGAAGTCCACAAAAAGCAAAAAAGGTAGTGCTTCATTGCTACCCACTAGGGGATGGCCACAGAGCTCAACCACCACTGATGAACAACTCACACAGCGTGAGTGTGCTGCCACTGCCAGCACCCACCCCCAAGAAAGACAATCTACACAGTTTCAGGGAGGAAATACTGCATTATTTTAAGGAATAAGAAGGTCAATGATACACGACAAACATTAATTATGGCACAAAATGGGTTCTGACAAAATACATATCCTTTTAAAAGGTCATGAGGCCAAATTTTATCTTCCAGAATGAAACAAATGTATTTTAGCAGGGGATGACCAGCGCCGAAGCAAATGTATCTTCTACCCCCAGTTTTTCTGTCTCACCAGATGATTCACAAACAAATAATTTCTTCTCTGCACACTATCACCATTTCATTATTCTAATCCAAAACCAAAAATGGTGCCTATCAAACAAGATGGTTTCTCAAGAGTCTGATGAAAACAAACATGCAAAAAATAAAGTTACTCAGTGGTAAACATGAAATAAGATTATTTTTTTTTAATTGCAGATACTACAGTTGAACAGTTCCTCATCAGATTAGTATGCTGATCTAATGATGGAAAAGAAAATTAACAACCTGAAAAATAACTAATACTGTACTTACAGGTTTTGTGAGCCTAAGGTCTGGGGTTTTTTCCACGCCGTAAGTCAGCATGGATAGGTAAATTCTTCCACCAGACTATAATGCAAGTGACAACAAGAACTGTAATTTTTTCAAGGCTTTCCAAGTAAAAATTGTCAAACCTGAAGAATTTGCTCTAAATTGGTATTAGCAATTCAAGCAGACTTGCTAATTAACAGGACTCTTGTGTATCTTCTCGTTAGCTGATCTTTCTTTTGACAGCGTTTTTATTGGTCATGCATTTAAATAGAAAAATGGCCATGAAACTAACAGCATACCAGCTAACATAACATGGGCATCAAACTATTTCTCTGCATTTTACAGCAGTCAAAAATAAACAAACTCATATTTTTCATAAAACTAGGTTCTAACAATGTATTTTCATCAACCTGTCAATAGTAAAACATGAAGGATGTTTCCCCAGATGATAGATAGATAGATAGATAGATAGATAGATAGATAGATAGATAGATAGATAGATAGATAGATAGATAGATAGATAGATAGATAGATAGATAGATAGATAGAAGTATATTTCTTTTACTGGAAATTCTGGCATTCTAAGGGGAGAAAAACAACCTCAGTCCTCGCAGAACAGTGACGGGTTTTTTCATAGATTTTTCAAATGCTTCATTTTAACACAAATTATTTTCTAAAATGTGTAGGAATGGGAATTTGTGCTTTTGTAATGTAACATTCCAGGCTCAAGTTTCCTAAAAAAAGAGGATTTCAGACATCTATACATGTTTGTACACTATAAAATAATACCCACCATTTTAAAAGAGCTCAACCATAATCTAGCTTGTAGAGACTACACAGGGAGAGTGCAAAACTGCAAA
This sequence comes from Sclerurus mexicanus, assembly GCA_013396755.1. Classification (NCBI taxonomy): domain Eukaryota; kingdom Metazoa; phylum Chordata; class Aves; order Passeriformes; family Furnariidae; genus Sclerurus; species Sclerurus mexicanus. The sequence continues at coordinate 337,650 of VWZF01003318.1, forward strand.
GAAGACTTCTAATGCATGAATGGTCCTATTCTTCCATTCAGTTATGCTGAAGTACCTTACAGTATGGCTTACTCAGAATAACTATAATACCACCAGAAAGCGATTTCAATAACGTTTCTGTTTATTTTAAACCAAATATTTTCATTTCATTCTATTGTTGTGCTGACGACTGACTAAATTTTAAGCACAAGTGCAACAAAAACTTAAACAAAACAGGACCCTTTAATCTCAACAATGAATTACATCCTTCAGGAACACTGGAAGATGAGATTAATCGTGACACTAAAGGTATTTTTTAAGAACAATGTTCAGAACTGAATAGCAGAGCAAAGAACGATTATTGGGAAGAAAATTGCAAGTCCAAAGTACTTCTAATTGCATTTAAAAAGAAAAAAAATAAAAATTGAAAAACAGTGAGACAAAGCAACAGAGACACATCTCCTAGGCACTGTCTACTCATGGTTTCTCCAGGAAAGGTTGCAATTTTGTTAGCATCCATTCCCAATGACCAGCCTTCTCTATGCACTTCCTTGAAGTCTCTAGTATTTCATCAATGCAGCAGTCCTCTGCCCAGCAACAGACTGGTTTAGGAAGAAGCAGTAACAAGGTACTCAAGCAAGCCCAGAGAGTTCTCAAAGCACATTCCTGTAATATTCTCTGTTTCATTCTACATTTGTGTCCCTGACTGCTAGCTTATCTACCTACCCACCTACTGACCTACGAACTACTAGTGTGTGAAGAAACAGCACACTGGGAAGATAGCCAAGAAATAAAACACAGATTCTACAAATAATTTTTTTATTATTCCTTTGAACTTTAAAATGAAATATCTTAGCTGGAAGATGAGACCTGGAAATTTGATTGAAATTCCATTCACTTTCTAAACATTCAAGAGTTCATCAATAAAAAAAAATTCATTTTCAGATTTTTTTCCCCTCACACAGCAATCATTATTATATACTCTACACCCCATCACCTCCTAATGACACACTTCAGTGCATACATACATATGTATATATACATAAGTATACACATACATACATTGAAATGCATACATATTTTCATACAAATGTGTATACATTACAGATGCCTCTCTGTATGAATGCCATGACCAGGGCTCCTGAAGGACTAATTGCATTCACTCACTTTCTCAGCCCAGCATGAAGCTGGTAGATTGCTGGGATCATAGCAACAGGGGAGAGAAAGGAAGGCTCATCTTTATCTGTCCCTCTCGAAAAGGACAGAGGGGCTAGCAGAAAGAATGCGGTAAAGTGTCCTGACTACGTGCATTTGGAAAAGATTTAGTAAGAAGCATTTCATGAAGACCATGTACCACTTAACAAGGTGCCTTTCACACGGAGGTGGAAGCCAGTGAAACTATTGTTCTTTGAGCAGTTTTTCCATAGAAGGTTTCAAACTGTTTCAAACCCCCACTTTTAAAATAAACACCAATGTTCTTTTGGAGACACAAGGTGTTAATGAAACTATTAAAAGCAGAGAAAGTAGGTGTAAAGAATTGAAGGCTCTACTATGGATCTTTTAATTACAAGGAATCAGAAATTTCTTCAGCTCTCAGAGCAAGCTGCTGGATAAAACGCTCTCAAAATACAAGTTATCCTATTTCAAAATAGGGTTTTTAATAGACATATATAATATATATATATATATGTGTGTATGTGCCATGTGTATGTATATCCCAAGTAATTAGGCTCCTATGCTTCCCTTGACATATGAAACTTACACAAAATACCAACACCAAAGCAAATGCCTTAATTTTGCCCCTCTTCATCCCCATGTTTTCAGTTGTTCTTAACATCCATACCAGCTCTCTGCCTATTCCAGCCATTTCTGCCTGGCTTCCCTAAACTCTGCACATAGGCAGAACTGTATATGGAAAGCAAACAAGCAAAACCAATCAACCAACCAACCAAACCAAAAAAAACAAACCAGCCACATGACCTCAGTATATACAACCAATACAACATGGTGAAATCTGCAAACACATAGAAATGGATGGCAGAATACTCAGACATCTACGCAGCCAGTGAGTGTGCTCCCAAGAAGTGCCAGACATGCACAAGAAGCCACGACTAGAGCTTCTCAAAACTAAGTCTGCGCCTTTGGCTGGTCCAGGGAGGCACTTAGGTACACATCCATTCACCCACGCAACTGCAACACAACTTAAGTGTGTCTGTATGGCACTTCAGAGAAGTTAGATGCTTTTCTGAAACAGTGCCTAAATACTCAGCTACAAAATTCACCTAAGTTTAGACATCCAGGTTGTGAAATTCTAGTCTTTGCATGGAATTTCCAGACGTATCCACTAATTTTTCTGTTTGCTGCTCCCAAGTATCTATCTTAAAAAAAAAAAAAAAAAAAAAAAAAAAAAAAAAAAAAAACAAACACAAAACACCAAAAAGCCCNAAAAAAAAGAAATCAAACTCTAGCAATATTGATCAAATTGTGGTAACCAGCTTAATTATGGGAAATCACCAGCTGAAGTTGAAATGATTTTTCAGTACCTAAATTCTCTAATTAACACCTGATTTCTTGATTTTGTTATCCACACAGAAAAAGAGAAAATATATCAGCATCTTATGTCTTTATAGCAATTCTCTTATGGATTTTATACTCCATTTTCTTGTATAAGATACAGCCAAACCCATAGTACTCCTAGTAAAAAATACTTGCTTTTGTGAGACTACAAGCTTTGGCCTCTGTACATGACCAGAAACTATTCCTGAAATGCTAGTCTTTTTAACCACCCTGAAACTAGTAACAATTTATGAAGCTACATAACCTGACACTGAAACAACTTATACGAAAATACCTAAATACAAACCGCAACCTTAAAACATACTTTTGTAAGCGGAAAAAATGTAGCAATAATTACAACAAGTAGTTCAGCTTGAACTCTGACAAGATTAAAATCAGCAGCAAGCACTACACAAGTAGACTGCTTCAAAATTTGGCCCAGGTACATGATATTTGGTCTGAATTCTAATTATAAGGACACTAGTAATCAGGATTAAATTAATATGCTCCATTCCAAAGCTGAGCACTGTATTCAGAATAATATTCTCTAATGATAATAGTTTGTTGTCCCATATAAGAACACATATGCAAACAGTGCTGAAGACTAGTGCACTTCAAGGTGACAATTAGAATTAGTGTACACGTAATTCTAAGCCTACATAAATTAAACAAAACACATTTTTGAGGGGTTAAGGATTAATTTCCAATACACACACACACAGACACCCCAAAAAAAAAAAAAAAAAAAGAGAGAGAGAGAAGGATTTAAAAAAATAAAAAGTTTTTTATACTTCAAAATCCTAATACCTCAACATATTCTCACCTGCAACTGCACTACAGCATTTATGGTACTTCATGCATGCTCATAATTAACTACACAAGAAGAATAACGCATGGGAATACTTTAAACATTTCTAAGAACAGACTTAAGACCCTGTAAGAGTACACAACTTTGTTACTCATACATGCTAACAATAGTGATCATATAACATTTTCTAATTGTTCTAGCAGAACTTTGGCAACTAACCAAGCAATGTAATATGGATTTTCTTAATAGACTCCTCGGATATTTTATTTACGAAATATTGTTCAGACCAGAAGCACTTATCAATTGGGCCACTCAACAATTTACAAATGTGTCTTTCAAAAAAGATGAGATCTTTACGTATTTCAGTAAGTTGCTGGACTTTCATACTAAAAAATGAAACATTGTCAAATCAGAATAACAATCATTATTAAATTCATCACATTTTAGACAAAACCTTCATTTAGAGTGCCTTTAATCACTACCAAGATGATCAGTATTTCCTTTTTTTAAAGAAAATTAATAAGTTGTACAGCAGTTTATTAATTCTGAATAAATGCAATAAAGAACTAAGCTAAATCACAATGTGGTATTTGTGTTTAAAGAATGACAATATATTTTGGCTTCTAATTTCAAATAGTTATCACCAAGGAAGCCTCCCTAATTCTGCCTGTGTTCATCTCCTGAGTCTGTCTCTGGACACAGATAAATCAGTGCAAAGTTATTCCTGCAACATTGTTAACTACTCTAAAAATTTTGATAACCAAAGAGAATTTTGCCTTCAGCTTAGATTCTGACTAAACGAATTCAAAAGAGAAGTGCTTTCTTTTCTTTGAGTCTCTTCCACCTACCATTAAGGAGTTTGCCTGTTTAATAATCATGTTACTTGGAAAGCACATAAAAACTGGCACGCTGTATAAAACATCTGCACCCTGCTCTTTCTCATATTTTTAAGTCAGGAATAAACAAGACATGTCCAAATAGATACATCTATTGTGAGAGAGCAGTGGATATTTTAAGACAAGCAGAAATGTTTGGTTTTAAGATGGAAGGTTTAGAAACATCTCATAATTAACTCTTCCTCTAGCGTTTGACAGAATAACAAAAACTAAGTTTTCTTTGTAGTCTGATGATATTTAATGTTGGATTAATAAGAGATTCCATTACTAGTAATAAAATATAAAACTTGCTAGAATCCTTACAGATGCAATTCAATGCATAATACCTACCAACTAGGTAAGTATTGTTTGTACCTTCAACTATACCTCTGTACAGTTATTGCATAATCTCATAACACACAAGACAACAGAAGTGAAAAATCTTGAATCTAAGGCTGTTTTTGAAGTATTTTAGCTGTTATACCAACAATGTATGCATTCAGTCAAACCTACTTCTTTCAGCGATCCTCCTTTTGCCCAGTGGGATTTGAGAACATTATTTTTTTACCAGCAGTTACATTTCATTTTGCCTAACAACACCAGAAAAAGATCCTCTGGTTTTTTGGGACATATGTTGCTTGATGTTTGATATGAGGTGTAACTTTTCATCTTATTTACTCTGAGAATTTTGTTTTCAAGTAACACATGTCAAGAGAGGAAAACATAGAGAGAGGCATTTAAAATCACACAGGCTCATCATTCCTAAGCATGATTGTTTCCATAGATTAAATCCTCTTTGTCTCTAGCTTTTTGTGCCGACTATTTATCACTGAGGTGTAGTGACCAGCTGTGACAGTGCTGGACAGACCAGCTAACTCTAGGCACTTGAAAATTCTGACCGTTAACTTCTGCATCACCTATTTTGAACCTGCTCTGGAATACCGAGTAGGGCAGTTTTCTGCAGGCAACACAGATCTATTAAAAAACATGACCTGTGACAAAAATCAATGTGGTAATCTCAAGCCAAACAGCAGTATCAGAAGCATAAAAAAGAGATAACCTAAGATAAAACGTTCCCAAATTTACTTAGACTAGGCTTGACAGGTTTACCAAAAAGAAAAAAAAAAAAAGTAAGTCTGCTCACAGGCACACAAGGCAAAATAATTTAATACCCAACTGACTCTTTACCTAAACACATGGATACCATTTGGAGCAGGACTGAAATTGAAATTTTCTGATGGTAAGCATGAGGGAAAACTCCAGGAAAAAAAAAATTACAAATGAAACCTCCCTTTCTAGTGCCGAACTGCACGCAGAGCCTGGTGCCAGGGAACCCTCCGTCGCGCCTCGGCCCCGACGGCGGGGACACCGGCGATGCCCCGTCCCGTGTCCGGCGGCACCGGCAGAGCCCTGGCCCGGCTCGGCAAACCTACCTCGCTCCCTCACCTCTAGCCCGCCCCGGGAGAGCCCCCCGCCGGGCGGGCAAGGCAGGGCAAGGCCGGGAAAAGCCGCCCCTGACAACCCCGAGGTGCGCGGAGCCGGGACCGGCCGCCGCGCTCGGTGCCGCGGGGGAGGCAGAGCCCGCCGGGGAGGCAGCGGGGATTTGGGGGGTCCGCTACCTGCGCCCCCTTCTCCCACCCGAGCTTCCGGAGCGGGGTCGGCGAGAGAGGGGCACCCACACCCCGCCGGGTGCGCATCCTCCCGACTCCCGCGGGCCGGCGGCGAGCGACCCCGGGGAAGTGCGGAGCGGCCCTGGAGGGAGGAGGGGTCGGGGGGAACAGGACACAACCACCCCCCGCCGCCCTCCCTCATCGTCGCAACGCTGCACCCCCGAACCTCCCGTAAAATAAAAGTTTTCCACCCCATCTTCCAGCCGGGGTAGTCTCTGCGGTCTCTGGGCGAGAGTCCGCGGCGCCCATCCTGCCGCCCGCCGACCCCCGGCGCCGAGCGCCCCAGCCCGGTCCCGGTGCGCGCCCGCGGCCGCCCCGCGTACCTGGGGTTGGAGCTGTTCCAGTAGACGGCGTAGCGGTCGGCCACCGCCTTGGCGCCGGGCTCCTGCCCGCGCACGCACACCCACAGCGCCGCGGCCGCCAGCAGCAGCATCTCCACGTGCGGCATCGCGCCCGGCCGGCAGCGCAGCGAGGGCGGGATGCGGGGAGAAAAAAAATTAGGAAAAGGGGGAAGGAAGTGTAAAAAAAATTGAAAAAAAAATAGAAAAAGGGGGTTAAAAAAAAAAAAAGAANAAAAGGGACGGGAGAAAGAAGCAAAAGCCCTGAGGAGTTTGCTTGCTGCGCTGATGGAGTTGAGGAGCCTGTTCTGCAACACAGTGTCTTGAAGGAGACTTTGTGGAGTGGTTTTCTTGTCCTTCCTGTTCCTGGGCGGTGGATGCACCAAGGACTGAGCAANCGCGCCGCAGAGAGCGGAGGGCGCCTGGCGCCGCAGCCGGGGAAGGGCGATCCGCGGCCCCTCAGGGAGCCTCAGCCCGGCACGGGGTGTCGGGGGCCGGGGCGGGTGGCGGCGGCAGGCGGCGGGCGGTGCTCATTCACCGCGAGTCCCGCACGGAGCCCACGGCACGACATACACCGGCCCGCCGGGCGGGCGAGCGAGGGGCGGCCGCTCCTCCGCCCCCTGCGAGCGGCCTCGGCGGCGCGGAAGGCTNCGTGGAGAAAAGCAAAACCTCGGAGAAGTGGAAAATCAAGCCTGCAAACTCCTCTGATGATGCTGGTCTTGGCTGGCCTCTCCTGCTCGGGGAACGAATGGAGCGATACGGCGAGGTGCGGAAATCTCCTGCTTCAGCCTCCCGGAGCCTCTCTGCGATAAAACAGGGTCCAGTCCCGTGAACATCAACTTCTGCGGAAGGACAAAACAGTTTGAAAGAGCAGGGAGGGGGTGAGAGAAAAAGAATCCACCCCTCAGATGACTACATAAGGAGAACGAATAAAAAAACAACCACCCCAGATCTTCTCAGTCTTGCCCAACAGCTGCTCCCCTTTTCCCTCCGAAGCAGCAGCAAGAGCAGCAAGCAAAAATATACCACGCCAGCAGGCAAATAAATAAACTTGAATGCAGCGGCAGGCAGGGAGGGATCGTAAAGAGCGACGAGGATTGGAGGGGCAAAAGTCAGTTTTGAAAAAAAAATTGCTTTATGGGAGGAAAAAAATCTTTAAACAGTCACGCCCCCTTTTGCAATGACCGGTCCCTTCACTGCGTGTAAATCCGACATCAGCAACCTGGAAAAGCTAGGAGCCTGGCGTGCTGAGCTGTCTCTGTGCATGCGTGCGTGCGACAGGCAGCCGCAGAGATATATACGCGGTATAGCGAGGTACGCACGCACACACAGACACACAGACACACACACACATACATACATACATGCACACGCGTGTGTCCGAGGCGGGATCTGGCGCCGGTGTGCGTGAGGGATGAAGGCGAGGAGGAGGTGCAGGCAGCCAGCTCGGAGCACGGCCGCTGCTGCTTGATCATGTGGGATTTTTGCATGCAGTTTACTTGGGAAAGGGGGGGATTTGCCGGCGCAGCCAGTCAGGGCACAGCCTGCTGTTTGCTTACAGATAGCCTTTTTTTTTGCTTTTTTTTTTTACACCTCGACCTGATTGGCTTGCAACACGAGAAGGGAGGTGTCGT
>VWZF01003318.1:345861-364739 GCA_013396755.1 Sclerurus mexicanus
CGCGCTCGCCGCCGTTCGGAAGCGCCCCGACTCCCCCCAGCGGCGCAGGCGGGCGGTGCAGCGCGGGCGCGGCCCGGCCCGCGGGGGGCTCGGCTCTGCCCCGCCGCCCGGTTGGCTGGCTGGCCGATTTGTGTTCTTTCCCGGTGGAAAAAGCCTTTCCCTCAGCGTGGGAAGACGTTCCAGGCTGATCTTCACCCTATCATACCACCCAGCCTGCTTCTTCCTCTCGGAAGTGACTTGAAGTGGACGGAGTTGAAAAGAAACACTCAAACCCCTTGGGTCTGTTAGTTTTTTAATTTTGGGGATATGTTTTTGGTTTGGAGGGAGGGTGTTCTTGTCTGTTTGTTTTGGTTTTAGCAACTGTTTTCAAAGCTTTACTATTAAAATCTTAAAAATTTGTCTCCTCATGGTCTCCCTTCAGCCTTATTTTCAAGTATGTTGACATTTTAGAATGGTATTAACAGGGTACAAAGTACATCAACCAAGTAAATAACCCAGGCATCATAAACCCAAACTTTTTTTTTTCATTCGTTTTTACTAAAAGAACCCCAGCAATTCGGATATTTTTTTTTCCATCTTTGACCTGCGTTCTTTTGATAACTATGGACACATCCAATGTTTCCTTAGTGTTTTCCTCCAGTACACACAGACGTTGAAATCACTGCCATTGTAAGAAGCAGAATAAATAACACTTTTTTTTTTCCCTGAAGAATCTCCTCATCCACATTTGTAAGAAAAGGTCCATTTTTTCGCCTCTTTGTTCTGCCTGTGAGAAGTAACACAGGGAAAGAGTGAGGGGGTCTGTTTGTACAACTTAAAATACCTTTTAATAACAGAGTCAGAGCTTAATTTAGTCTATAAAATGCCCTTGCAGGACTACAATACTTGTGTTTAACACATACAAACCTGTGAAAATAAGAGAAAATATTAATAATTGGGAAAAACCCCCTAAAAACAAAACCAAAACCCAACAACTTCAGAAAAGACTAACAATAGCATGAAGATATCCTTTTCCCCTGCTTTACTTAGCAAGCAAGCTGTAGGTGGCTGTATCTTAGTAGTTTATAAACAATACAAAGACACAAATCCTGAGGACTCAGGATGTAAATTGGTTCACTGAATAAAGTGAAACACTGTTTTAATGAACAGTGAGATTTTTGTTGCATCATAACCAGTTCATACGAACCCATCAAATACCCAATACCTAGGAACATGCCAGCTTCGAGTCCGCTCTCCATTTCTGTGATTACATGATTAGACAATTATTGATATCATAGTTGTAAACTGCTTCCTTATACCAATGGCCTCTGGCATTAGCTTCATTTAGCAGAAAGGTGAGGACTGTCAGTGAGTGATTCAGCATCAGTGAAACAATTTGAATACAGTGTTTAGAAAAATTAGTCTGTGTGCACAATAAGTGTCTGAAATTGCATCTGACAAGTCTGTGTAGCTGCCCCTGGATCCTCAGTTTCACAGCGTAAATGAGTCTTTAACATACATTGTGCAGCATGATACACAGAATTCCTGTGCATTGATATGCTGTGGTGCAGTCACTATGCTAATTGATCACATATCTCAAAATAATTTAACTAAGCGCAGCCTAAGACTTTTTTTTCTGAGGGAAAAGTGGTATATCTGTAGATTTTCTTTCTTTACTGATTTCCCTTGACAATGCAAGTGGTATTTGTGTCACTGTTCAGCAAGTCTTAGTGTCTTTAACAGATACAAATTACATATGGTGCTACAGTGTAGGTAGTATTGTTAAAACATAAGTCTTTTCCTTTGCCATTCAAAGATACTTTAGCACCCATCAAACAGAAAATAATGAATATATCTCTACATTCTTCCTATAGGTTGTATGTATGGTTTTTATCTTTTATAAATCTGAGCAGTTTGTGTGTATGATTTTTATATTTTTTTTAAATTTGAGCAGTGCTTTAGAAGTAAAACTCACTAGTAGGGCCCAATCCAGCTTTTTCTGACATAAACTCCACTGACTTTAAAGAAATTAAACAAGCAAATATCATAGGCTTTTTTCTTTTGTTAAAACCCAGACAATTAAGAATTAATTTTTCTGTTCTGGAAAAACAGATACATACTGCAAATTAGTGAAAAATACAGCTGCATTTTAAAACCTTTTTTCCCTAAAGTTTGTAGAAATGCGTATTTTTAAACCATATGCTAACATTTCAGCAGAGTTTATTAAAGGTAACCAAGTAAAAAAAGAAATCTTATGATTGGTCTGTGTTTAAATTATCTGTGATGTTTTGTTAAAAGCCTGTACAAAAAATGCAGCTGTTTTCTTTATCAGTGGTATCCCTGGAAATTTGGTTTTCAGGACCTGAAAGCATAATGCTTGGTTGTATTTTGAATGACTCTCATATTCCATAAACATGTTGCAAAAAAAAAGACTTAGAAGCAATCTCAGCTTCAAGTTTTGCAAATTGATAACTGAACAGAATGGTTAATCATTAAAAATTCTCTCATCTTTTACAGTAATCCCTGATACTGTAGGCTGTCAAAGAGTAATACAGAACAAGATCTTAGACTAATTTCCATATGAGAGTCTTAGGTACCAAAGGCATAAATAATACTGTTAAAGGGAATCACTGAATTCTTTATAGAGAAGTGTGTTCATAATTTGATCGCAAGAATTCTCGACTAAGGTAAGAGCTCTCATTCTAACTTAAAGGTATTTTTTCCTCTCAGATACATTTACCTGTGAGAGACTGTGTGTACATACTCCACATGTATATATTTTTTTTCTGTCCTTCTATTGTTCTCCCCTAGGAGGAAGAAATAATCTTACGAAAGAGAACAGAAGGAAATGGCTTCAGATGAACCTTCAGATGAACCCCGTATTTACTTGTGTACGTGAGTATTTTCAACTTGCTAGAGTAGAGGAATTAAATGAAGATTCTTGATATTCTTTTTATTAAACTGTCTTGCAACTTGCTTGCTTCCCTAACCCTCATTTTCCAGTCTACTGACCAGAGATAACTTATATGCTTACTTTACTGTGATATACTGAGGCTCAATAATTTCATGTTTTCAGATGTTCAAAGGAGTAACCTGGAAATCCTTGTATAAAAGAAGAAAATGCCATAACACAAAATACAGTAATGAATTCTAGACAACTTTTGGGGTGGGATATCATCTAGAGATATTTTCAGGCATGTTATTTTGTCCAGAAATCCTACATGTTACTTTTTGCATTAGAATTTGCTATTTGTTCTTAAGAATTTGCTATTGTTTTATTGTTTTTAATGAAAATTGTGCATAGTTACCAAATTTGTGTATCGAGTTTGTCAGCTCAAAATCTGTCTGCCTTGCTGAGCAATCAAAAGATCTTGAGCTCACAAGTTGGGCACATAATTATTTGGATGTTATTCTGGGACCCTCCTACGTTTAATACATTGAGAAAAACTCTGCAAAGAAAACGGAAGATTCCCTGGCTTCGTACAGCTCTTTTATGATTTTTTTTTTTTCCCAAGGCATGTGAGAGAAAGAATTACAAGGTGCGAGATATTCAAAAACATAAATGAAATTAGGGTACTTATCTACCCCTAAAGACAATAGACAAATCCACTTTGAAGTTCAACGTAATGTCACTTCCATATAAGTAGGCAGTAACTTAGTGTATTGTCATTCAAGTTTGTTTGTATTTATACATGTTTTTGCTCATGCTTTGTTAAATAAGTACTTATGAGAAATTTGTTTGTTGGCACTTTAAAGAGCTTGAAATTTATGCCTTCATGAAGTTAAAATATTTTTAATACAGTCAGATTGAAAGGCCAAATAAATGCATTTGTTTCTACCCACTCCAGATCCTATGTGCAGTTTCTGGCTTTATGAAATGTGAAGCCTATCACACTGATTTGCCATTAATATTGATTCAATAAGAATAACTGAAATAGCTCATCAGTAAAGCCAAAACAAGAGAATCCATGGCCCTAGGATAAATACATAGCTTTCCTTTTTCCCATCTACTTCAAATCCTAAAGACATTAATTTGAAGATCTTTTTAAAAGACTTCTGAAAACTATTGCTCAATCTTAATTTATGACAGAGCAAGGAACTTACAAAACCTTCAATTTTCGTATTTTCACTGTGTTAAAAAAGTTAAGTTTGCAGGTTCAAGAAAGATTATGTACTGTAATGTAAAAATAAAGTATAATGCAGAAAATAATCCAGTCAGAGGCAGTGGACAGTGTTAATATAGCTGTGGCAAAGATTGCTGCTCACTCCTTCAAAAAGCTGTGTATTGAGCAGATACACTAGCCAGGTTATACAGATCGTGTTACATGAGCAGGCTCCCATTTCAGCATCTGTGCATCCCCTATGATGACATGGCAGGATTGAAATCAGTTAAGATAAATATTAATCCTGTTTGACCTTGTGATTCTTTTAAATGATATTTTGTGTCGCTTGCTGTTCAAATGCCCGTGCTGGGACTGTATTTTTCCAGAGTCCCCTTGATGAAAATTAGCTTTTCAGGATTCTTTCTTTGCACAGAGTATCTGCAGCTGGTGGTCTAGACGATCAGTGTTTGCTTAGAAACTCTGTTTTTAAGCAGTCTTTTCAGAATAGAGAGAATTAAAAAAAAAAAAAAACCAAACAAAAAACCAAAAAACCCAAACAAAAAAAAAAAACAAACCAAAAAACAAAAACCCCCAACCAACCAAAAACAACAACAAAAACCACCCACCAGAAAACAAACCAAAACTCTCAGAAAACTAAAAGAGGTACATATGCACATAAAACTGAACACTGAATTCAAAATAACATGACAAGAAACAGGTATTTGCGGGTATATATGGTTCTTGCTTTTGTAGTGATTAGTGAATAAATCATTGATCTTTCTTATGGGCACGCTGTCTTTTGTCTGTTGCTTGTTAAAGGCTTGTTGCAAGGGATGGACAGCTAGCAAGGTTTTTTTTTCTTGTCTTTGTCCAGAGGAGTGAAGAAAAACAAGTTAGAAAATCAAAGCATGGGTGGACTGCTGTTATCACCTGGAAACATGATGGCAATCCTGTACTTGATTGCCTTTAAGCCCTCTGTAGTAAACATGACTATTAATTTTTATTATTAATAGCACACTTTGCAAGAATAAAAAAATGCATAAGATACCCTTTAATACTTTCCAGAATTTAATCAACATTCAAGATAATTTTCAATTTAAGTTTGTGAAACTGCAACCATTATTCTTGCTGCTCATTTTACATATGAATCATAAGCTGTAAAATCATAAACAGTTCCTATTGTTGCAAAACCCTGTGCTTGCTTGTGCATATCTTCCAGTACATTGCAAAGTCTTAGACTTTGACACTGTTCCTTCATCACACAGCACCACCCATCAACTAACATTACTCACATTAAGGAAAATGAATCAACAGAAAAAAACCCCAACAACAAAGAGCTGCAAAGTAGGTTATTACAGATCATGCCACAATTCTGCTGTGCTAGCAGTGGAGGCACTTGTCCTGATACGTAGCACAAGTAGTAAGTGGAGTTTTATAGCCTAAGAACAGCTGTAAGAAGTCTGTATGCAAAGCTGGCTAAATGGCATGGGATAGTCTTTCCATTCAGGAAACTTTGGAGTTCCTTCACTAGTGCAGGCGTAGTGTGCATTACATACGGGAGAGCTATTTGCAGAGGAGATGCTTTCTTAAGCAAAGGAGCAGACCTGGTAGTGCATTGTTAGGTGCCAGGGATGGCACATGGTCTGTGCAGATGGCCTTCAAGACGTCTGTCAGCACAGCATAAAGGTTACCTCCATGAATGTTTGTTGTAGCTTCTCACCTACGCTGTTTACTTTGTGGAACCACAGTTCCACTGGTACTGCAGCAGTGGAACAAGGTCCTTTGTGTTGTGAAGAAAATCTAATCTGGTTAAAAGAACAAACAGAAACAAGGCTGATATATATTATTGCAGGTAATTAGTAAGAAAATTCTGGAGAAGTCTGAGTGCAACTATGCACTTTGGAAGGCCTTGGCTGAAGAAAGAAATCTCAGAGGTTTCCATGATGAAATGCTGGAAACTCATTTACTGTGAACGTTATGAGAGACATTTGCAGTATCTTTAGCTATACTGTTTGTTCTTCAACAGTGTTTTTAATTAAAAGGCCAATTTTTAGAATCATGTGACTAAGAGAAAACACACCCTTTCTTTTACAAACTCCTTTTCTGCACAGTTTTCAGAGTGGAGTTTGAAGAGTGAAACCTAAGTGTTTTTTAAATAGCAGATATCATATTCTTGACTGGTATTTGCAGCCATGTGTTTGTGTGAATTCCAATACGAAATAGAAAAAGGAGAGTTATGAAAGGCAAAGGAAAGCAACTAAACCACAACTTTCAAGACAGGGGCACGAGACAAGGGACATTTTCTTAATCCTTTTTATTCCCAAATCAGTGAGGTTCACTAACACTTCTGTTGTAGATTTTTTATGCAGTTTTTCCATTACATGTAGAATACCAGGTTTGGCTGACTCTTGAGTTCCAGGAGATTAGACTCAGCCAAGAGCAGTGCAGGATTAGCTGTTGCGTGTGATCTGTGCCAACAAAACAGACATTAGCTTGACAAATGCCAGTCTGATAATCGTCATGGAAGCCAGATGCAGAAAAGCAATAAGGTTAAAATTTTTTAAGACTGATTAGCAAGGCTTTGGTTACAGTCTCATTGTTAACAAAAATGCTGTGGATGTAGTGGAGAATGAATCTATGAAAACATTGCAAAAGTTTGAATGACATCATCTGCTCTGTGCCAGTTATAAGTTCTAAGAAAATTATTCTCCTTATCATCAGCTGTACCATAGCCTTCTACAGCATTGTACTGTTAGAGGAGAAAATATAAGAAATTTATTTTATCAGACCATAATGTCAAAAACTTAGATGAGAGAAAGTAGTGTTTTGGCACTCATGATCCTTCTTGCTTCATTATGATTTTTTTTTTACAAGTTCCATCTTAGATGAGCTTTTGTACTGACTTTACTGCTTAATGAAAATTATTCATTAAAATATTACTTTTTTAAATTGAAGTTACAGAATACTTGTACAATTAAGAAATTAATTTCACACCTTTTTGGCAATAATTTGCTTTTACTGTCCATTTTGGACTTTGGCCATATGCACTTCGAAGACATGCATCTTATATTTGACATTGGAAAGGTGTTCTAAAAACTAATTTTTTCAACCTTCCATTTCAAAGTGAAGAAAACAGAAGAGGTAGTGGAATCCAGTTAACCTATGACGAAGGAACAGTTCTGAAATGTAGGACTATCTTACAACTATTGAAGAAAAATGCTGAAATCAGGAATTGAGGGGCTACTGATAAATCATGAAAGAGGATAAATGAAATCTTGAAAAGAATTCACAAGCAGATTTCTTAGTTAGAAGGGATTATTAACACCTTGTAAAACCCACTGTGTATTCTTAAATCATTTAGTGTTTCTGCACAAACAAAAGAAAATAAACAGGAATTGTCTCATACTTCTCAAATCCTTTGTCAACAGGCATATGGCAGAAACAAAGTGGAATAAAGACTGCCGATGAAATCAAGAGATCTGCTATCATGGCAGTTAGAAAGTTTTCATTTTGAGTGAGAATTGATGTTTTCTGCTGTGCAAATATTGCTGCATCTTCTCTGAGCATAGAATTAGGAGTAATGATTAATTTTGACTAAGTATTTAACCTTCCTTCAGAGAGCAGGAAAAGAAAAAAAAAAGAGGGAAAGTTAAAAAAACCTCTGGACAAATCAAACCAGAATGTGACACACTGAGGTTTGAGGTCAACAATCACAGTCGGGCTTTATATTACTAAGGTACCTAGGATTTGTTGAGTTCAGTATTCCTTTAACATGTATTAGAATATCAGAACTTTATCAGAAGGATTTTGCCTCTTAATTTATTACCACATCTTCCCATTCAACAAAGCCTTGATGTTAAATTCTGTGTTTGTCTACATGACCTAATAAGCTGCAGAGTGGATGTTCACTATTCAAACACAGTGTATCACTAAGATTGCAACTGCTGTATAGCAGTGCTCAGTAAAATCTCCTGGTCCTGGAAGGTGCTGAGTGAGACTCTCACACATGGAGGGTGTTCATTTCTCATTATCTTTGGTGCAGTAAAGGATGTTTTGAATTTTACAGGAATGAATTCAACAGGATTAGACCTACAGTGCCTAAATCTTCTATGGCTTACAGTAAATTAGGGTGTTGTTATAAAACATAACTGTTTGTGCCAAGAATCCATGCAAATTGTTAGAACAAGTGACTTGCAAGTCACTTACAAGAAACACTGTAGCAAGACACCTAAAACAGCCTTGCCAATATCATGCAGATCTGACACTACAGGTTCCTTACCATAACTTATACCTGCAAGATCATACTCCACTGCATAGGCTTTAGGACTTAAGAGATTCTTGTATCTGTAGTGTAAATTTTCATATGTGGTAGACAATAATTCAAGATTAATAAAATGTATGATAAGTTTTCATTAATAATTGAAAAGCATATGTGAAAAGTCAAGGAATATTGGACTGAGTTGAAGTTTTACCTGCAAACTTATCCTCATCAACACAAAAACTGTGCATTGTGGATCAGGAAAGTGTAGTACATGGTATTTAGTGTAACTGGCAAAACAGCAAAGAATATTGTTATAGCACGATAAATAACCCTATAGTATAAAGCCTGATATGACTGTTTATATTGTTAGGCTAAATGTGGAACTTTAAAGCTTTTTTGCAACAAAGTCTCTTTTTATACATATATATATAGATATACCTATATATATATATATATGGAAGAGAGCACTCTTTTTTTGTCCTGAAAATCTTGAAAGGTTATAATCGTGGTTTGAAATAAGTAACTCTCAATTTTTCCTTTGTGGTCATCAATTCCATTTCTCCAAAGAATCTCATAAACACAATGGGCCCAATGCCAAAACAAAAATTAAATGCTCGTGTGATCCCCAAGGGAAGACATACTTTAACTATGAAGTATTCTAACAAGAAACCTTGTAAACCTTACATGAAAGTGTATGATCTAGAGTTTGTGGCATTCACGTTTGTTGCTTTGACAGCACTGTTTATCAAAATAACTACAATTTTCAAAGAAAGACTACTTAATTTTGACTATATTGCTTTTCTGTTGGAAAGGACCTATAAATAATAAGTTCACTAAGTTTTCGGGGTAGTTTGTAGTTGATCTAGTTTGTTCCACAGCAGTCAGTTAATCCCATCAAAGTATCATCTATTCCTCAGTTCATTATTTTCTCTAAGCGTAGATGGAATATATTAAAGCTATGTGGAAGCATTTAAAAAGAAAAAAGGTTGGAAAAGAACAGTACCCTGCATGTCAGCCCTTTAGAGAACTGAAAAAACCCAGATGCTTTGTTGTATTGTTTTCCCAAGATACTTCTACTGTCCTTTCCCCTTTTCTTCATTTACTGTATTTATCTGTTTTTCTTATTTAAGAAACTGCATTTAAAAAGAAAGTTAAGTCACATTTGACAGGTATAGTTGCACTCATATTACCCTGATATTCTCTAGCTGCTCTTTTCTTTTGTTACTGATTTATAAGAGCTGGCTGTAATTTGGTAGCATGCATTTTAAAAGAAGTGGCAGTTTAACATCAAAAGACACAGAAGCAGTAAAGGTCTCCGACTTGCACAAAGTTTCCACATACACAATATACTATTGTTTGTACTGCATATGCATAACAATTGTTTGAAAGTATTCAGCCTTGCTTGCCAATAACTTCTCAGTCTTGTGTATGCGCCTAGACCTTTTACAGTTTGAGTTTTTTATTTGGTCTGCTTAGAAAGATAGAGGGAAAATTCATCATGGACTTCAGTGAGATCTGGATTTCGCTCACAACGAGTAAGAAACCTAACAGCACCAAACAGAGTATCTACAATATGCAACACAATGGTGTTAAGTATCAGAATACGGTGCCAGATCTCGTAACATAATTTTCTTTTATTTGCAGCTAACAGGGGGGGGAAAAAAAGTATTTCAGAAGCCTGCAAATTTCACTCCAAAGTATAAAAGAAAATGCTCTGACTTGTTGCATTCTGCAGGTATGAAGATAGATCTTGGTCAGCCCAGGAGCATGCAGGAGAATATATGGAAAATATGGTTGAGAACAAGGGAAAATATGTGAGGCTGTGCTTAGACACTCAGTAATTAAGTGTATTTTATGAAGAAAGGTAGAGAAGAGCTTTGTCTTCTTTTTTACTGGGAGGCCTGAGGCATTTGAGTGTAGTATTTTCTGGGAGCATCTGCTATAGGTCTATAGATAAAACTTTTCTGTAGGTCCCTGAATTGGTGGTTGGCAGTGGGTTAAAGATTACTACTAGCTCAGCAGGTTGTTACAACTCTATGATATTGCAGTTCTGAAACCTATGGTTCTTTTTTTCTGTATGCTTTCCTCAGGTTCTTCAGTAGTCAACTACAAGACCTGCCTAATGGTATATACTGCTTTCTCCAGTGGTATCCAGCGTACTTTTCTATTAGGAAATGCACCAGGATCAAGTGCCTCAGCTCAGGAAGTGTGCTGCAGAGAAAACACTGTGAAAGGCATGCCTTGGAGCTTTCATTTCATTTTCATATGTTCTCGGTGGGCCAATTTAATAGGATGTTGCAAACAAAAGGGAGAAATTACTCCCCAGGCAAGCAAAAGGGGAGAAATAAACGGCAAAAAACTCTAACTTGGACTGAGAGTTTGGAGTGACAGAAATTAAAAGACTGTAGTGTGAAACAGTTTTACTACTGACTACAATGAAATCAGAATTTTGCCTAGTTTAATGTAGCATAATCCAGGCCAGGATTTATTAACACCCTGCATGCTGATACCAGGCAGCACCAAGCTGTATTTAATCAGATAGGGAGTGGGAAGTCAGAGCATGCTGTCTGTGACAAGTAGCTTCAATACATGGTGCCTTTTAATATCTTTACAAATGTATTCCACCGTGTTTCTTAGACAAAGAAGAAGAACTGCACCCTAAACTTTATTAATATTGTTAGTTGGTTTTGTTTTTGTTGAATACATTATATTCTCTCACTGGCATTTTTTCAGTAATCTCTCAGCTTCACATATCAGCACTCCAGTCCCTCACCTCCTCTGTTCAGATCTGTCTCTTTGCCACTGCAAATACTTAGTTAACACCTCCTGACTGCTAAGAAGTTAAAAGATCAACATGGTTCTCTCCAGAATGTAATACAGTTGTCATAAGAGTACTCACAACCTAGATTTTCCAGCAGTCCAGATCCGATATTTACTTGTTCCACAACCTTTGGCAAATCATTTAACCTCACTGATTCGCAGCTTACATATCTGCAAAGCAGATTTAGTAATAATTACCTACTTTCCACAAGTGTTGAGGGGATTAATTAATCAGTGTTTGTTAAGCATTTAAAATCCCTTGGATGAAAGGCACTAAATTTAATCCCAGAATTCTAAATGCCAGAAGGGACTCTTATAATAATGCATCTGATGTTACATATTACAGTTCCTATAAATTCACTTCATTTGATTGTGCGATTGCTGAGGTGTCTCTCTCCTCAAATCATGTCCAATCTTGAATTTAAAGAAAATTTGAGGTGTGGACAATCTGATATCCCTGGGCAGCTGTAATCTGGCGGTGATACTGTAAAACTAGTTGTTACATGACAAGATCAAATTTGCTGAGCTACAGCTTTTATCACTTTTGATTTCTTCTAGCCTTTGTCTGCTATGTAAAAGTGCTCTGTTATCATACTACATCTTCTCTTCTAGTTGATATTTCCCTCCGATGGAAAAATCTATTTGACAAGCAGGACTGACTGAGTGACTCTAGAGCTCAGTAAAAACCCCTGCTTTTCAGTTTTCCATTAGTTTCTGTAGTTTCTCAGAGAACAATTTCAGAAATTTCAGCATTTTTTCATTGTGCATACTAGAACTGGATGCAAATGGATTCAGCAAGCCACAGATCCTCTTGCTTCTCACAGATCAGTATTTCTCTACCTACACCTCTGAGCATTGCTTTATACCTATGAATAAAGTTGAATCAGATAAAGAGGCTTGTAAGTGCTTGATTTATCATCCTAAAGAAAAGAGCAGTGGCTTTTAATGAAGTCTTTTATCCTATTGATCTTCAAAATAACCAGTGTTTTCTCTATTCCCTTGCTTGTACATTAAGTAAGAGTAGCATGAATGAACACTTCGCTACATTTTAATCCACTCAGGCATCATATATAGGAATATCAGACCCTTTGTTCACAGGAGCAGCATGTAAAAATCTGTGTTCCCCTGTCACAGGGATACACACAAAGTTTTGAGGAGACTAAAGTTACGAGTTGGTAGCCTTTCTATGCACCATACATTTGTAGCTTTACATGCTTTAGCACTTCAGTCTTCCCCAGGCAATAACTGCATCTTGCAAGAGTTTCTTTCACAGAACCTTTTTTCTGCTTCCCCACATTTCGTCCCTTTCTTCCTTTCTGGCATTTTGCTTTCTTTCTAACTGTCTAGGACAATATCTAAAAACATTGTCTCCTTGCTCTGTTCCTCTGGGACCTCAATCTCTATACTCATCTCAACAATGAGTAAACTGCATTTTATTCAGGTTTCTTTTATTCTGCATAAGTTAGAACATTGTTGCCTGATTTTTTTCCCCCTAATATATGTATATTTCCCATTTAATAACATAAACTATATTCTTGACTTTGTTTGTCCTTTTTAAGGTAATGGTAAAGACCCCAGTGACACAAAACCAAAGACTTGTATTAGAGTTGGAAAGAAATAATATCATAAGCAGAAACAGTGGATTTAAAATAAAATATGTGCTGTAGAAAACAGAGATGGACAGACTTTTTCTGGGGTCAGCCCTAGTGATTTTGCTAGTGGAACTTCAAATGCCAAGTTGAATCTTCACTTTCTCTTCAAAGACTTTGCCATAATGTTGCAGATCTAACCATGAAGATTTTTATTCTGACATTTAAACTACATTTGCTACTTTAAGACTACTTTAGTCTTATGCCATCCTTGTTAACTGTATCCATAAACAACTGCTCTTCCTTCATGGGATTTGTAATCTTGAAATGCATATATTTGAATTTAATTAGAAGACATTTCAAATGAAAATTATCAAAATTAATTTTGTGTCTGTCTTACTGGACTAAGTTGATGTTAGAGTCCAATACTCTCAGACCAGGTTCCTTCAGATAGTCCACATGTGGACAGTTTTCATGTTTTAATACCAAATTTACATATTTTAAGATACTTGACATTAAAAAGGAATTTTGATTCAGCCAAGTAATACATCAGTATACCAAAAATGCAACACAAGGATAATAAAGCAATTGCAATACACAGTTGAATAACAATAAAAATATGATTCCCATTCCAAGTGTCTATATGCTTACCATCATGATGCTGGGTATCCCCAGTTGCTGGAGAGGTTGATTGAAGCTAGCTCATGCCTGCTGCTCTCTTCAAAACTTATTGCTTGCTCAATTTTTATAGTCTTGTGTTGGGCTGAGCCACTTGTATGCTTCCCCCATGCTGGTCTGGCTGTCTTAGGAAGACTTTCACACCTTTTTTATTAACTTCTGGAGGGCCATTTGCACGACTATTTGATCCACTCCAGTGACAGAGCCATTGATTTAACCAAAGGCCAGTCTCATGTCCCCTTTGTGGTGGCATGAGTTCTGCTTTCTTTACAACAGCTGTGGTCACTCCTTGTGCTCTTCCCTGAGCCTCAGGATCACATCTTTGCCCATCTCCTGTGAGCCTTCTTCCATTGCAGGGTTTCATTGATCAGCTACAGTGGATGTGACCTGACCCTTAGTGATTTTGCAGTTATTTCTACAGAGAGAGGAAAACAATTATGTTAAGATAGATGCACTTTAGCTAATGCACTAGTGAGGTCATCAGGAATGAAAACAGCAGGCATGGCACATATCACACCATTCTGAAGAAGCAGATAGCATAATAAAAATTCAGTCGAGATCTATATGTTAGACTAAGTACTTCTAGCAGTGAAATCAGAGTGCATTTGCCATCCAGGATTTTTTTCGTGCATATCTTTTCCTGACACTTTTTTTTTCTAAGTGTCCCTACAAAACTTTCCTGACAGGTCACTGGACATGTCAAACCTTTTGTCTGACCTGATGCAGATGTTCTTATGTTCTTCATGTAATAGGAACATCACCAGGGCCACTAACTAGTGTCAGCCAAACTTGACAGGTGTTTTAATCCAAAAATCTTTTGAAATAAATACATTCCTTAGATCGATTGTGGACCTTTTTCTTAGATGACCTTAGACAGAAGAGATGAACAAACCAAGACTGATGTGCTTAAAGCGCAGCTAAGGTTTATTTTAACTCCTTTCAGGCAAAGATCTCAAAGTAAATACTGATCTAAGACCACAGTATTCCTCTGGGAAGTGTGCTTGACTCTGAATTATTCTAATAGCTTTACAAATGCATAAATAGGCTAAATGAATTATTCCACCAAACTCTGACATAATACTGTTATTACATTTGACTTGAAGACCTGAGCAGACCACATACACATAATGCCTGAGTGAATCACTGGTACACAAGCACAGATAGGAACAGTTGCTAACACAGCAAGGTTATAAACTTGTTACCATAAGGTATGTCAGTATTTATGTATCCACATTAAAGTGAATATGTGCTAAAAATCTCTGTTCTCGGACACAGAATAAGTCACAGATGAACACAAAAATGCAAGACTGCTCAGAAATAAAAAGGGCCCTTCCTTACCACTGCTTCTTAACATCCTACTCCTGTAGCACAGTGTGCAGATTCTCTCCAGTTTTCAACTGTACACACCATATGTAGGAGTCAGGTGTGACTTACACTGTGTCACAAGTCCTTCCTTCTTCCTCTATCCCTCAGATGCAGCATAGTTTCAGAAGGGTGTCCAGTTCCTTCTCACACTTATACCTACAGGCTGCCCATTTCTCGGGACTCAGTCCAAGCTGAAGCTGCCATTCAGAAATGTCTTACTAGTTTCTTAAGAGAGAGAGTATTCAGAAGAAAATAAAAGCCCCAAATACAATGAAAAATAGTTTATCTGAAATTTGGGACAATGTTTTTTTAATTTCTTCCAGTCTAATAAGTTGTGCATGAAAATTTTTGTTCACCACATTGTAATTCACTGTCTTAGGGAAAGACAAGAAGATAAGTATATCTTCAATCTGCATCATAACTAACATTTCACATACATTTCATTAGTGCTTAAGTGCGTTTGAGAAGTGGGCAAACTGGTATATATAAATCTAAGGTCTGGTTTACCCTCGTAGGTAGGGGTGAAAGTGGGCAAGAGATTTCCAGTACAAGTGAACATTTTTTATAATATCCCCAAGTGATTTCCTGCTGACTGTAAGTCTTTTTACAAGTATATGGACCCAGGATTCTGCAGCCAACAAATCAAATCCACAAAATACATTATGATCATCTGATTTGATTTTGGCTTGATTTTTCTGTTGCATATGCAATGTATTTTCCCAAGAGAAGATAAATGTTAAAAGCAATGTAGACATTACTGAGTCAAGTACTTCATCCAAAATTACATTTCATGAATTGGTAAATACCATAATTAATTTTGATGAATTTTGTAAGATACCATTATTTCTAATTGTGGCCTAGAAGTTTTATATGTGTTTTGCTAATTATAGCCATTTTCATCAAACGATGTGCTCTTGGGGAATCTCCTCCCAGAAATACAATGAGTTCTACATTTTGAGTGACAGCTCTAGATTAACAGGTCAGCAATGTTGTAAAAAAGGTCATTGGCAGCTCCTCTGACAGACAGATTGCTTTGAGTTTTAAGAGCTTCCATGTACATCTGGCAGAAGGACTGGGCACTACATAAGATAAAACTTTCTAATAAATCTTGAGGAGACTAAAGAATGAAGTGGAACAGTTGAGTAAGTGGAATGAAGTGGAATAAGCCCGATCTTCATGGCATGTTGCCACTGTGTTCCCAAATGGCTCTAAAGTGAAACAAGGAGAGAATGCGTGTTCATTGTGGAGCTATATGGGCAGCCAGAGAAAAAGAATTAAAGGCAGAATATTTTGAGTCTGTAAGTAAAATCAGATCAAAAGGGCCACATTCATATCACATAACCACTGGCTGCTAAGGCTTTAGCAGATATATTGTGTATGACAGATAGCTCTGAGAACCAGCAAATCACTATTTTTTTTTTTTTGCTGTAGGTCTGTTGCCTCATTGCCTGCTGTGGCAGCTAGGTAATGGAGATTACTTCATGCCCAAGTGGGAATGAATAGGCTACTGTGTTCAAATCTGTTGGGAAGAAAAAATATTTTGTCTATCTTCAGCTCAGAGCACAGTATTTTTGCAGAGAGATTTGAAAGCAGAGTCATTAGGTTCCAGTGAACAGGGTGATGAAGTAAATAAGGCAATAATAGGCAGTTTGGGTAACCTCAGAAATAGTAGTAATCTGAGTTAATTTATTAGTCCTTTAGAAATCTTACATTCCACTGTTTCTCTTCCACCTGTGCCCAACCATGACAGTCTCTTCTGCCATGGGGTCAAAAAAATCCCACTACCTTTCCTGGGAATAGCTGTTGGTGCTGAGACCATGATCATTTAGTGTTCTTCAGTTGCCAGCATCTCACACTGTGAAGTTCCCACTTCACAAATGTCAGGACAACCTTCTGCAAAACAAGTTCCCACACTTCTGTTTCAGAACAGGTTAGACAGATAAGACACTGTAAGTGTAAAGCACTAATAAGTTCCTTTGTCCCTGCTGCAGTGTCACACTGGGTCAGGAACTGGGCCTGGACAGTGAAAAATGGAAGAGCTTGAGAACAAAGGCTCAGCTAAAAGAGTGATGAAAACCAATTTAGCTGTAATCTGGCAGCTGTAAATTTAACTGTGATGGCAGAATATCTATAATTAGGAACAGGACAGGCAGGCAGACAGTATAGAAATAGCAAAAGAGCTAGCAAGCTTATGGTGGAGTTTTCTGACTATGATGGACGATTCTAAATCTGAAAGAAAATTGTATTAATGAAGACAGCCCAATTATTTTTATAGTGTGTGATCAGGTACCAAAACTAGGTCAAGACAAAAATAACTTAGATAGTTTTATCACATTGAAAAAAAAAAAAAAAAAGTGGACAACTAGTGGGGCTAGCAAAGGTACCTTCCAAACCAGAAGATGGTAGCATTAAGTCAATATGGTGTAGTTTTGGCTGTCAGATGAAACTGCTTGATGATCAATAAGTACACTTGTTGTATGTGAGAAAGGAAAAGACTGGCATGAACCCTGCAGAAATGCTCAGCAACAGGTCATTAACAATTCTAAGGAGAATATAAAGTAAACCAGAACAAAAGAAAGAAGCCTTGGGATTTATCTGAGATTTCCCCCATTAGGAGATGTGGCAGTATACACTTTGCTTATGCCATCTGCACAAGTGAGAAACTCAGTCCAGTGCTCCAGGCACTGCTGTATTAAATATTGATGGGAATTCACTGTATAGTAGATTTTTCCTTCTAAGGAACTGATAAATAGTTAATGAGGAGTTAGGCAGCTGAGTCCATTCTGAATGGATAATTCTTTCAGTAACAACAGTTTGTTTGCCCCTTGAGGGTTCATTTTTTTACTGCCTCGTACAACAAAATATAATTTAACTTAGGTTTATTATTTTGTAACCTAAAAAAATATATATGGATTGATTACTGTATTTTATGTTATCTGAACACCTTTGGAAATCTTTCCTTGCTCATAAATAAACAATGAACAAGTAGCTAGTCAGCATCTGTCTGTTGAATTACAGTGTTTGAAGCATCGCAGTCAATGTGATCTAGTCAATAACAGACAGCAGCAAAAAAGATACCAGCCTACCAGTCACAAAAATGAGTCTTTCAGTTGCTTTTACTCATTTCTTCCTAACCACATGAACAGATATACCCTTGCACATTCTAAACCTATAGCTGCTACTGTGCCAAGAGTCTCAGTACACTGAGCCAGTTGTTTGCCAACTGTGTCTTCATCACCTATCAGCTCATTGCTTCTTTGTTAAAAAAAAAAGAAAAAAAAGAGTACTTTCTTTCCTGAGGATTTTCTGCTTAAAGATAGTGGCAATTGGAACTGAGATCCCTTTATGTATCTACAGAGGAATACAAAGGTGGGAAACATTCCCTCCACAGCACACTGCTAATATCCTTCAGGCAGGCAATGAAAGAAGAAGGCAGTGTTGTGAATCCTCAGGAACAACTATGTCTGGGAAAGTGTATGTTATTTCTTTTCTGAAACTGACCCCAGGTGAGTTTTTACTTGTAGTTTGCATTAAAATAGGGAAGGTGAATGCTCTCAGGCAATAGTCACCAGCTCAAATCAAATCCAAGTAAGTCTTCAGCTACTGAACATCAGCTTTTCAGTAGCACACACAGAGGTCTTGCTCCAGGCAGACAAGACAAAAGGAAGTGCATGGAGACCACTGGCAACTTGAGCAGAGTTTCTAAGTCACCTGTTACAGGCATACCCAACTTTTCATAATGTCTGTATCTGTAGAGTAACTGTTCCCGTTCAGTTCAGTCAATAAATGTAGGTCATTGTGTTGTTCATCTAATCTTTTTAAAATCCAGTGAGCATTTCACAGGTACGTTAAGAGAAAGCATAGTAAAGAATATTAAGATTTTGTAGTTGTAGGGGGGTGTTAAGATACAAAAAACATACCACAGATATGTAAATATTTTGCTACAATTGATAGGCAGCATCAGCTCAGTACATGAAACAAGAATACTGCTGACAGTGCAACACAGTGTATGAGAGACAACCTTTTGTTACAGATAAACTGAATATTTTTATAGCTGGGCCACCTTCACTCAACATTACCTTG
>VWZF01003318.1:364761-385349 GCA_013396755.1 Sclerurus mexicanus
CCCCATCATAAAGCATGATCTACTCCATTGCACTGAAACTGGTTGCTATTTCTGCTATAAAAGGACAATCCTGAACACAGTGCAAAAACCAGGCAGACTTTGCAATATGCCTTGGAGAGACACATAGAGAAGGGCTGACAGAACATAAACATTTCATAGAGTAATAAATCAGTATTACAATAAATAAGAAAACCTGAGAGTTGTCAGACACCTCTCAATTTAGTGAAGAAAGAAACCGTTTGGCTTGCATTTTTATGTTTTACAACTTGTTCTATTTTCCCAAGGCATGTATCTCAGTATTAAGGAAAATAATTTATCTGAATACAATAGAATGCTGTACCTCAAGTATGGTCTTCTGATCAGTTAGTCCCAAAGCCTTACTATGACAAAATAGGAAGGGCTTCTGACTGTTTCAACACAGCAAGTGTAGAAAAATACCAAGAATGCATATTTTAAGCCAAACTGGCCTTCTATCCCAGGGGAAAGGATCTGAATGGGGAAAGTTTGTGGGTTTTGCTAGCAGTTCACAAGAGTCTGGGTTGTCACTACAGCTGTTGATCATGCTGACAGCATCCTTTTAGCAAAAGGCACTTCTTTTCAGCCTCTTCCCCAATTCTATCCATACCTATGGATAGAGGAACAATGTTGACCATTTTCTGTCACTGCCCTGTTCTGCTGCTTTTCTCCTGCTATGACCTTAGTCATATTTAACACAGACAGGAGTAAATTTGGGTTCTCACTCACACCTTTTTTCCCCCCCTTCATAAAGTCATAATTCTACAGAGACCAACCTGATTACCTAGGAAATAGCACAAGCCAGTAAGGTTGCAAGCAGGTGCCACAGTAAGACAGAGTGTATGTAGCAGACAAGGACTTTGCATCACTCTTTCAGGCTCTACCTTGAGTCATGATGGCAAGGACACAGATGAAATTAATCTTGCTAGATCAGACCAAACCATCTAGGACAGTGTCTTGTCTACATCAATAAGCAGAAGTAGATAGTTACTTATAGACATAATGTAAGCTTGTGAGACACTTTCTCCATACTGGTACACTGATGCACCATGGAATGTGACTGAAGCTTTCTTCTCAATCGAATGTAGAGGAAATTTCAGCCAGAGGAAGATGAGTTTTGTGTACTTTTTTCAAAGTTCCCATTAAAAATAAATAATTTGTCTAAGTAATGCTGATGAAAATAAGGTGAGGGAAAGAGGAACTTCAATAGTCCATGAGTAGCAGCTAAAACAGTCTCCAAGTTACAGCAGTAATGAAAAGAGCTATTGAAGAAACTACTTCAAGGACTTGTTTGCATGCACGTTTCTACTAAGTCTTCACTAGTCTTGGGATGGATCATCACCTTGGAACGCATGCCAACAACAGTCTAGTGAGACAAAGTTTCATGAAAACCACAAATCACCAGGCCCTGGATACAGTTAA
The DNA here is from genome assembly GCA_013396755.1 of Sclerurus mexicanus. NCBI lineage: Eukaryota > Metazoa > Chordata > Aves > Passeriformes > Furnariidae > Sclerurus > Sclerurus mexicanus. The sequence goes on from VWZF01003318.1 coordinate 366,199, forward strand.
ATTTAAAGACTACGTGGCTCAAAAGCAGATATTCTGAATAATTTGTCTGAGAAGAAAGAGGGTTGCTTGTAGAAGTGGTTCTTTACAACGTGCTTGGTGGATTGGGCTGAAGTGAATAGGTTAATAAGTATGAAACAGTTGTTAGAGAGTCTGTCTGAGGCAGTGTAGGCTGGAGCAAACCTCACCCATCCAACTGGATTTTGTGAGTAAACTGAGAAGCTATTATGAAAAATCCTGCGGTTACAATGACATGCTGGAATAAAGCACTGCCAGTGGGACCAGACTGCCAAAAGAGTTAAGGAGATAATAGAAGGACTGTGGTAGATTTTGGGGAGTAATCCCTTGGCAAGCAAGTATGCAAATAGCAGAGTGATGGACCTATTGCTACAGTGAATTCTAGGGAGCAGCTCCTGTAATTCAAGTACAGCAAATCACACGGCCTGGGTAAAAGTCATCCAAGGGTACCAAAGGAAATAAACCTGTGAAATAGCAGAAACAGCAATGAGGAAGCTGAATATAATCAATATAAGGACAGAAAGCAAAAGCAGAAGCAACTGTTTTGCACTCTGTATATTCTGTTTGCAGAATTTACTGCCACAGTGGAGTCATAGAATGGCACCCAGACACAAAGTAAGTCTAGTTCATGCTGTGACCTAATGATAACTCTGTGGTTATCTAAGTGATAGGTAGTCTGGTCTCAAGTTTCAGTACATGGAGACTTAAGGGGGGAGGAAAGTAAATTAGAAAAAATTGTCCCATGCCTCAGCCACCTGTAATATTAGTGGTAGGTACATCATAAAAATTGCCTTCTCTGTGGGATCAAGACGAGTCATTGTCACAGCCAATGACTATTTCTGAAAGATCAGAGTTGCCTCTTAAAATTGATTGCTGTTTCTCTTTTAGTATGTTTCACTATCAGGTTTCTGATCTTTGACTAGCTTTCTCACAGCTAGCAGATTTCTGTGACAAGAGTCTGCTGGCAAACAGAATCGAGGCTATGCTCAGAGACAAATACACTCTGAGACCAACCTGTGGTGTTACTACCTTAGTGTTTGTGGGGTCAGGAAGAATTACAAGTTCATGACTGGTTGCAGGGCTAGTGTGACAACAGTCACTGAGATTGAATGGGCAGCATGTGCAGCAGCATGGGCACAGGCTTCTTTAGGGAGAGAAGGAGAGAGGATTGCAGGTTGCATAAAGGAGCTTCTTGATGGGACAGCACTGGTATGAAATCAGAGGCTTATCTTTTGTGGTCTTTGGATCAAGACTGATGAACCGTGGGAACATAACAGGGAAAACAGTTTAGAAAACAAAAATCATATACCTCAGTCACTTGTAGTAATTGAATAAAAGATAAGATCTTTTTGCTAAAGTTCTTGGGGAAAAGGCCAAAGCTCAGATGGAACTAGATCCAGGCCTAAATTTATAAGTTAATGTAACTGTAGTAACTATATCAGTAGCAAAAGGAAGTTTGGAGGAAACATGGGCCTGTTGTTGAATGAGGAAGACAACTTAGTAAAAAACAGTAGCTTGGTATCTAGCTGGCAGCTAGAAAGAAATGGAGTTAAGACCATATACTTTGATAATTTAATCAGTAGCTTGGATGCTAAGAAAGCAACTTGTGAATTATAGCAAATAATGGAAAGAGAGTATTAAGCTGGAAAATAAAACCTTGGTCCTAATGGACCTCAAGGAACTTGAAGATTGGTGAACAGACATCTGATGCAGTTCAAGAAATGTAAATTCTGCACATGGACATAAAAGACTAATTCATGCACAGATGCAGGCTGGAACTGACTAGCTGAGTAGCAGTCCTGATGTAAATGCCTGGAAGTGGCAGTGAATATCAATCAAAATACAAGCCAGCATTGCAGTCACCACAAATAATGAAAAGTGCATGCTGCCTGTTAGGAGGAGCCTGAACAGCAGGTCAAGGGGAGCAACATCATTTCTGGGCTCTTGTGAAACTGCACCTAAAATAGTGTATCAAGATGTGCGTTCCAGATCAAGATGGATAAGAGAAACAGTGTCAAATAGAAGCTACCAAGATAGGTAGGAGCCTGGAGCACATGACCTGCAAGGAGAAGCTGAGAAAGATAGGTTTGTTCAGGTTATCTGATAGGAGTCTACAACTCCTGGAAGGGAATTTAAGATTTGATGGAGTTTCTCCTTTAGAAGAAAATGACATCAAAAGAAACAGCGAACCCTTACTGCAGCTGGGAGGTTCAGATTAAATGTTTGGGAAAAATTCCTAAAAAAGATTATAAGTGCAGCACTGGAATAGTGAGAGATTGTGCAACTTAAACAGACAAAGTAATGCCTGGCCTGATCTACAGCTGGTGATAATTTTACTTCAGGGAAGAGGTTGAACTAGATGATTTCCAGAGGAAAGTTCCAACAAACACTCTCTGAATCAATCACTGCCTCGTGGTTAAGTATATAATTTTCTTCACACACTGTATGTTGTTTGATTTTGACTGCATCAAATCGACGAGTTTAGATGAAGCTCAGATGCTGCTCTCAGAGTGGTCTGTTAAATCTCCTGTGCCTTAAAGGAAAGACTAGCAAGGGAATTGTACTTCTGTAACTTGGCAGAAGACCTATAGCTTAGGATAAAACCTATTTTCATCTTGTTTTGTACTATATCACCTTTGCCAGGGAAAAGTACATGTTTTGCTCTGCAGTGTCACTTCATTTGAGAGGATAGTCTTGAGTTAGTAGCAGCAGTGAAGGTCAGGAGATTAGGAAGAAAAACTAATTGCATGCTATAAACAAGCCAAATATTCTCCATTCTGCACTAGGGCTTTTATCAGCTCTTATTTTATCAGAGATCAATCCATCCCTTCACAGTTTACTTGTTCATAGGATAAAAAAATCAGGGCATGCAGTAGTAAATATGGAAACTATAGCTATATTTCATCAGTTCTTTTATCTCTGATAAGCTTGCATCATTCACGATAGAACCTCCATGTATCTCTCATTTTACTGGTAAATGTGACATTTATTTCTATAAACCATTTATCCAGATGAACTCACAAAACTGAGGCCACAAACACATCTGGAATAGCTTCCCAGTGCAGTTACACTGAAAAATCCTGATTGGTCATTTTTAGCTTGCCCAGCTTCTTCCAGCTCAGAAACAAACCTTAACTGGCTGGAAGCACCTTTCTTTATGGGTATAATAATGTGGGCTCTATTCTCTGTCTGAAAATGTGTATTGTCTTTGGTCTTCAGTATAGGATTTCCTTGAGTTTCAGTCAGAAACCCACAGATAGCTAGGACACAGACTTTTCAGACTTTTAACATCAGTTTTCAGGGTTTTTTTCCTAGTCATCTAAACTCAAACCTCAGATGGGTATGTAAAAGTAGATACTCAAGCCATCCTCCATACTCCAGAACTCCACATAAGGGCTTCTCAGAAGTCTATTGTTTATCCAACATTCTAGGAAGTGTCTGGTGCTCCAGAATTGATTGGGGTGATAAGATCATGTCCATGGTCTAGGACATGTATAGGAAAAGAAATGATGAAGACAGAGCTGGAACATAAGAAGACAGAGAAAGGCACAGAAATTCAAAGACAAATCTCTGAGACTGAGCATGGCTTGGCACAGTGGTGTGAAGTAAGGCGTGGCACTACAGGTGCTGCCTCCCCACCTGACAGCACTAACCTAGTGGGATACCCAGGCCTTCTTTCCTTGGCATACGCTTTCATGGACCCACAGACAAACTACAGCTGCTTGCCATGACATGGGGCAGATGGGAAGAACCACTCAAGAGAGGAGGGGGATCAGCCACACCTTTTCAGCCATCCCGTCTGTGCCTCTCTCTGACTTCCAGTCTGGTCAAAGTCCCACTGGATCCAGGCCAGAGGGATGCACCAGGAACAAGAGGAGTGCTGGGTGCAAGTGGTCTTGTTGGTGAGTGTGGAGAGGAGAGAGAAAAAAGGGAGAGAGGACATGTCTCTGAAAGCCTGATATGCATGTTACTATTCTTTTCTCACCTATCTCTGTCTGCCAATTTCTTTTTTACTTCTTTCTGTCTCATTTGATGCCTGCTGCTGGCTCTTTTCTATTTTCCTGTATTTTTCTTTCTGTCTCAATATATTTTTTTCTCTATTTGGAAGTTATTAAAATCTAGTCCTTTCTTTCAGAGTGTAGCCCTTCTTTCCCTGTCGTGAAATAAAAGTATATTGAACAGAAAGGCTTTACTTGGAGCTCAGACAGGAATTAAAGACAGCAGTTTTAACAAGAACATACATAAACATCCCCAGACTTCTTGTACTGCCAATGTGAGCTTCCTTATTCATGTTAAGATATTGACAATCTATTTTCAAGGTAGGATACATGTTGCTTTGCAACTTTTATGTATGAAATGTTTTTCAGTACTGTGAATGCCTCTCAAAGGCAGCATCACCTCTAGTCCTCTCACAGCCCTTGCTATCTAACCACCTACTTCTTGCAGTTAATGCATCTCAATAAATGCCTTAAACTATATTAAATATGTATTATTTATGTACAGTTACAGAAGAGTAGAAAAAAGTCCTAACTTTACAGTGCGTTGCTGCTGATTTAATCAGTGTATATTTGCAAACCAGTAAAGCACACACAATATTTTCCTTCTGCCTCCTGCTTGTTCTCCATATCTGTTGACAACATGGATAATGCTGGAGCTGCTAATTCTCTGCTTGCAGTGCTTAATGCTCTTGCCAGAGCACTCATTACTAGAAAGACACTGAGGATCAAACTCATCCCAAGAGTAATCCAGCATAGCACTGACTGAAGTCAACAAGAGTTGTACCTCGCTATTCCAGGCTTGTATTTATTGCTGAAATCATCTCCAACACCAAGGTGCCTTGCTATGTTTATTCTGTCCCACCATGTCCTGTATAATCAGGAGAGAATAAGAGACAAAAGGTTTACACTGCTGTTTTAATGTCTGCCAGTAACAAGGTTTGAGATTCACAGCATCTGAAACCAATCAGTTCAGCAAAGTGCTCTTCAGCTGCACAAAGCACTCCATCTCAGCATTGCATCCAATTGTGCATTTCAGGGGATCTTTCAATGTACTCTTCTAGACTGTGCTAGAAAACTTAGTAATATGCACTCTTGCCTCTTGCTGACTTGCTTAAAAAAAGAAAATTAAATACATATCTCATATGGCTATATTGTGGAATTTTTCCACACCATTAAATAAAATGTTGCTCTAGTTTATTGGCATTTTCTGAGAGAAAATATTTCTTAAGCTAAACTAACTGATTTGTGTGGGACATTCTGCTTGTGCACACCATATTTTTTTCTCCAACACCTATAACATTTCTGCTTTTGTGCCAGCAACTCATCTAAGGTAGAAAATCAGCTGCTTCTTCATCTCTCAACAAAATAAACCAAGAGCAATCCTTCTGAAGTCAAGGGAGTTAGACCAGTGTACAGACGAGAAGATCATGTTCTGCCTGATCAGCCCTGTAAAAGAAAACAAGGTACAACCTTTATTACAAACAACCAAGTTACAGAAACCCACTTCTTACTATGGTTTTTAATGTAGTTACAGAGTAGGATACATAATACCAGTAACATTTTGTGAGTGCCTAAGAAAAACAGTTGCATGTAATGTCCCTTTTTTTTTCTTTTTTAGCAAAAACCATGAGAAAGAAATTCTTTGAAACAATAGTAATTCTTTGTTAATGTATTATGCACACACCTGTGCGTTCACATAGGTTAACGGGAGGGCAAAAGTAGCCTTAGTGCAAATGTGATAGCTGGAGTAAAGCAAACACAAAGGAAAGTTATACTGACAGGCAGACAGAAAGGTTTAATGTTAGCCATTGGAGCTACTGGAACTGATACTTTGAGCTAGGGTTTCTTAACATTAAGGCTTCCTTCTCTGTCTTCCTGAAAAGCCTATTACATAAGTCTGGTTATTGGGTTAGACTCATTTAAAATCCAGCCTTGTGTCACCTATTAAGCTAAGAGATGTAGATCCATAGATGGATGAATTACTACTAGCTTCAAAAATGCTTGGCTCATGTAAGGGGATTGAGGTGCTGTATGATGCTCGGGATTTTTTATTTTCTCTTTGCCTCATCCACATGAGAAATACTATGCTAGACACTAACTTGCTTGACCTTTTTGTCTCAGTCAGAAATTTTCTATTAGAAATAAAAAATGATCCTAACAGAGAGATACCAAACATCCATCGCTTAATCTCTGGGGTCCTTCAACCAATTTGAAAGTCAACACTGGAGGAAGTAATTTTTTTTCCGTTTGTTTCAGTCTGATCTCCTACAGTTGTTTAAATTGGACAAGTACACAGGAGTTTTAAATTAACTGAATAGTAAAATAAACCTATTGTGTATAGTTTTAATAACATTTGCACAGGAGAATGTGATTGTGTAAAAAAATACTTGCAAACCCATGATAAAGACTATAGGAAGGCATTCTTATCACACAATAATACAGAAATATGTATTATACAACAACAACAATATTATCTCTGCATCCTGGCTTCAACAGGTCTGAATCTCAGCTACTCTAGAGGTTATTACCATAGTCTTGGTGAAAGATCTACTTTTGGTCCTGTGCAACCCTGTTTGATTTCCAGAAAAATCATGTACATCTGTGCAGACCACATTACATGTACGCATGTTCACAAGAACATCTGTGCACATACTGAGATCTGCACATGCTATAATATAGTATGGCGTGTGACAGGCCACTCAGAAAGATAACACAGAATAATTTGCTCTTAAATATGTTTATTAAATTCTAATAATGAGCTGCTAGGGTTTTGGCACTGTTCTCTGTCCAAAATAAAATCTCCAACAGAGTCCTTACTCATTTTGGAAAAAAAAAAACCAACACCCAGAAACAAAAACAAACCAAGCAACCAGAAAACAACCAACCAAACAAAAAACAGTGTGCTGAGTGAAGACTTATTGGTTTGCAATCAAAATTTCTTATAGTTCTCATAGATGCAGAACTCCAAATAATTTGATTAGTATGTAGAAATATCCAAGTGAAGATGTTGGGTGACCCCAGAGAAATAAGTCCAGTGAGACCGTGTTGTATCACACATAAAACTCATTTGCTTAGTGCTGCTATTACTCCTGTGGAGTCTGATCAAGAAACTACCAGACAGCTCAGCTTTATATTTTGTTCAGGGTAAAAGTTATCTAAAATCACTCTGACAGACTGTTATAGTTACACGTAGTATGTTCATTTGCAGACGTTTGTATGAATGTAGCCAACTGTGGGAAAACCACATGGTAACATGAGGTCTTGTCATTGCTCTAAAATGTTAAATCCCTTAAAACTAACTAAATATTGACAATGAGTTAATACAAAACATAAACGTGCTAAAATATCGACATTCACTGGATTAAAGATCACCCCAAGTGAAGAAGAGTGCAAGAGTGCTGTTCAGTGAAAGCAGTGGTGTGATGGGATAAAAAGGTATTTTCCCTATTCCAAAGTGCAGCTACAGTTTGACCTCCTATGAAAGGACAGATTTTACCCTCACATAAACACAACCTGCCAAGCAATTTCCTAGGTAGGTATACCAAGATTCCCAGGTCCCAGCCTCTCTAGAAACTGTAAAACAGCAACACCAGAACACAGTCAGGAGGGGGAAGCTTTAATTGGGTCCATTGGATTTATTAATCCCAGTAGTCCTTTTCTTGAAACAAAGAAACAACAAACAGGCCCAATTTACTGCAAACTGAAGCTTGTGCTGTATACCATGAGTCCTTCTACCTGATGAAACCAAATTTGTTTAGAAATTCTGTTACAAACTGTGGCCTGTGACATAGCAACTTTCCCATTTTTTAACTTTGCTTTTGGTGTTCATTTTCAGAAAGGAAACTGAAGAGTCATCTGTTGTGCATTAAATATTAATTTTCACATAGTGCTTCCTGTTCCACTGTATGCCAACTTTCAAGAACAGAAAAATTATTCATCTTTTGCATTTCCTTGAGGATTTTGGATGCTTCCTCTGCAGAGGAGCCCCATAAAAAACTGTGACAAAACCCAAAAGATGTTAAGGAAGGTCAAGATTTGGCATTATACGTTTGTTAATCCAGTGTCCCTACCAAGCAAGTCCTTCAGGAGTTTTATGGAAGATCAATATAGAGGAGATGTTGTATGATCTTGGGGTAGCCTGGATTTGCTATGCCATCTCCTCTGTTTCCTTTCATTTCTGAAGACAATAACTCGTGGGCAATGAAATTGTTTCCCTCTTAAATAGTTGCGAAGAGTCTCTCTGAGATGACTTGATATTTCACAGCAATGAAGTGTAAGTTCGTGTTCAAGACAGACCACTATGCTCAGTGCACACCAGAATTTAAGTAGTTAACCAAGATCACCTAATCCCCTTCCTTCCTCTCTCCTTCTTTGTTGGTGGAGGGTGTTGTTTGGTTGGTTTTAGGGGTTTGGGGTTTTTTTTGTTGTGGTTTTTTTTAGGGGGGACTTTTTTGTGTTTTGTTTTTGTTTTTGGGGTTTCTTTTTAAAGAAACAACTCCTACAAGGGGGAATTGGAAGTAGGAAAAGCTGAGACATTTTAATAAAATGTTCAGGCACGAGACAAACACTTCTGATGGGTTAGCAGCAGGAGACCTTCAGCAGAGTTGTACCAGACCCCAGAAGCTGTTCCTGCCCTGGGTCCCCAAACAGGAGAGAAGAGGGCTCACCCCAGTATCCTCAGTATGGGTGAGGCTTTCAATCCTGTTGGTAGATTCACTGCCAAGGCTTCAGCTAAAACAGCTGATTATTTGGGAACCGTGGCCAAAGTCCTTTTAAAATACTATTCCTGATTTCCCTGACAACACTTCACAGTGAGCACACACTGTCTGTAGGGATTTCATTTTTTTGGGAGCTTTAGCTTGTGTCCATTTTTGGCCAATTAAGCTCAACAATTTCTCTTTAAAATGATGTTCCCTTCTTTTCCAACAATCCCTCCACATATTGTCCATGGAAGTCCTCAGAATAGGAAAAAAAAAAAAGGGGGCGGGGGGAAGAAAAAAAAAGAATAAAGCCCCCAGTAAAGGAACACAAGGCACATCTATGTCAGAAAACTCTTGTTAGTGATTTCTGAACCACTTTTGTCACTGAAATTTAAAGCAAGAATAACAAAACCCTATTATAAAGGAGGACTGAAACATTGTTTCGCCCTTTTACCTCTTTGTATTATCATGTCACTCTGATTCAACTAAAGCTGCACAGAGGGAGGAAACCACGGTCTCAATCCCTCTGATTTTTGTAGCAGGCCTAATTTTAGAATCTGTTGTGTCAAGTTTTTCTAAACCTGTCAGTTTAATTTGGCAGATGCAGGTTAATGGAGACCTACTGAAAGCAGGGTGAAAGTCTATCTGGGTAGACGAACATAATTCATGACTTTCACAGTGAAGCAGTAAGGTAATAGATAAATGTCTCTTCCTTGAAGTTAGGAAGGAAGCTATAGACAAAGGTACCTTTTTAAGGAAAAAAAAAAAAAGCAGTAAAAAGGAAAAAACGTTAATGGCCATGGAAAGAAAAAAAAATGCTGCTATGTTAGCTGGCCCCTTATCTTCAAATTCTGAAGTGGCAGCTGCAAAAAGATCAAGACAGGTAGGGCAGCAGAAGGCAGCGGCTTAGGCACAAAAAGCTTTAAATGGAAGCAGAGCACTTCAGGCACCATGATACAAATCAGCAGCGGCGGAAGAAGCCTTTCAAGAAAATAATTTAATATTTGTTAAATAATTTGTAAGAATTATTACAATATTACTTAGCTCACTTCAGCCCCAGACCGCCAGTGAGTCAGAAGTCCGGAAAATGCTGTCCTGACTGGACACTGGTCCATTTAGGTAACCTAATACATACATCTAATGTAGAGAGCTGAGGGATATTCAACTTTGTAATTACATTATATTAATTTTATAGTGATTTTCACTCTGGTAAAAAATTGATGAGTGAGAGTTCATGGCAACAGATCACAGGACAGCAAACCCTACAAATTTTGGGTCCTATAGGGACAGTTCAAATCCCATTTGCCTCTGTAGGATCTCGGAAAGAACCTCCACTCAGGGCTTCATGCAGATCCTCTGAATTACTCCTTGGAGACCATCAGAGGGTCCTGGTACTTCACATTGCCTCTCACAAGGAAGTAGGCAAAATTTATAGAATTAGAAGAAACCCCCTTTTGAAGAGCTTCCCTCTTTAAGATAGGGCACAAAAACCAGTACAGCCATTATCAAAAAGGATAAAACCCCCCAAACATATATAGGCTTCTAACTTGCTTGTGACAACAGGAGGAAACAAAATATTCTTCACTTTTTGATGGTGCACTCACTAAGTCCACCTGGAAAAGAAAGCATGAAGAGCTACAGAGGAGTTTCCTTGTATACACCCAGGACTTGTCAGAAGCAGCTCCAACACACTCTGGAGCAAGTAATCACAGCAGGGCAGTGAAGAAGGGAAGGGAAGAACCTCCCTCCTATATTAATGCCTTTCCAAATTGTGCTATTAAGCCCTGTAAAAGTCAGGTGGTTTAATTTTTGTAGGAGTGAAGGTAAAAATACTAATACTCAAAAGTATAAGCTGCAACCCAGAAGGGAAGCAAGGCTGACTAGCACAGCATCCCCCTGGAGGTTTGGATCATTTGGCCCAAGGTATGTGCTTCTCCATGCTGGCTCTGTGCAGATTTCCTTTGTCCAAAAGGGCATCTCAGTTATAAATGTTGTTCCTCACATGCCCCAAGCTGAGGACCTCAGCTTGACTGTGACCAAAAAAAATCAAACCCAAAACTGCAGAAGAGAAGTGATATGCAGGCTTACCAATCCTACTGCTTTTGGCAGTCAACTGGTCTCCACTCATATTAAATAGTTCTCTGTCTGGCTTCCCCATACCTGGGAAAATCCAGAACAACCCCGGACAAACCCTGAGGCAAGGTGATTACATGAAATGTGGTAATAAGTAATATGTGTGAAACAGTTTAATCACATCTATGACTTGTACCTTTATTCATCTGCTTACCATGAAAGACTTTGTTTAGACTTCATAGAATTCTGACCAACTTTAGATTTTCAATGCCCTGGGTATGAATTGACCCTGCCATGCACAAAATCAGCATCTGCTCAGCGTGAGATGCTTCTAACATATCGAGTGACAAAACCAATCAGTGAAAGAAACTTGGCTCACTAATAGAAGTTACATGCTAATGAATAACATTTAGGCAATATTTTTGCTATGTAAGTCAGTCATCCTGTGTTCAGCTCAAAATTCTCTAGTTTGAATCATAGAATTATATGGAAAAGGACTGAATGGTCCTCAGGAGGTCATCTTTCCACCCCCCATGCCCTAAAGCTGAAACCCCAGGGATGCTAAGCATTCAGGAGTGATTATGTCCGATTCTGTGAGAAGTTTGCCTTTCAGACATGCTAAAGGGCAAAGGGCACTAAGAACAACTCTGATCCGTTGTACCATGCTTGAGACATTCACTGTTGTGGGTTAAGGGTCAGGGTCTATCCAGATTATTTTCCATTGTTGCCTAAAAAGGAAAGGCCTCTCTGAATACTGAGAAATCGCTTTAAAGCCTTGATTTACCAGCACAGGATTTGCTATGCTGGATCATGGCACGAGTTCCACTGAGAGCAGTTTCCCTCCTAACTTGACAACCCATATTAGGACCTTCAGGAGCTCCAGTGCATCAGTGCGCATTGAACACATGGACACATGAGAGCATCTTATGGCTCACAGAGCTTCCACACTATGCTTATTGCTGTTCCAATTTGCAAAACTGTAAATATTATAGGGTGTCATAAGTGTGTCAAGATCCTTCAAATGCCCAGAGTACTTAACTAAAGGACCTGCCAGGTCAGTGAACTCCATAGACTGGCTGTTCCATGGGAGAATCATGATTTCCATGTTTGTGCTCTCAGTGTACTGATACCTCATTGTAATCTATCATGCTCTAGGGCAAAAGTAAAGAAAAGAGTTTCCAGTTTTACTATTATTTCCATAACTGCCTGGCAATTATCTGAAAAACTTCACATTTTTCACTGGTATGTTTCTTCATGCCAGCTAAACAATCTTCTATGCAATTTCCTCTCTTGCCTTGCCATCCCTCCAACAGATTTTTTTTTTGGCTGTCTCAGGTTTTATGCAATTCCTGCTATCACTCTCTTTTTTAATAGGTTTTACTAGCATCTGTGGGCCAGATGCAACACAGCTCTAACCAGTTCCATAAGCACTGGTGTCAGTTCTGCAGTCAGAACTGTACATTTCCTCCAAAAATTCTCAGCTTCCAAAGTCTGAGTCAGAGTTAAAGCAAGAAAAAAATGTAACCAAAGAGTGATCCTAAGCCATGAAAATTGTTAATAGCTACACTTGTTCTTTAAAAGTTAATTAGGACAGCACATGAGGTTGTTTAAGTCCCTGAAATCAGGGTAACTCTTCAGGATCCTTAAGCAGAGTTGGAACAAGCTAGCAGTCTGAGTACCTTACACAAGCTCTAGTTCCCAAAAGTTGATTAATCCCTCTGAGAATACCTGAAGTAAGAAACATCCTCCACAGCTGGGCAAAGGTGGAAAAGTGACCTTTTTGGCAGTATTTATACTATTTTCCATCTCCTTCAAAGACACAACTGGTTGTTAGAGTCCTAGCACTGGCATCTCAGTTATAACTGCACCATAAGTGTCAAATTCAGGGCAGAACCACAGAAATCAGCAGAAATCACAGGTTAGCGTTACTTAGATAAAGTTACCTTACCAGATCCTCAGGGGATAGATCCAGAGGACAGACAGGGGCACATAGGAACAATCATTCTAACCTTCCCTCAGGTATTTTCTTGGGTTAAATCCTATCTTGCTAACTTGAATTAAATGCAAGAGAAGAATTAGCTGCCTAATTATGATCTAAAACTCTGAGAAAGATTTGCTTAAGTGAAACAGGAAATGCTGAGAAGATTTCAAGGATCCATTTAAGATTTACTCTGATGTCTGTTTCAAAGTCTCCTGGCATGGTCCACACATCCAGATAAAATATGGTCAGGGGTGTATTAGTGAATTACAGAGTTCCCAGATTTTGAATCCTTGTATGAAATTCTTTTAACTTATTTGAAGTAAGTTGCTCCTTGATAAATTTACAACATATTAAGCCATATTTGAAATTTTCTGTTAAAAGTATTACCTGCTAAATTAAACCTTATTCTTTTTCTATTTTCTGGAATATATGTTAACTAAAATAATAGGTCATTTTATTTCCTAATTAATTTTCTCTATTAAAATTCATTGTTCAGTACATTATATCTAAATTGTATTTTTTTTCTCCTCTAAAACACTTTACCACCATTAACAAATTAATTTCTATTGCCCTTTCATAAATGGCAGACTGCCATGGAACAAAAAACATCTTAATCATTCCATTGTTATTTTCTGAACATTCAGAGCTACAGTATCCAGTATGGCTAGTTTCAATATATAAGTCATCTCTATGGTCTGTTAATGGAAAGAGTCTTCTTAATGGAGCACCTGATCCAGGTCCAATAGAAATCTGTAACCTGTACTTCTCCACACTATGCCTTATGACTGGAAGAACTGAAAAAGTTATTGAGCTGATAAAAACAAACAATAACAAGGACTGAAGAAAATCTGATGTTACCTGAACTGGACTTGTTGAACCACCAGCAATTTCGCATACTAAGAGCTTATTTAACCTTAGTGCTGCTAAGGAGAAGTGATATTCAAAGGTGTCTCATCTGAGCAATAGGAGAGCCCTGCAGTGATCCACTGTGTCCTGATCTCTTAATAGTCCAGCTCCATTTCATCCCATGTGCCAAGTCTTTCCTCCAGAAGCCAAGCCTTAGGAAGGGCACAGAGCATAGAAGGTTCCTGAGTTTATCTACTGAAGAGCAGCCAAAAAGTTATCCCCTTTCCTTAAGGAAAGCAGTTAAGGCCAGTTGTATCATTTCTCCTCCTGAACACGACCAGTTTCAGACTTATTTGAACTCACTAGTTCGTCAAACTGTCCTGAGGTCATAGATGGTATAGGAGGATCCACTTTTGATAAGAGAGACTGTGTTGTCCCAGAGGAGCAGAACAGTAATAAATAATGGCTACGGTATTCTAAGAAGTTATCATAACAACAAAAAGACGAAGTTATTGCAGTTAAATGTCTACAAGCTAGACAGTATTTTTTCCCAAGTCTGCCTGATTTTGGCAAGTTAAAAAAAAAAAAAAAAAAAGTGAAACCCACCAAAACACAACCAAAAAGCTGCAACCCAAACACCCAAACTTAAAACAAAACCCATCCAAAAAGTTGAACAAACCCTGAAAGATAGTGGCAGTTCAATCACAATAATTCTCCAGAATCTCAAAACTTCAGATCAGTAAAAACTTTTTCATTTACCTTCAGAACAAGTTTGGGAAGTGTAAGTTAATGTTGCTGATATGCAAATTTATGCAGAGAGAGTTCTCAGGATTTATACAGGAAGTCAGTGGAAATTCTGGAGAAAAAGTCAAGACATGGGAGATGTTGGAGGAAAAAAACCTCCTCAAAACAAGAATTGAAAATTTTCTCAGTTTTTGTACTTTGCTCTCATTCATTATCTGATCTGTGAAGGCGAAAGGTATATTTATATTTTAATAACAAGCTTTCAGTTTATCATCAGACCCATTTTCTTCTTTCCTCTACCTCCTCTGTACTAAGGATGCTTTCATGATAACAATTAATAGAAGCAAAAATTTTTATGATAGTGCCTAGGATCAAGTTTTCAGCTTTTAAAATTCTGACTATATACATACAGATCATATTACCTCTGGGAAAGCTTTTATTAATCTCAACGTCAAAGCTGTTTCAACAAATCTACTGTAATAATGAAAAGACATCTTATCACATTTTGCTTTCAGTAAATTTACTATTCTTTGATAAGGTGGCAAACAACTGGGAAGTAATTGATCTGTAATTAGTGTGGCAACTGCACAAGATAGACTGCACTGGGATTTCATCATTTATCTGTCCAGTGCTGTGCATCCTGCTCTGTAATATTAAATTATTTAGCTTCTCTCTCAAATACAAATGGTTTTATGCATCCTACATTATTTTAGGAACTCTGAAGATGAGGATAACATTTAAATTTCTGATCATCTGTCACCAGTAGAATTATTGCCAAAGAGATCATTTTTCACACATGCCTTGCCACCATCTCCTTACTTAGCAGGCCATTGTCTGCCCATGCCTAAGAATGGATGCTAAGAAAGACCATTTGATCTGCACCCAATTATCCCTATTTATCACTTGGCTGCACTAAGCCTCCTGATATATATGATTGCCTAGCTGAATTCCTTGAGAACTGTAGAAACTAAAGGGCACAAGTGTAGCACACTGTGGTACAGCATCGCTACCATCATCTGCATCAGAGTTTGCAATTACTCAGGCTCTGTCTGCCACCCTTTCCAAGAATATGCTGCAGGTCATCACGTAAGTCCACAGCAAAAACAGTGGCTTTTTGACACAATTTTTTACAGTGTGACTTTTTGTAGGAGCATATGAAGGATGATTTTTTTTTTTTTCATTGCTATGCTCCTTCTTAACTTTGAAGACTGGGGAGAAGAAGGTAGCATGGGTGTTCATTGACCTAGGAAGAGAAGTGACCATAGTTTAATTTATGTAATTGAAAACATAATTTCTTCAATAGATTAGGTAGAGTGAGATGGCATTACCCTTTTGCCGCTCAGCTTCACTTTCTTTTCATTAATAGTTACATTCATCAGTTCATCAAGAAGTCAAAAGGAGAGCCTGTCCCTTGAACTCAGAAGTGCCAGGACAGTTACCTATTAGCTCATATCCAGACTCTGAATCTTTATTAATTTCTGCAGTATAACTGACAGGAAAATGAGCAGAGCAGAATACCAAGTGAAGGTACTTCAGTGTTGCTGTATATAGTGTCATGATAAAATTTTATATATTAGTTTCTATTCCATTTTTTTTTTGTGCATTCTAAATCTACCTTTTCCTTCACAGCTATATAACCAAACTGAGGTTTTTGATGAGCTGATCCAACTCATACAGTGTGTTGCTATTGTAAAACATAACAATTAGCACATGGGTTTCATAAATTCCTCCCAGTATATATTCTCCACCAGCTAATTTCATTTGTTCATTGCTTTAGTTTTGTCATGCATACCAATAAAAATGCCTTGGTATTCTTGCTTGTTCTTGGTCACTAACATGTTGACATCACCAGTCCTGCCCCAGAAATTTGAACTGTTTGTTGGTAACAGTGTTCTTCTATTTTTAACATGCTTTATTTCTCACGTTTGGGGTGTTCAGTGCTTTGGGTACTACTTCTTATAGCAACTCCGTCGAGATTCACCTCTTTTCTCATATTGCAGTTGTACAGTGACTATCACGGACAGCATTTATTCCTGCCTTCCACTGATAGCATATGTTTTGATGATTTGATGATTCCTCCACAGCCTGTTTTCTAGTAAAAACTACACATGTGATGAGAAATAGACATCTTCCCAAGTGCCTCACCAGATCTCTGTCGTGCCGAGCTTCACAGATGGTGCTCAGCCTAGTGCCAGGTTTTCTGTGAATGGAAGTGGGTAAGTAGACCTTGAGTACAAGATGTCTGCAAACTGCTCCTAATCTCCTGCAGTACTAAAATATGTTTTCTATAGTTGTTATTGGACCCCTGAACTTCTGACAGGAACTTTGACTGGAAAGTATTCCTGACATATGTTAAATTAAGTAAAGTCCTAAACTAAATACATTCATTTACGTATTTTACTTACTCAAATATTTAACATTTTCTCTGCCCATAATACCCACAAATCTCCCTCACTCTGATCCTAATCTTCCTTTTTAATCTCTTAGCTAAGCAGGAATTACGGATAACAAATTCATGCATTAGTTTGCTCATTTGAACTCCATTATAAAGGAGCAAGAACTCAAGCCATGGGAGCCAGATGTTTTGTTCTTCCCAAGGATTTACCACATTACAAGTTACAGACAGTGTGGTATATCCCAGAGATCAGCACTCACACAACTTTTCACTCACCTGAACTCACTGTGAAATGGGAAGGTGAAATGGAAAGGTGAAATGGTAGGATGAGCTTTTTGAGCAAGTTTCCCTACACAGAAGAGGTGCTTTGGCAACCTCAGTTAGTGAGATTTATCTTGAAATTAACTCAAAATATATTAGTGAGAAAGAAAAAAGGAAATGAAAAGAAGCTCTAATGACATATGCAGTAAAGCTCCTTGTAGGCCCGAGATGCTTAGAATCTGGAATTAGAGGCAGGAGGAAGCAAAACACTAAGGCCTGGCCAGTTTAAGCTGTTTTACCCTTTGATGTCCCCTTTAGGTTTAGTCAAGCTCAGCCACACTTCAGATCTGGTTGCATAAAGTACCTGCCCTTATTTGACTTCTCCCGGCTCTGCTGCTCAGACTCATCGTGGAAATCAAACAGAAGCTGAACCTCGTTACGATATCCTAATGGGGAACTGGCAGAGAGCCTCTGAACACACCACGAAATGGCAAGGGTGGTGCACTGCGAGCAAGCGGAGGGCAGGGTGCTGTGATCCGGGGCTGGGGAAGGCTGTGAAGATGCCCCTCATGCCCCCTTGGCAGTGCCAAGGAACCACCTCCTCTGCCCAGTGCCTGGGGGGGTTTTTAACAGTGAAACCTGGACAGTAGAAATTGTCTGTGCATTTGCCATGTGGTTTCCGAAGTATGAGCATAAGCCAGCAAGTACAGATTAAAGCTGTCAGGCCGTCCTCAGACCTGTTCCAAGAGGAAGGTGTTGGTATATATATATATTAAAAAAAAAAGAAAAGTCCTTTGTGTATTTTTTCAGAACCAGGATAAGAAAAAACAGGTGTATAAATACGCAAAGATTAGCAGTTGGCTCAGCAGGATGGTAGTGACAATCGGGTTACTGATTTAAATCCAGTCTGTTCAAATGACCCAAATTAACCACCGAGTGAACGACTGATGGGCTGTGACATGGGCTTGGTGCCCCTGCTCCAGAACGAAAGGGGACAAGTGCCCCCCAGGAATCCCACTCCTGACACTGTGGGGTGGCAGAAAGGAGGCTCCTAGAGAGGCTCCACATGATTTCCTGCACAGCAGCCTTGGGATGGTGCCTGCTGAGCAAGTCCATGGGGAACGAGTCATGGGAGGCTGTGGAGCCACAGCAGGATGGGCAGGACAGTGTGCCCTGTGCAGACCAGGCAGGAGAGGACACTCCTCCTTTGGGGAGGGTTGAGGGAGAAGGGAGCACTGCCAGGTCAAAGCCAGAGAAAGGGACACCTTGAGCTATTCTCAGTTATTAGGTAAGAGTAAATTTGATGAAAGACCAAAAGCAAAGTTTTTCCATAAACAAAAGTGAACAGAAATTGGCTGAATTCTGATGAGTCCATACCACAGTTACATAGTGAGATGGAAAAACATGAAAGCCTTACATATGAACACTTACATATAGCCTGACAAACCGAAATGTGATCAAAGCAAAAAGAAGCAAACATATGGACAAATTCTTAGCAAGAGAAAAGCATAGCCAAGTTCACTGACCTTTACTTTAATTTCTTTAGTTCTCAGCCTTATGAGGAGTGCAGGAAATGGAATGTGCTAATCCCAGCTGATAGAATCTTCAAGAAAGGTGCAAAATCTCCCCAAACTAGAGAAAATTGAATGCAGGCAGAAGTCTGTTTAATCTGCTCTCCCCCAATGTCCTTCCAAATAAAGCTCTCCTGATGTTCTGTCAGGGGCCACCAAATGAGTCAACAAGGAACTTGCAGTGTGGCAGAAAGCATGTTTTTTTAAAATATGATATGCATGTCATGGAAAGATGACTTCAATGAGATGAGAATTTATTTGAAACACTGGAGGATATTTTATTCATATGACAATGAAGAGCTGCTGGGTTTTTGTTTTCATTTTTTCCTTGTTTTGGTGTCTCAGTTTTTGCAGTTTTTTGTCGTGTTTTGGTTTTATTTGCTTTTTGGTATGTGTGTGGTTTGTTGTTTTCAGGTTTATTTGGGAGGGTTGCTTGTTTGTTACTTTGTGGTTTTTCTTTGGGGGGCTTGTTTTTCTGGGGCTTGTTTGTTTGTTTGTTTGTTTGTTTTCTGCTCCACTTCCAGTGTCTCTGTTTATTGTCACATCATTTGATAACACCCAGCAGCA
>VWZF01003318.1:385446-435136 GCA_013396755.1 Sclerurus mexicanus
GGTCTATATCTGGTTTTTATCTTGTAATGTTTTCAGTGTGCTGCTGCATAAACATGAACACTGAGGTAGAATCTGAAATTCTCACAGATTTTTACTCCTTTTCATTCACAGAGCTATTTTGATCCAAAGTATAAATTTAAGGCAGTGAGGGTCCTTGTAAAGTAGTAAATTTTACACGTATTTTACAAACAAATGGGCTATGGCAGCAAAATAGATGAAACCCAAGCCAAGGACATATTGTAGACATAATGACAGTATCTCATGTCCAGCTTCAGGCAGTACAATAAGAGTATAAACTTTGGCCTTTCATCCCAGAGGGAGTAACCTAATCCCCTCCTTACTCATGCTGGTGGGAGTTTTACCACTGTTGGGCTAGGATTTCTTTCATGGTTCATGAGAAGCAAGGCTGCCAAATTGGCGATTAACTTGGGTTGACAGCAGAGCAATGCCATACCTGTGTCACCCGCCAGCCTAAAAGTGGGTGCATGGATGCGTGTTCTGTGCTTGGAACAGTCTCTTAATGAACACTAGCTTAGTTAACCTTTCTTTATGTTACCAGACATTTCTGAAGATAAGCCTTTCCTTTAAAGGGCCCATTGATGCTGAAGGCCCATGATATGTACTGGGCTGTTGAGTTGTGTTTTGCTTTGACCTGACGCTCCCCACCCAAGGAAACTCCCAGTGGAGTTCACAAAACGCAATGATGAACTCTCTGTAAAACCCAAGGATAAACATACACTAAGCTGTCTGAGTCTTGAGCTGGTGTCTTAAATTGCAGTGCAATGTCTACATTGATAATTCTCTGATTTGACTGTTATGTGACTGCCTATAGGAGTTTCTGTCTAAGTAAATTTTAAAACCAATAAAACATTTTAAGGACTTATGACTTGGCTCTTTATTAGACTATACAGTTTTTCTCTGATTTTTGCCCAAAGCTAATACAGTTTATTCACTGATAATATGGGTGATGGACTGTCATCATACCAGTGTATACCAAAGGGGCTGTGGTTTAAACTTGCTGAGCTTCTGATCAGCAGCTACAGTGGGACCACAGAAATAGAAGCATGATTGAAAATCTAGGCATTAGTGACTAGAATAAGAGGGTTTAGTAGGAAGGATCAAGGGTTTTCAACTAAATGTTCCGTTCATGCTAGAACTTTTTCAAGAGATGGATTTATTTTGATTTATAAATGTAATTATTGGTTTTAACCTAATGATTCTTGAAAAATTTGGAAACAAACATTATTTTTAACTCCACTCCAAATTTATTTAATTGTTTTTTTCTCCTCTGGTCAATCTGAAAAAAATAAAATACATTTTTTCATTTTTGTTTTCATCTCCTCATTCCTTTCTGCTCATCCTGTTTTCAAATATTCTGCAGTGTTTTCAAGTTGCAGAGCAAAAATTCTGCATCATCTTCATTCTTTTGTCACTCCATAACCTTTCTGAGCATGAAAAACTACAGAATATGGAAAGGTGGAGAAAAGTAAAAATGGAAATATTAAAAACTAGCCTACCCAGGCATAGGCAAAAAACCAAAAAAGCAGAAGAAGGGAGGAAAAAAAAAGGCAACATCTGAAGCTATTCTGCCCAAAAAGAAAAAAAACCAACCGAGTTTCACAAAAAAAAGTTCAAATTTAAACGTTAGATAGGAGAACTCTACCATATACTCTTTTTTCTTTGTAAGTTGCAATTGACAAGGCGAAAAACCATCTTCAACTTATATAAAGCAGCATGCTGAGAGGCTATGATGACATTATAATGCTGCACACTGTATCACTGCCAGACATTCTGGAGCTGCTTTTTTTGCTATTTCTGTCACAATCCTCCCTCCACCTTGCCTTTTGCTCACTAGGTTGGTGCAAAATTTTGTGAGGTAATATTTAGGGAGAGAAAAATTATTTCTTGTCGCCTCTGACCCACATTATACAAATGAGAAATTAAAACCCAAGCAAAATCATTTTGGAAGCTAGTGAAATAAATTTAAACAATATGCAGCTTTTCAAAGAAGAAAATGGCAAAGAGTATTAGTTCAGAGAAATGAGCATTCATATTTCAAGGTCCTGCTTTGGTAGATAAGTCCATTAGCAAATTCAGAAAGGCTCATAAACCTTGCAATATCTCCCTGTAACAAATGAAAGAAATAGAAACTGAATATATTGGTAGGACAGAGCTGTTATAAAAGCTGTTCTTTCTTGTGTGTTTTCAGGTACATCAGGCTGAATTTCTAATGGCTTTCATTTTGCACACAATCACATTCATCCACAAGTGTAGACATCCAGTGGCCACATTTGTATGGGCAAACAAGTAACCACACAATTAATGTTGTATGATCCAGGCTCAGAAATACAGCAACTGTGTGTTGAAAAGTCTGTTCTCTCTAAAAAGTATGCCTTTTGAAACTGTGACAATAAACGTTCTGTGTTCATGCGTCCACGGGAAAAAAAAAACAAACCTTGTTTTAGTCATTTTGATAAATGCAGAAAGTCTTACCATTAAATAAATCACACCCATCTCTCCTGGGTTTATAGAGGATGCAACAAGAGCATAATGTAAATTGCATTGTCAGGGCTGGCACACACCCCTACATGCATTTCCTACAGTTGTTGAAGCTTTAAATGTAAAGGAGGAAAAGCAAATTTGAATTAATACCCAAAGGTTTATATAATAACAAAATAATTTTCCTGGTTAAAACACAAAGTTCTAGAAATTACTCCCAAAGCTAAAAAAGCTGTATTCTTAATCTGCGTTTCTTGTCCTGGAGATATCCAAAAGAGGCTGTTTTCCTTTTAATTCCTTTTCCTTTAGGTGACACAGGCAAACACATTTTGTCAGCTTTAGCCTGAAAACACATGGAAAAGAAACTGAGAGTCCTGTTTTGACAGGCTCTTGTTCCAGTATCTCCCACAGTCCCACTCTGGATACGGCCCTATGAACTACCAGTCTATGTGTTTCTATCTACTTTCAGCTTTGGACATAGAGGTCACCTGTTGTACTCTCAGCTCACCAAACCGCAGCAGAGATCAGCCCAAAATGCCAGTGTGTTGCTTACAAACCCTTCAGCTTTGAGTGATGCACCTGCATCCTGCTGAAGAGCACCTATGACGGGTTCTGTACCAGGATCATCTCGTCCTCTTACAGCTCTCCCAGCAGGATTACCTTCACCCCATCTGAGGTGCTCTTCTCCCTGTTATTTCCTTTGTTCATCCATGTGTGAATACAGGGAGACCCGACTTGATTTTCTAGCATTTATACTCTCAAATTTACTGTTTTATGATGGCTCATTAATGAGTTTTACAGCTAAGATGTTTGTTCAACCTCTCCTTGCATGCTGTTAAAACTGTGCTGTTTTAATAGCTGGGAGCCCACAAGATCAGATCTCTGCTCAAGAATATTTATGTGTGGTAAGAGTATTCAATTTGCCAACAAATGAGGTTACAGTGCCTTGTAAGTCATTCATTTTGATGTTTATTTCCTCTGGAATTGCTCTCAGGGGTAGATCTTCCTTCCTGTCAAATGGCCTCACATTCACTTCTTACCAGCTGTTCTTCTGTATCCCCAAATGTGTCCTGGACTGAGAAAAATGCATATTCCCTGATTTGCTTGATTGCAACCTATGACAAAGAAAGCAGAGCCCAGCCTATTGCTTTAATCAGATGCTACAGGAGGAAAGGGAGGAATGCCAGGAGAAACAGATGAAGAGGTTTGGGGTTTTTTCCCAGTTTCATCTTTTCCCACTGTAAGAGCATAGTCTGTGGGTGCAGGTTAGGCAGAAGGTTCTAATTGCCTGCTTGGTCTGAACCTGAGGGTAATTTTGATTATTTGGTTCAAAGGATGTCACTGTGAAGCACTATGCTGTACTAGAAGCATATATTCCCTTTCCTTCACCTCATCTCCTCTAAGCAGGCCATGCTGTTTACAAGAAGATTTAAATAAAAGCCTACACAAAAATTGCAGCCCCCACTGACAAGACAAATAAAATCCTTCCAAGCTTAGCACTGAGGAAAACTCAATCAACTGAGCCAGGGCTGTGTGTCACACACTGGCTGCCTAATGTAGCTCTGATTAACACACTCATGTTGGAATAAAGTCCTGAGTACAGGCTAATTCTTTGTTTAAAAATAATAATAAAAAAAAGTAAAGGAGGACAACAAGCCTATTGCAAAGTGAGTTCTGTTGTGTAAGCTCTGAGTCCCAGTTTCAATGACTTTGTGCTGCTCCCTTTTTTCTTCTTTTTTTTTTTCTTTTCTTTCTGCAGGGCCCTTTGCCACTAACAAAAGCAGAAGTTGCAAAGCATGCATGTCTTGATATCTTAATAGGTTTTCTATTCCACTGGGACACCTTAGCATCTTGAAAGTTTTAAGTTGATATACAGTGTAACAGTAAAAAATTAATTATTATTAAGGGTTAACCAAGGACCTGAGCGGTGGAAACCAATCCAGTTGTGTATAATTAGATAGTAGCTACCTTGTAATATTGAAGCTGTAAATAGCCCCAGCGGGGGCCCTGACAGAAGGCTGAGGTGTTTACAAGGCACAAGAGATGCTGCCTCAAAGTACATAATTCCTGTTGCCATAACTATTGCTGATATAATGGATGTGTTCATTAAAACCAGAGGATTATTTGTTTATCCATCTTATTGTATTGTAGGCACTTCCTCAGAGGAGGAGGGCAGCTTCCTTTCAATACAAATTTATAGTACACACCTATTTTTTTTTTTTGCCCAGTCAGAGGAATATTAAAGGATTGCTTTATTGATTGCTAACCAGAGGTCTGTTCCCCACTGGGAAAACTAACTTCTCCGAACTGCTTGCAAACAGCCCTGTAGAATCCAGAAGCAAAGAAAATGTGCACACATCAATTTTTAGGCTCCCGTTGGATCTTGGGAGTGGCGCTTATTAAGTCTTTGTCTGCAAGGCACGCACTGCTTTCCCCAGCAGGGCCATTACACAGCCCCCTCCTTATGTACTGGGCTGGGCTGGTGGGGAACTCATCCTTGGCCCATGCTGAGTGAGAGAGAAGGTAAGAAAGGTACCTGCAGAGAGGAGGAGTCACGACTGACCACAACACCCCTTACCCATCCCCCTGCACTGGCTGGAAGGAAGGACTGTGGGAAGAGGGAGAGACTTTGAGCCCGGGTGAAGGGGTGAATGCAGGAAGGTGCTTCAGTTTCTGTCTTTATCTCTCACTTTCCAGACTTACTTTAATTGGTAAGACATTAAACTAATTTTCCCTAAGATGAGTCTGTTTTATTTCTGACAGTGACAGATGAGTGTTCTCCCTCTCTTTATCTCCATCCATACAACTTCTCCATCTTATTGTGTCTGCCCATCCTCTGGGGCAGGAGGAGTGAGAGAGGGGCTGGGTGGGCACCTGGCAGCCAGGCAAGGTCAGTGCACCACATGTCCAAAGCCATCTGGCCCCAAAATGTGGTTTCAGCCATCACCACCCCACACAAAGAGCCCTCTCTGTCCGTGGACTACTCCTTGGCTTCCAAGATGTGAGCGTATGCAGCAATACGAGGAAAGACACTAGGAATAGGTTACTAATAATAACCAAGCAAATATAACATCTCTGTATGGGGTCTTCACAGCTCGTTTCCAAATGGTGAGACCACAAGTGGCCAGGGAAGGCTGCCAATAAGATGACATTCTCACAGGCTACACTAAAGGCTTCATCACAGCTCTGCACCCCCAAAATGAGCAAGGGACTGGTTTTCACAGGCTGGTATTTCTTGGTGGGCTTTAACTGTCAGCTTAACCTGATTTTTTTCTTTATTAATGCTACCCGAGGTATGAGATCATGGCTTGGGTTTTGTGTATATTGTGGATTTAGCTCCAGAAGATGCTGCTCCAGGTGTCCTCAGGCTAGCATGCCAGAATGAATCACTTCCTAATTTTGGAGTAAATGTGAAGGAACAGCTTGTGTTTCAGAAGGTGGAGATCCAGTGTCAGGCTACTGAGAGCAAGTGTTCTTACACCCCTACTGCAAGCATGATATGGACAGTAAGTCAGTAACATGTGCTATTCCATGTGCCATGACCACTTCCAAATGAACAGTCCTGCTTGGGAAGGAGTAAATTCCATGCAGACATCCATAAAACCTATCACTAAAACTGCTTGTTGTCAAAGTTTTCATGCACAACTGCATCTAAGGAAAGATTAACTTATGAAGAGAATACAGCTTTATCCATAAGAAATAAGAAGAGTGTTTGTCTCCTACCTTACCTGTAGCCTAAATATTTCTCTTACTACTGCTGCTACTCCTGCCTGTTGTAGCACAGCATTTCAGATATCAGTAATTCATCCTGTCTTTGGTGTGTACCTTTATCCCCTTATATCTTTCTACACAAACGTATTTATCCTAATCAAATTTTATCATATGTTGAATTTTCTACTCTTTGTTTACAGAGAAACTTCTGTGCCCTGGATTCCTGACCACCATAAGGACAAAGCAGTGTCTCCTGGATGGAGCAAATGCAGAGGGTTGGCACAAATAACTTGGTCAGCAGCTTGCAGGATGAACAGCGGGTATGGAATTGAAGGATGCCAATGTCTGGCAAGGTAAGAAGGTAAGAAGAAAGTTTCAGTGGCCCAGTTTGGGATCTTGAAAGGCCAGTCTCAGCATCCAAAACTCTTTGTTCTCATAGATTTGGGGTCAGGGTTTTGTTTGTTTGTTTGCTTTGTTTTTTAGCTATTTTGTAGTAAGGATTTCTGGTCTGCCTCACAATTTTTGCAGATGCAGTTTAAATTTCTTCAGAGGCTCGAAGCCTTTCAGTCTGCCTTGGTGTCTCTGCCCATGCAGGCCAACCTGTGACACTGGCTGCACAGCTGGGACCCTGTACAAAACCCTAGCAAGCCAGTCATAAACCTTATGATTTCCTGCCTGCTGATAACACCAGAAAGGCAAAAAATACCTCAGACATGAGTGGGTCCTGTCTAGTTTTGCTACTCAATAGAAAACATGTTCAAGAACCTTCCCCTGTCACTACTGCCTGATTTCTGAGGATAAGTCTGGAGTCAAGGCTGGTAAACTTGATCACAGCTAAATGTTTCACCAAAGGTTTCCCCTTTCCACATGTTTCAAAGGCACAATTGGTAACAATCTCTTCAGATTTTACTGAGGCTCATGAGGGGAAAGCAGCTCTGCAGAGGTTTGAATAACAAGATGATAAGAAAACGTTTCAAAGGGAGCGCTGTGTCCTTAAACAGTATGGAAATGCTATTGCAAATCAGCCCCTGGCCAAGTGGGAAGCACGTGTGCTTAATTTGAAGTATTGATTTCATGATTAAGCAGTATCCACAGTATTGATAGATGTCCCTGAATCAGGGCCTTAAAGTGTGCAGTGGCTCTTCTAATTAGCTACTTCTGTCGTTTCACCACGACCTCTTAATTTTATATGATTGGAGTTTTACTTGTTTATGAAAGAATATAAAAACATTCAATAAGGAAGCAGGAAACAGTAAATCAATTCATTCCATTCTCATGAGGGGTTTGATCCTGGGGTATGCTGAGCATTGACAGTGCTTACAGAAGTCACCACAGAGGCCTTTGTGCTGCTCCAGGTAGCTTGTCATTAAAGCAAAGCATAAGCTTTTCTGGTTATTCACATTTCCACATGACAACAAAAATCTCACAGCAAAAAAAGGGCAGCATTCTTATTTAAAGGGTTTTTAAGAGACTGGAGCATTTGGTATTCAGCAATGGATGCACAGGACAGACACACTTTAGGTTCTAGCCAACTCTCTTGCAGTATTTTTTGAAAGATGACAGCGCTAAGACACAAATTCTGAAGAAATGCACTGCTGAGTGCATTTGTACCAGGAAGTATGGAGTTCTAGCAGGCATAGCTCTTGCTAATTTTCAAAGAGGTTGTAGTTTTGCCATTGATCAGAAGATTGTCAGTTTCAGTACCCCATTCCAATCCAAAAAAATGATGAAAAAACTCATTATATCTTGATTACATTCATACAATTACAGTGACCAGAAAACAGCGTCATGAATTTGCTTTTAAATCATCCTGCAATTCCGCCCCATAGAAAGATACGAATACAATTTAAAGGTTACCTTTATGTTATTGATACAGTATTGCTACCTATGAATAAATAAACTTTGTGAGGTTAGTATACTGACCTTCACGTGACAGTGTAGGCAAGCAATGAGCTCAAAGTCACTTGCAGATCAGAATGGCTTAGGAGGATAGTTTGGTCCTGAGCTGCTGACCAGGACAATGAGATTTATATATCCGTGTTTGTAGATACTATGATATTTGTTTAACATGTTCGTCTGGGTAATATTTGCACTGAACATGCAGGAAAGAAAGGATAAAAGAGCCAAATGTCAGCTATTTTATGTTTGTTTGTACAACAAAAGGGAGAGTTTACAAATGTCAGCAACTTGTTTTTGTGTTCCACTCCCTCAAAACATCTTGCAACTAAAAATTGGAAGTGACAAGAAATTAATCCATATTGTGATCTAATTATTGTTGGAATTATGGGAAAAATGTAAGATGTCTAAAATATTTAATTGTGAGAAGTGTCTATTAAGCTAACTTTGCAGTGAACTTATAAGATTTTTAAACACTTGTGTCAGGTTTCAGACACCTGAATAACCAGAAGACCGTGATTTTTTGCTTTCTGAGATATACAGGGAGTCCACAAAAATGTTTCCCCTGATTCTTACAATCCAGGCCAGGGCCTGGAGACAGTGCCTTCTTACTGTCATTGCACGGTCACAGGAGAAGGTTTTTTTTCACCAGTGACCAGGTAGGTTGGAGAGGAGAGTTGAGCTGGGGAACCCAACACATCCTCCTGCCAGCCTGGCTTCACTGGAAGTGGTGCCGCATTCATATGGTGAAGGCTCAGCTTTGGGGGAGTGTTTACACAGAAACTGGCAACAACTGAAAAACTCCCCTGTTTTTATATATGAAAGCTCAATTAACTATCCCATTTTATCTCACTAAACCATCTCTGTGACAGATTACCATTTCAGGCAGTGTCGTTAGGGGCATCTACACCATGATCAAAAGCTTGTAAATACTTGTTTACATGCCTTTATACTAACACAATCTGCTCTTCTGTATTTTCATATTAAGCTGTAACAAGGCAAAAAGGAAATGCTCACCCAGGAGACTCTCCAGAGGGTTTGCCAAAAAAACTACGTGGGCTGAACTAACCTGTGCAAACCAAACTTAATTATCATGAACACAACCATTAGCACAAAGAAGTTGTCCCTCAATTATTATGGCTGAGTTACTGACTCAGACACAACATCGCAAGGAAGGAATTTTGCTCAGCTCTCTGTTTGGGGGGCACTTACTAGCTGTAACCAAGGAAAATAGAACTACAGAAAGATCAAATTATTTTTTCTTTTTTTTTTTTTAATCATTGTCCCTTACTTTCTGCTATTTGCAATATTCAGTACAGGTTAACTCATTGAATACACTTTTGGGTTTTTTTTCTCTTCATATTTTTAAATAGATTTCAAAATTGTGGCAGATATTTTCAAGCAGTGATAAATTGCTTGTTACCAAATTATTTGGTAACTTTGCACATTGTCTTTGATCACTTAATGAGGTCAAGTATGTCATATTTCAGGGAAAAATTTATTGACCTAATTTGCATTTGTATTAAAACTTTGATGTAGTGCAAGACTTGAAAAGAAAGGATGATGAGTCGCTCCATGTTTTTGGCAAAAATATTTAACCAGCACCAGGAAAGTAGGAATTGGGCTCATGTCTTTGTACCTCTCTGAGATACTTCGATTTGTGAGGAATTCTTGCAATTCATTCAGTATGAGGGTGATGAGGGCTTTAATTACTGACTACAGCCAGTTTCCATGAGTGGAAAGGGCTACCAGAGCAGGGGGCAAGAGAAAACATGGGGTTTGGGGTGTCCTATGATTTCACCCTCATGCAACTTGTTATAAATGGCAATCATCTTTCATCAAGAGGTCATTAGGTCAACCAAGTGGTTAAGTTCCAAGAAGCTTAATTTGTGTCAAGGGGGACTGCATGGTTGTACAACCAACTGAGGATACCATCAGGTCCCACAGGCTTCCAGACAAATGTTGCTCTTATTTAACTTGGTGTGGAGTAAGAGTAGATTCTTGTCATTAGTGCAATTAATCCAAATATATATCATTATAATCTTCAGCAGCATTCACCTATTCAGAAGCACGCTCTCTCTGTATTTGGTGCACATAACTTCCCTTGACATTAACAGGAGGGGATAATAGACATGGAAATGTAAAGAGAGGTTAATACTCTTCCCTGTGACCTTCCCAGAGACATCATATTTTCTCAAGCTGACCTCTCATTATGCTGAAAACTGCAAAGAAAAAACCCCACGGTTTCTGTTGCTTTTTTTGTTCACTTCAGAGACTACAGACATCTGCCCTAAGTACATTCTGTTAATAATTATTTTGAATGTATTCTAAAAATCCACATCATTCCCAAAGAGGGGAAAAACACAAAAGAAACCCCAGTTGGTGAGGGAGGACAATGTGCAACATTATAAGCAGTGCTGGAGCTGCCTGCCGTGATTGCCACTCGGAGATAAGAATCATTCCTCACACTTTGAGACAAAAGTAAATGGCAGTTTGCAATGTTAAGAACCCCTGTGGAAATAAGATGAAATGAGAGAGGCTTCCAGACCTGTGAGAAAAATCAATCTGATGGAAAATTGACAAACTTGTTTAACGTGTCGGCACAAGATCCGAGAGTTGACCCGTAGAGACCTCCACTTAGGCATACCGTGAAGTTACTGTCAGTTCTCTTAATCTGTTCAATTACACAACAGGATCTCAAAGGGGACTTTTTACCAAACATCACTTTAAATTAACTTTTCTCCTCTGTGTTTTAAACTTGCAGTCCTTCCCTGCCTCTTTGCAGTAACATGGGTAAATTATGAAAAACCCACTTGCTTGTCAGTGTAAATGCTATAGAAAGATCAGTTTAAAATTATGATTGGAAATAGAGAAGGTTTGTGCGGTTAAAAAGAGAAAAATGCTCGTCTCATTACATGCCACCAAATTAATCTCCGCAAATTAATTTCTCTGAGGCAAAGGTCTATTGTTTTTCTGTTTTAGGGGATGAAGGAATGGCAGCAAAAAGCAGCACACCACAATTTTTATTCTATTAGGAACATGGAACTGTGTCCCTTTTCACAGCCACAGGCCACAAAAGTGAAACAGAGAAGGGTTCAAAATGGAAGATATACTACTGTCTGGCTTTTATTTCCTTGAGGAGGTGGAGTTGGAATAGGATAGGCAGGGAAGATGTTAAAGAATGCAAGGGATGAAAGACATTTAATTTTGAAGATAGGTAGGGCAGCATTTAAGAGAAAGAGATTCAACTGCAGATGGCCAAAGAAGAGAACTCAGAATTTTTCTTCTCCATTATTTTATTAAATGCTGTGTTGAAAAAAAAAGATTAATTTTCCCCCAGATCTGTTATATTTGAAGTCTGAAGTGAAGGACTCTGAACAGAAGGAGAATCAGGAATGTGGCCTATCAATTAAACTCAAGTGCCAAGACTCATTTAGATTGATGGGTGTTACAGCGCAAGTGCCCAGCAATATTATTTAATAGGTTCATTCTTACTAAGTGCATTCTGTTAACCAGCAAGCTTACAGAGAATGTCACAGCAGCCACAATAGTCTGTCTGCTATTGATTTGGAGCAGGTATGGATCATGTGATGTACCTTGCTAATGAAGTCTTGGTCTTGTTGATTTTGGTGGCTTTATATCAGGTTCTTTGCTATTTTTCTGTTTCATAGTTTGATTTTTCTATTGAACAGATTTATGGTGAGAAATAAAAATTCATTTAACACAGTAAGAAATTAAGAATGGAATTCCAAGATGAACGATACTGAATTATTTTGGGGAAGAAGAAAGTCCATGAAGTAAGCATGTTGAGAAGAGATTGCATCTAGGAGGAGAGCAGAGCAGAGCAAAAGCAAACAGCTTTTCTTTTTTTTCATTCAGAAGGGATTAAGCGATTTTCTACTGTTCTCATCAGAACATATTGAAGAAGGAAGGCTTACTTCTGCAACCACTTAAAATACAAAAGGCATCAAATTCAGAAGGCCTCTTGTTAGTTTTAGAAGTATTAGTATCATAGTGTCGACAGCTTTTGACAGAACAAATTACAACCAACTGCTCAAATAGATAGCACTTAAAAAGTTTTGTGTTGATTAATAGTGTGTTCTTGGTCTGAAGATTTAAGGTAAAGGTTAACTGTAATTTATGTTAAGTACCCACTCCACTGCTGTGTCTTGCACTGTTATCAGAGATAACTCTACTTTAGCAGTGCAGATAATTTCTAAATGTTTTCTTTTGCATATGCCACTGTTAAGGCTCATTGGAGGCTTGTTAAAAAGTAGTACTAACTCTATTCTTGCTTCCTGACTGACCAGAGAAAGACCTTGTTGCTCTTTCCAGCACCCAGAACTTTATGAAAGCTACATTTTTCACAACCTTCAAAAACTTTAGCCTCCTCAGAGTCTGCAGAAATTGATGTAACTCAGGTCATACTGAAGAGTAGACACCCTTGTGTTTGTGGATTTTTTTATGCTCTCTGGCACTCTGTAGGGCCTCAGCTCAGACTATATACACTTAGAGGAACAAATTCTGACCCAGGGATGTAAGGAAGTGAGTGTTAAGACTATAACTGAGGCTCAAGGGGCTCAAATCCATGATATATCCATTTTGAAGGACTGTCAGATGGTTAGCCCTCAACAACTCCTTCAAGCCTGATCCATTAATCCAAGTGGCACTTTACTGGCTAGTGATTCCAGCTGCTGGCTCCCATATATTGCTTACTTGAACACTACAATAGACACCACTCTATGTTACGATATCTTATGTGTCCAAGGGCATTCTTATTTAAAAGAGTAAGGTCAATGCTCCAAATTAGAAGGGTAGCAGTTCTACTCTCTTATGGAAGCTTTTGGTGGATTTTAATGCTTTGTGACTTCAGCTTCAAAGAAGATTCAGTATTACTGAGTATTAGCACTACTACTGATGCTAGTACAAATGTCAATGCTGCATACTTAGTACTTTTAGTACCTTCTAAGCACAGGGTGAAAACAACATGTAACTAAGATGATAAATCTGATTAACACGTATGTAAGTACACCGATTAGTGTCATGACAATGAAGTGGCCTTCATACTATGTTTTAACTGATACAAAAATGTTAGCGTACTATCAATAGCTTTTAGAAGTGAGTTTAACTGAGCCTTGAAGATTGTGGTTAAAAAAAAATACTTTAGGGGTGGCTCTAGGCAAGTCAATAGTTTGAAAAAGTCTTTGAAATGTAGCTGCCAGCAAGTTAGGCTGATTGTTTTGCAGACACCCTGAAAGGAAGAACAATCTACATATCTCTGTTTTTTTTTTCACCTGTGCTTTCTGTTAGGGGAAAAGACTCTTCCCCTTATTAGAAAGCATCAAAAAAGTGGAGGGAAGAACAGATGTACATGCACAAGGAAGTCCTTATTTTTGCTTTTATTGATGCAAGTTTGACTTACAAGAGAAATTTCTGTGGTCTTTATAACAGTGTATGGGCATCTTTGTTAAATTTCAAAAATGTCTCAAGGACTTAGTCATCTAAATCATGCAGAGGCTTTTAAAAGTCATACCCTTTGTCTAATATCTGTGTTTCTTGTCTTTTACACTCTGATGATACAGAGTTAACATTTATGGTCACTAGCTGTGCCAAGGTGGGGCTTTTTGTCTGTTTTGTTGGATTTTTTTTTTTGTTTTGCTTTGTTTTGAATTCCTCTATTTCTCTTATTCCCATGTGTTCACACTATGGAAATACAATTTTATCCTCTCCTAGGCATACTGGGCAATTTCCCAGACTAGAAACAAAGAGATGTGCTGATCTTACAGAAAATTTCTCTTCCTTTAGTGTTGCCCTTGCCACTTTCCAAACATATTCTGTCTCACTGGCAAAGATCCTACACAAGGCATCTTTGTTTCTGCCAAGTACCAGATCTTATCCTTATGTCATGATATATTGAAGTGTAGAACATTTACAGAAGTTAGATGGCTTTGGTGATTTTTTTTTTTTCAGTGGAGTCAGATTTAATATTGCCTTCCAGATTTCTAGAATACCAACAAAACCTCATTTAAAAAATGATGGGTACAGACACAAACATACAAAGATCAGAAAAATGAGTTTTCGAGGGCTGGTAGTAATTTCAGTATTTAATAGCTATCTGCATTTGCTCAACTCTACCTCTACTAAAGAGATTTCCACCCATGGAAGATTTACTCAAAATATTTTTCAGAGGTAATTTTTTTCACAGGCAAATTTCTTGAGCTTAATTTACTGCACATTCTTGCTGAATAGTTCTCAAGCCTTTGCAGATGCAGTCACAGGGAGCTGCCTGGCTATACATGATTTTACATGCCTTGCAGATAGCTCAGAGATGCAATTGCGAAATCTAGCTCTCACAGACAGCTGGGAATTTGTGACAGTCCCTGAAGGACTTTGCATCCATAAACCAATGACTGGATTACAGTGATCCATAAACACATTTTTCTTCTATCTCTAGCTAATGCAATACAAATAGTCTTCCTGCTGTTAACTGTTTCTGAAGCCACACACACGAGAACATAAAGGAGATGGCATATATTCAAACAGAAAGGTCAACAGGTCATTTGCTCTTTATGCTCACAAAAGACTTCAATACCTGTACTGCTACAGAAAGCACTGAATACAGAAATATTCCTCAATTTAAGTCTGTGTTCAGAAAATTTTGCTAAAAAGTAGTGATTCATTCAGATCTTAGTGGGGATTGGTGATAATGTCTGCTCTGGAGCAGGAAAGCTTACCTCATGATCAAGCTGTGGGGATAATAGTTACATGCTTGTTTATCAGCAGTTTCCTCCTCTGTAAGAACCCAGGAACCCTCATGGTGGTGTCACCTCCTCAGCACTGAACCTTCTGCCAGTAGCAACTTTCGTGCCTTGTTCCTCCCCACAGCTG
Source organism: Sclerurus mexicanus (assembly GCA_013396755.1). Lineage (NCBI taxonomy): Eukaryota > Metazoa > Chordata > Aves > Passeriformes > Furnariidae > Sclerurus > Sclerurus mexicanus. The sequence continues at coordinate 400,441 of VWZF01003318.1, forward strand.
CCCCTTTCTGGCAGGGGAGAGAGGCAGGATGGAACTCTGTGTGTCACAGGTGCAGTGGGGCCATGGCTGCTGGCTGGGTGAGAGGCTTTCCTCGGCCTCTTCTCCACTCGGGAGGCTGGGAAAGGGCTGCTCTTCTGCAGTGAAGTGAGTGAGATCCAGTGCAGCAGCAAGCTGATGCTCTGAGGCATAATGCTGGACAGGAGCAGGGATGTGCTTTGGGACCCACAGCACTGAGAAGCAGCTTCTGGTAGATAACCACGACCTGAAACCAAAAGATGAGCCAGGCAGGATACATTGGCATGACTAAACTAAGTTTGCCCACGACAACTCCCTGGTGCTGAGACTGACAGGTAGAGGACAACACATGCCCTGTGCCATTAAACCTTCCTGCCCTCTGTGGCTGCACCCATGGAGCCAAAGGAGATGGCAACTGGGCACCATTAACACATCATTTAGGGGAAAGTCAGAAGGTGAGGACATGCTGGTGACAGCACAGCAGTGCTCCTGGCACTGCTCCTGCTAGCACAAGTGCAGCCACAGAAACTGATGCCGTGTGCAGGAAAATACACAGTGCCCAGTCAAGGGCCACCACTGGACTGAAGATGTATCCTCCTGGTTTTCAGGCCAACTCCGTACTCCAGTTCAGCCTTACTGACGCTTTAAACTACACTGGTCTGAACAATTCAGTTTTCACAGGCTGTCAAAACTTCTGTTGCATCACAGACATTGTATTAATATTTATTTGTTGCTGAGCTCCTATTTTTCTTTAATAAAAGTGTAAATTTTGATAACTTCTAAGGTACAAACCCTTCCATTGTTCTTCTGTTGAGAAGATCATGAAGGAATTTGGACTTTGGAATTCTTTTCAGTCTTCTGTAGGGTTATTAAGAAGAAATTTTTCTTTAGCTACAGCATTTTTGCTTGCTATTGCAGATTTTCAGGTGTATTTGCTCACTGATCAGGAGCAAATCCTTGCTTTGTAGCAAGTTTCTCTTCAAGGAAAATACTTTCCCCCCCCCTATTTTCTAGCTTTTTCATTGACCTCAGTATCTGAGCATCGTTGAAAGGCTCAAGCAATGTGATTGACTACATTTGTTTCTCATTTATCTCTAAGGAAAGAAGGATATGAAGCATTTTTTGTACAAACATTACATTGCTGCCTATTTTAGAGAAAAAAATACCGATCCCTGATAGCAATTTAGTTTATATTGGTTCACAGACCATGACTCACATAACATGGTCCAGAGAGGTGACCATAGACTGAAACAACAGCACGAAGATAATAATTTAGTCCATCAAAAGTACGAACTGAGATGTCAACCTTGATTCAAGGAGAAGCGAAAGCAAGGCACCTGGGATGAGTTAACTGTGCTCACTGGGAGTGCGCACTGGTAAGAAAATTCTTGAAGCTTTCTGTAACAGTGGGTATTTTGAAAACACCAGAGGCTGTAGCAGTTTGCAACAGGGTACATGATGAAAGCATGAGATTATGAAAATTTCAGTCCAGAAGCCTTTATAATTTCATAGCATCTGGAAACACCCAATAATTGTGGTTGTGAAATTTTTCATTTTATGACTTCTAAGGTTTATTTATACACAAATGCTTTTCATAAGCTATATATAGAAATACCTGCCTGAACATTGAAGAGGACGCAGTTCAGCTTGCTGTTATTGTTGATTTTTGCCCCCAAATAAATCTGAAACATAATCCATTAGTAAAACTTTATAAAGCTTAAACACTTGGATTTACCTTACATAATCTTGACAGCCTTTATGAAAAACCAACAACCCTAAACCTAAATAAAAGAATTTTGGCTTCGGTTTCTTTTTAACAGGTGTGAAGATGTAGCTGTTACACAGATCTTTACTTCTGTGCTGCCTTACTCCAGTTTGTCAAAGAGTCTCCAGTCAAGCAACCACAGCTCTAATGGTGGGATTTAGACCATTCATGCTAATCTGAGCCTAATGCAGGAAAAGATTCAGAGGAACAGCTGAGCTATTTGACAGTTCTTCAGCAACTCAGGTCATCTACAATGGCATATATAGACAAAACATGAAAAAAATATTGTTTTTTAAGTGGTGCCAACCTATAGTCGATTCCATATGCTCAAGCCTGCAACATCTCCCAGCCTGTCTGTGGTTTGGAAAACCAGTTTGGTAACTCTCCTTCTAAATTCTCCAGAACGTCAAATAAAAATCTCAGTCACCTCTACTGCCAAGATCACAGGCCACTCATGGAGAAAGCTGTAAGAAAAACACTTATAGGAGGAAAGTTAACATTGCCTTAAATAATTTTATTGCAATGGACTCTTTAAATGGATCTACTTCAAAATGACTCTCTGTTAATATGGAATTTCATAAATAAGAATATGGAATTTCAAAAATGAGCAGCAAAAATCCTCACCTAATTTAAAATACAAATACAAATATTTACAAGATAGGACACCATCATAGTCTTTGTGCTCTTAGCATTGTTATTTTGCAGTGCACTCCTTTCTTAGGAAACATTTCTTTACCAAGAGGGTGGTCAAACACTGTAACAGGCTTCCTAGACAGGTGACTGATGGCCCAAGACTGTCAGTCCAAGAGGCACTGCTGCCTTTGGGTAATGGTTCTGAGAATGCTGTAAGTCACTCCCAGCAGCCACCTGTGGCCTTACTGGGATTAGTTTATCCCTGCCTATGATACATTTCAGAGAAATACACTTTGTCCCTGCTCAAAGATGACCAGAATATGCCTAGTACTACACAGAGCACTTGTTGAGAAGGGAGGAGGTATGCCAGCTTGGATTTGGCATTTCACTAAACTTCCCACTGAAATGGGACCCTGGGCAAGGTGGATTTGAACCTGCTCATGAAACATCACAGTGGCCATTTCCCCTGCTGAGGCAAATTTCATGAGAACACTCCCCCTCCATATTGCTTTTGGGTGGTGACAGATGGGTAGAGTGGCCACCAGGTGAACGATGTGAGTTGGTTTTAAGCCAGAATTACAGCTGGATTTAAAGAGTGAATGACTGAAAAGAAAGGTTATCTGTCTTTCCTCTACAACCACGTATTATTTAGTTAAGAAAGCACACGGAGTTTGCCCTAGCCCTTTCTGCAGGTTACCGCAAAGATTCTGGAGGAAAAAGAGACATCTTTTTGTCCAGTAAAGTAAACCTTTCGGAACCTAGGAAATCCAGTGTGTAAGCTGCCTTTGAGCTTTTGAATTCAGTGTAAGTTTTGAGTAGGAGAAAACAGGGGCAATTTTAATTTTTACAAGAGGCAATAGCTTCTCTTTTCTGAAATGGTACTTTCACCTACCTGACATTTAAAATATGAAAGAGTGTGCAGCATTGTTATTTATTCCTCTAATACTACTTAGGAAGCATTGATTTATTATAAGGAAATTATCTGTGTCAACACTGCAATTAGAAAAACATACCTTCATCTAGAGTTCTTATACCACATGAACTTGAAATTAATTAGCCACAGTGATATCTATAAAGATTATTATGTGCATAAAAATGAGAGAGAAATAGTAAAAGGCAAAACTACTGGAAATTACTTAAATGGCAGAAGTGAAAACAAATGACCAACCAGATCCATAATATGTAAAAAATCCTTAGAGTTATAGGGTATTTTAGATCGAAAAGTATCTCTGGATGTCACCTAGTCAAACTGTCAGTCAGAAAAGGGCCAGCTTGGATCAGTTTGCTGAGGATCATGTCCAGGTGAGTTGTACCCATTCAAGGATGGAGATTTTATTCTTTCTGTTAAGTACAGTCCAAGTACAGTTAGCAGCACAGGTAAAAAGAAAACATCACATCGTTCTTCTTTATATTAAAATTTATTGCAAGATCAAAGGTTTCACGAAAAAATAGAAACTTACAAATTGTGTGAATAGTTTTAACATTAAAAGAAAAATGACTAAGATTCTGTACTATATCTGCAATATAATTAACTGGCTTATTCTCAAAATATTGTTGCCATTTTGCAGTAAATAAAAAGCATAGCATTACACATGTTCACAAGTATTTACCACTTATTTAAAACAAAATCTTTACCATATATATTTTTTTTTTCCAGAGAAATTATTCATCCCCATTTTGAAAAGTCTAATAAGAAAACATTCGACATCCTCACTGGAATTACTGTGAGCTGATGTTTCTGTTGTAAAAAATTATGCTATGGAAATCAACAGTTTTACAGAGTTATACAGCCATACTAAACAAGCTTCTATGTTATGCTGCATTAGGCCTTCTGGATTAGCAAAACATTTTGACAATAATGGCAACTTTTCAGCTGAAGCTTAAGCGTTTCATAGTTTGGATTAAAATGCTGTAACCTTTGAAAAACAAATATCCAGTGTTACACACCTGACAACATTCTTAACCAAATGGTAATACTCTAAAGGTTAAGGCAACTCCAAATTGAAGCTGCAATGTCTGTATTTTCATGATCCCCACCTCAAATTTAACTCCTTAGAATGCAATGTGACACACAGAAATTAATAATTTTATGTGTTTACTCTGGATATTTTCTTGCATACACTATATTAAAAAGCATCTGTTCCTGCAGAATGATACCCATGACGGGACCCATGTTTAGATGGCATTCTCAAGGTAAGCACTCTTTGCATTGTAAAATCAATCGTAAAATAACCACACAGGAAATGAGAGAAATCCTATTACTGACTTAAACCCATTCATCTGAATTTTCCAATTCATCAACAGAATAGCACAGTCAGAAGAGTTCACTTAAAACAGTAATTTTTTTCAGCCAGATATAATACACAATGCTAACTTATTTCTGAGAGTTGCTGTATTCAGTTACTTCTTGTCTTCATGAAATGGGAACTGCTTATCAGTGTTAGGTTAAGCACTGTCAACTCATTACAAAAATGTTAAGGTGGAAAGATTTTAATGTCGTGACAGCTTCTTATATTTAAAGAAAAAAAAAAGAAAGATGTTTATAGGAAGTGGCAATTCACTTTTCCTATTACTGTAATCTTAAAACCTCTTTGAGGTTTTAAGTAAATAATAAGCTTTAGTAAATAATAAGCATTAAGTTTAGTTCCCAGTTTCAACATAGGCCCCTGTTGATCAACTGCACTGGTGCTAGCACTGAGTTACCATTTACAGATCAAAGGAAACACACATGACCAAGGCAAAGTAAACAGAGGAAAACAAGCCAAACATCTACAACTCAAAACTATCCAGAGAACTAGTAGGAATCCACTTCAAGAAATCTGCCAAAGGCTTTTATAACTTTTATGCAAACAAAACCACGATGCATTTCTAAAGTTTTGCTTCAATGTTAGTACTTCGTTGTACAGTACAATAAAGTCAGTGTACAGCTTTTGCCATTTTACTGTAACCTCTGTAAACTCACAACTATATTGCATCAGATGAAAGGTTATAAACCCTTCTGCAATCCCCATTAGATCTACTGAAGGCAGCAGAGTGGAACTGTCATGTTGGTACAGAAGGTTAAGAGGCAGTGGACATATTGGGTGTCCAGCCCATTTGATAAGCCCGTTCCAATGTTCTCTTGCAATCCTGTAGCACAGTACTGAAGGTTATATGTGGATATTGCTGAACGAGCTGCTCCACCGTGGCCTCATTCACCTGCAATAGAAGAAGAGAACCTGTGATGGGCAAAGAGGCCATATTAGGCAAGCTAAGTGAATGGTCAAACTTTGGATTCCTGGGCAGGCCTGCAGGATTGGGCTCCTCACTGTTCCTGTGGGTTTGGGTGCACTTATCACAAAAGAAATACACAGAATGCAATGTCCTGCCAGAGAATGAAAAACACCAAAACCAAACCCCACACCTCAATTCGACTGTAAAGGGAGAAGTTTTAAATAATACTCTAGTAAAGATAAACAGACTTTGCTGTTTACAAAGACTGTACAACAATGTTTAAAAATCTCTTAAACTATCTTCATTCCATGCTTGACTATGCTGGCTACTCAAGGAGCCCCACACCAAATTATTCAAACATTCACCCCATTTAACAAAGTGCTGCCCAGAGTAACAGGCTTCTACCTTGGAATGAAAGCATATTTACTCAAAGTCAATCAAACAGACATAGATTTAAAATGGAAGATCTTTTTCACTTTGGAAAATGAAAATTGATTACATTTGTTAAGTATTTTATGGCACAGTTATGGGTACTTTTACATATGGTTACTAAGTAGTAACTCCACAATTAACTTTACTGAAATGAACTTCCACTGGTAGCTATCAGTGGGTTTGCAATGAAAAACAACAGATAACGTGACTAAAGATGGGGCAAAGAATGCAAACTATTCTATGCTGTAGGTAGATCAATTTACCAATGACTCTTATAGGTCAAATTTTCCAAAGATTAAAAGTCCTGCATGTCTCCACATATATCCCCAGCAGAAGTTTTTATTTAGCCTTCTGGTGTGAGGCTAACTCTGCAGAAAGGGTTTTGTGGGCCGGGATGGTGGGATTAATACTTGAAATACACAAGATTGTTGAGTTTGGGATGTCCCTCTTAAATCTGAGACATCAAAGTTAGCAACTATATTCTTCATAAGACAAGGCAATCAGACAAACCTAGCTAAACCTAACACCTTTACAATTGCAGTGCTGTGGGGGGATTAATTTGCCAATTATTTTTAAGATGATTGCAGTTCGTATCACAGAAGTAGACAGCTTTCTTCAGCCTTCAGATAAATAAAAGATTAACCTAAGAACCATGACTTCTACTTAGGTCTCTTTGAAATCTTTGCTGAACACTTGGACATTTCAAAATGCATTGATACTACAGTTACCGAACCACCTGTATCAGTAGGATGTACAACTGAAAGCACTGTTTGCCTTTTTTTCCCCATAGTGTTCCACATTCAAGGCCAAAAGTAAAAAAAAAATAGACTAAAATGTCTACTACCATTACAAAGATCTGTCTTGCGAATAATATTTTAAAGCACAGTGACCACAGTATCTAATAATATTTTTGTCCTTAAAAGATAACAAGGAGCGCTTCCTTCTGAACAGTGATTGCACCCAGTGACAAGGATAAATGAAAGGTTTAATATCCAGTTCTTCTACTTTGATAATAGAAACACTCAATCTTCATTGGAAGTTTCATCTAGCTGAGACTGACTTGGATAGAAAACTGGTTTAACTTCACAGCACAAACTGTACTCCTCTGGCAAATTGCTATGTTACAGTAACATCTTCCAGTGCTGAAAAACAAGAAGTGACTTTTAATAAATCAAAATGAAATCAGAGCTAGCACAAGTCCCCCAAAATATTTGATATTTATAGCTGAATACATACTTGCAAACTGCAAGGAACAGTTCACAGAAATATTGCTTGGGAGGGAAGAATCCCTCAAAGCAGCAGGATTCACAACTTTATGCCTACTCAGAAATAGTCAAAAGTCTCTTTTTTTTTAGCTATGTGGTGCAGAGAGTCATGGCAGAATCTCTTCATGGTTAACTTGGCCACAGGGAAGATGCTTGCCACAGACAGCTGCTCACCTTGCTCTTTCCTAATGGGAAACTTAAAGATGTATTATTTATCTATTAGATAGTTGCAAATATTACTTGTAGATAGAAGTGAATATGATTTGGCACTTACCTGTTGGCCATTATTTGTTAGAATAGCATGGATATTATAGCTTTAGAGCCAATATCATATGCAGATTTTCTGTTACAGGAGACAAATAAGGCAAATTCATTACAAACATGATGTTCAAACACAGGAAGATGGTAAATGATCTCCATGTCCTGGTGGTTTTGACTCATGACATTTACAGAAGCTTCAGTCTAGCTAGGGATAAGGCAATGTATTTACTACCAGGCTAACTTAAGCATGGCCCATGGTACTCAGTAAGATGGATGATACAAATGGTACCTTCTAGACTTTAAACATATGAAGAAATCTATGTTAAACCATCTAGCAGTAGGCTGTTTGTCCTAAGTTTTTTTCTGATAAAATAATATTTAATACATTTTTTTACTAATTACTATTAATCCTTAACTGAAGGAACCTTTTGGTCCTGAGTGCCAAATGCAGCTAGAAAATAAAAAATAAACATGAGCATAAACAGAAGGCAAGTAAAACCACCGTAGAAATGCCACTGACAAAAACAGTTGTTTTATGACCAAAGCCTTGAAGAGTAGGTTTTCTCCATTTTTTCCTGGAGAATTAAATGAAACGTTTAAGTTATTAGTTTGATCCTAGCCAACAACTTGAGTTATAACTTGTTATAAAACAACAAAGTAATGACAAACCTTATGTACATACTTGGAACCATAACAGATACAGGAAGAAATTACCTTGAGCTTTAAAAAATTGAGTTTACTCTCATGATAAAGAAAAAAATTATCTTACCAAACTTCATGATAAACTATCAAATATATGTACCTTTAAGCTAAATGTAAATATTTTTAAATCCTAAGAAAGTAACTACGCTGAACAAAATAAATTCAGTGTAAGATTACACAAGAGAGGATGGAGAAAAAGATCCTGTTTGGCAGCGGGACATCTTACATGGATCCAGAGATGAGAAACAAATGTGGACACAGTTAAGCTAGAAATGATCCCCTATCAGAAGATTTCGATACCTTTTCTTTTACTGTGAGAAAAGTCAGGTCAAACACTAAAACAGTGTAAAACTTTAACTATTTTAAACTTTGTGCAGTATTGGACTGAAATTCCACTGTCTGAAAAGCAGGAAAAAAAGAGAAATAAAAATTTTATTCTTTTTAATGAATGTGAAAAGTAATATCTAAGTCAACTCTCTTAGTATCCTTATCATCAGTTTCCCTAATGGTAGGATTAGGATGAAAAGAAGTCTTATGCCCAACCATTAGAACACAAGCTTCTGTCTCTTTTTAAGATCAGTCTGGCTGGTGATAGAACAAAAGTACTGAATGTCATTCCCAAAATAATTTCATTACATAAACAGAGCAATTTTCCCTTCTGAGCTTAAACATTCTTGTTCAATGAATGAACACTAAAAATCTTCACATCTTAATATGCTTTAAAATGTTGTATTTTTCTTTCACAGAACTTCCATTAATCTTCATCTTCTGAGTTGTCAAAAGAAAGACTACTCTCTGCAGATAAACTACTTAGATTATCTAATACATAATCATTAATTTGAATTTGAATAGCTCTTCAATTATATTTTAACACATAATGGAAGAATTCAGCCCTTATTATTAAGAGTGAAAGTAATAGGTTTGTGCAAATCCTGGTCATCAAACAAAAAAAGAAAGCAACAACAAAAACTGATTTGAAACTTATTTTTTCTTGATGAAGGCCAGAGAATAAATTAAAAAACAGAAACTGGGTTACAGAAACTGGCAGGACAAAGTGGTATCATCTCCTTTTAACTCAGTCAGAGCAGTTACCTAGCAGTCATAATTTTGAATCTTTTTTGCTTAAAGACACCTGAACTCATATTGCCTATTTCCCAGAAGAATATACTTGACTTTATGACAAATGTTTTCTGGGGAAGGACCTCCTTACTTTTTCTTCCGTGGTTGTGCAGACAGTATTCAAATATTATCTAAGCTACAGAATAATTCCTCGTGTAATAATTAGGAATTCATCTTAGAAAGAAGAACAGGAATACCTTTCTAGTCCATGTGAAGTGGAACATTGATAAGGGTTCTCTGACTACTTCCTTGGAGGACTTTCATCTCTGCTGTGTATATACATAATGTGGGTGAAATACTGAGAAAAATGGAAAATGAGTGTTTAAAACTCCTACTGTCCTTTAGGTAAAATGATCCACCTACAACAGAAAGCCTAAAAAACCCCTCCAGTCTGTAAATATTTTTTCCCAGAATAAACAAACCAACACTTAGGAGCTCTTTTTTTTTCAGGTTCAGGGTAAACTGAAACTACAGTTTTCAATTAAAAAGTTATTCACAGAAAAATGTTAACTCAGATTTTGATCTGGCATGCTGTATTTACTCATCCAGTTTGACTGCCAGTATTTACTGATTTGGTACACCACTTGTCTGACGCAGAATGCAATGAGAAATTTCTTTTATGCCACTGTCCATATGTTCTCATGAAAAATTCTGCAAGCATAAATAGTTATTAGGTAATTTTTAGTATTTTTTTTCTTTTAAATGTGCCATGTCATTTGGTTCTAGTGATAATTTCAGGATTGTTTTCTTTAATTTCTAGATTCTAAAATCAAGAATTTCTAAAGATATCAAATGATTCCCAAAGGCTAGGATCTATTTTGTTTGTTGGGTTTTTTTTACCTTTTACTTTCATTATATTCCTAGGACAGATCTTATTAAACTTAAAGGAGTCAAGTTTTCCTAATCCTGTTAAAGTAGATTAGGGATTACATGAAACCATCAGCCAAACTACACATTTCTCTTTAATGAGACTGAGAGCTTTGTTCACAACTCAGGAACAGAAACAGAGGTAAAAGGACTTTTCCTAAACAAGACTTTCCTACTTATTTTTACTTAGCCTGACTTTAATTGATATCACATCTTGAAAATCTTCTCTGGGATTGGAATAACAAGAGGCACATAAAGAGACTTCAAAAAGTTTTACTTTTAACTGAGACAACCCCTTTATTATATTGCCACAAAGAATTTTAAGACTATGTAGTGATCTTCAAAACTCTCCCTCTAGGTGTATCAAGGGCAGTTCTGACTCTAAATTTTCTAAGATGTGGCAGGAAGTCTGTGTTGTGTCATCTGGAGAAATACTGAAAAGGGAGAGTAGAGTCATCACTTGAACTGCAGGTTTCATGCTGCTCTGGAGTGAAGGAGTATTCACCATTAATCTTAAAGGGTTTGAATGATCTTATTCAGTGAACAGAACCTAAAAATCTTCACATCTTAGTAACTTCAGTGTAACAACCAATTCACTTGATAACTGAAGAGAAAAAGTTATTTCCATCCCAAGTTAATAACTGCAACCAGCTTAGGTAAGAAGGTACATAAATTAAAAAGCTCAAGTCCCCCCAACCCTGACTTGCAAAACCAGATTAGTGCAAAGGTGCAGTACTAGAACTTCTTACAAAAACCTGCCTGTGTTCCTCAGACTACCACTGAGGGCTGGCAGCTGAAATAATTTTTGCATGGTATTTAACCTAGACCTTGGAATGGGCATGTGGCTATAATTTTGGAGAGTGCTGACACCATGGGTACTCTCCTTCTGAGTACAATACAGGTTGGTGTCTTCAGTTACATAACTTTATAGGCCAGTCATTAATAAAAAATAACAGACCAAGTCATAATACCATGAGTCAGCAACATTGGCACGAAAAGGCAATAAAAATATATAAAACTGGTAGTTAATCCTAGAAATCTACCACTTGTTAAGAATTTTAGGGAAACTTAAGCAGGTGAGAGGTGACATTCAGACCAAAAGATTTTGAGGCCCGCCATACAGACAATGACTAGGTTAGATAATAAACAGGGCAGAAGTACTATCATTACATTTCTGCATACAAAGAATCACAAAATCAATTTCACAGAGAAGAAACACAAATGGGTTTGTCCCAAAAGGGCTTTCTTATAATATCAATGGCATTTTTGCTTATGGAGTGGTATAGTAGCATTAAAGGTATGGAAATTCCTGTGCATTTCTCTCTATATACATAAAATAGTATTACGTGAAAGGCAAATTTGTATGTAGTGGTCAAAGAGATTACTCTATAGTCACTGTGTGTATCCATAAGGATTGATTTGGAACACACTTTATTTGCAGTTATAAGAAACATATTTTCATACACCCTTTCTCTTCTCTCAGCTGTAGTTTGCTTCCTCAAGTCAGTGTCTTATAAAAAGCGCACTTTGTTTGATTTTTTTTCTTCTAATAGTTGAATGAATTATATTCTCAGGTGGCCCAATTATAACTGTTGCCTGTAGCCATAACAAAATTAAAGATTTCTGGAAATGTTTTGTGTGAAGTGCACTTGATCAGCTAAGGCAGACATATTCCACAGAGTTTCAGTGACTGCCCTCATGCCCAGGGGCAGAACCTTTGTTTAGGACTTTAATAAAATAACAGCACTCCCAATATTAGCACAATATCCTGCAGTCCAAATAAAGTCCCTTATGACCTCAGCAAAGACTGTATTTTGACTTAACAGAAATAAAAAGCACACATGCACGCACATACAAACACTGTACTTGTAGACTTATAAATAATGAAATTGGCAAGTACAGTAGGATGTACTATTATCATGGCATTTGACAACTTGTGTTACAGCTTAGCAATTAATTTCCCATTTATATTTGTAAAGGGGAAGGAGTGGGTAAACAGAATTATCTTCTATATTTTCTGTCGTGTGAACTGAAATAAATGGAATATACAAATCTTCTGATATTCCATTGTAGCACTTCTGGAAGCATTTCAGAAAATGCAGCAAAGGTTGCTTGTGGAGTGTATCCACTTTACAGTTCTTGGTCTAAATCTCAACTGGAAGGGATGAAATTCATTGTTGTGGTTGTTTACTCATGTGAATTCTATTGCCTCAAACTTCCAGTCACTGCGTTACTGCACACCAGAAAAATCCATTTCAGGTCTCTGTGAGTTTGCACAGTTTTCCAGCAGAGCCATCATTTCAGGGATTGCTGTCCTAATCTGCTGCCAACACAATATTGAATATTAAAGCTGTATAAGTGATGAAGTTTTCACCCTCAATTTTCTTTGCTTATTTTGAGGGTTGACTTTTCTGTTAAATCAGAGAAACAATTCTAAAGGGCTCTTTCAGTTTGGCTGGTTAGTTGGTTTGCTAATTCTGTTCATTCCATGAGAAGAACTTCCAGACTCCACCCATATAAGATTTCACAGTAAAAAATATTACCAATACTATAAGCATTTCAAATGCTTTGTTCTTATAAAAATTGCAGTTAATAAAGACCCATATGCAGTGAAATGACATTGTTAATTTACATAGTGATAAATATTCTTTCAGATTACTTTCTGCCTTTTGAATTTATAACATTGAATATTTTCCTTCCTATTCAACTACATTAACAATAATTTGAGCCCATTATTGCAATACCTGTCAAAATCATGGCATGTAAAACTGACAGAGAAATCATTCTCAAAAGTTGCCAGCTGGCAAAAATGACTGAAACTTACAGAGGACAATGCTTCTAAAAAATTTCTCTTTCAATTTTTTTAAAATCATAAAATTGCTGACCAGTTCACATTGCATTCTTCCTTAATAGTTGGCCTTATTCTGATTTTGAACTGTTGGTCAGTACCTGAGGGCCCACCTTTCTACTACAGTATGACATGGTTAGGTGGGCACTTTTTAAAAACAAGGACAGATTCATTAACTTGGGAAGATTCCATCTTCAGCCTATTGCCATGGATTTGTTGCAGAACTATCAGCCTGGAAGATAAAAGTCTTTTAGTAAAGAAACAGTTAAACCACAAGAGCAAAAAGTTCAATTTGTATAAAAATCCTTTCTTATACTTGCTACTTTATACTTTTTTTATACGAAAGCAGATGCTTTCGTTTACACACATAATGGATCTGTTATCCCAGTTAGCTACAGGGAAAAAAACCAAAAGTAGTATTGTTCAGTCTTTTAAAATTGTTGTATTGAAAACCAAAGTGAAATAAATGCTATTTTTCTTTTGTTGTGGGATAACTGTAGTTTCTTTCTAATGGGATTCACAGATTTCATGAATCTAAAATCTTCATTATTCGTAGAGAGACGTATCAATCGCAGCTCCTACATTATACATATAAAACTATAAAAAATACAGCAATTCCTTTTTAATATGCAATGTAACTTGAACAAATTATAGTGATTTAACAGGAAAAAAGAAGTGCTATATAATTTTTCTTAAAAGGAAGGACTGGATATTTTCATTCCTCTTCAAATCACAAAACCATAATTTCAAATCTCAAAATGAATCCCTTATAATAAAAAAGAAGAAATGGTAGCAATTTGTCAGGTTTTCTTATCAGGCTAATGATAGTTAGCATTTTCTGAAGGTGGAAGGCAAATTGCTATGATAATTACATTAAAACAAGCCATAGCTTTGTACTCTCACTGTGCTACCATTGATCAACAACAGTTTAGCTCAAAAATGTATTTGAAATTTAAAGATGTATCTCTAGAACTTAGGATATTATCTCTTTTTCACTTATGTACCTTCAGTTACAGACTAGCTATGTAAATTAAGTCTGTGAGTGAAGGGTAAAAACATTTCTCATAAACAACAGGAGTGGTATCCCAGTTAGGCTACTGATTCGCAGTCTGCACAGAATATATATTTACAAATATTTCTAAATCAGGTTTTATGGAAGGACAAAGTGATAAATTATATTAAAAGTCTACTGATTTTATAAAAATCTTATGCTTACTTAAGATGCAAATGATTTCTTAACAGGCCATTTTTATTTTTAGGGATCATTTTTCTTCCCTCCTCCCTGTGGTAACATAAAAGAGTTTGTCTTTTTGTCAGTTCTACTGACCATCAATTTCTGTGCTCTAATATCTCAGTATAGGAAATATATGCTACAATTCATCTGAGAAAGTCATCTGGAATAAGCTACAGGCTTTCAGAACTATTTTCAAGAAAAGCAACCACACCTTTTTTTAGAAATTCATCTCAAAGAAGGAAAACAAAGTTAAGGAAAAAAAAAGAAAAGAAGAAAGCAAGGAATAAGGCCAACATGATTTATTAACTAAGTTGTATATCCATTCACAACCAACTTTGTGAGACTCTTCATTTCATTCACACACTGTGGTGAATGTTGAATTTTGTGGCTTCTGTTTTTTAGTGTCATTTTTGTGCATATTTTCCCAAGAACAGTCTCCTGCGTTTATGTGGTAGCACTGCTGATAACCATTGCAAAAGGCACCACAGTTACAGGAAAAGGATCTTGAAATATGAAAATATGTGTGAGAAAAGTTGTGGGAAGTTTATTCTGACACATTGTTCAACCAGTCAGGCTATCACCCATAAAAACTGATCAAGTTTTTAGCCCTTTATTTCCTAGCTGATACCCAGCTTTCTCTCCCAAGGGTGAAGATTTCAAGCTGCCATTACTTAAAGCTGTTTCAGTTGTGAGAGCACAAGGAAGTACCACAAAGGCATCTTTCAAGTGACTTTTAGCAATAAATAGTATAGAGAACATCATCCTCTTCCTCCTTTTTTAATATGAAATATAAAATATTTCAAAATAATTAATTAACTACAAGTAAGTAAGTAGGATCTAGGGGTAGGAATGTATAGAAATGTGTTCAGAAAAGGAAGATTGAAACGTGCATTTAAAGCTGCTATTCTGACGAAGGAATCATTTTATGTCCTCAGAATGCAACTAAAGTTTTTAGGAATTCTGATGTCAGTGTTTGTAGGAGGAAGGAAGTATCCTGTAACCGCCCACATCTCTCTCAAGGTATTTAAAGTATTTAAAGGGAAGGATGAACTCTACTTTAAAAGACATACTTTCCTAGCTGTGATATAAAATACAGAGCTACAAATAAAATTTGGTTAGATGAACAGATAGTCATGTTCTCTTTCTGTTATGGGGGAATTAAACTGAGGTGAATTGAATACAACACTTTCTTGTGGACACAAATCTGTGCATTTCTTGGTAATTACTGGAGTCACAAATCAGACCTCCAGTGTACCTGAGCAGTACACAAATGTGTTGTGTATTCCCACATACCCGTATCAAGTCCTCAAATGCAGCCCCAAGAGCACAGCAGAGAAACTGGGGGGAGAAACTGGGGAGTTTGTGGTTTCCCTGTGCTGCCAGAGCTTCAGGAAGAGGCGACACAAAGGAATGAATCCTGGCTCTCTGCCACTGGGAGTGGGGCAGGGCACGAACACGGGCAGCAACCCCGGAACGCAAAACAGAAATATGCTGTCTTTTATGCCTTTCCCAATCACAAACCTCTAAAATGTCCTGCTTAGGCCTTAAGGAATTACTGATTTTATCTCTTATTGCTTTCAGAAGAAATGGAGACTCAAAATGGCAGCATTTTCTTTTCATGACACACACGACTTGTGCAGTCCCAAGTGCCTGTACAGACCCATGCACACATATTTGCAGAGCTGATACCCTGTACAGTAAGAGAGATCAGAGGGAGAAGAAAGGGCCTAGCTGCTTCTGAGTACATGTTCATGCTGGTATGCAGGCAACTGGGGAATTTCATTGTCCAAAATACAGATATTTAAAAACATCTACTTTCTGAATGCTTCAATGCTTTTGGAGTTCTGGATCATAGTCTCTCAAACGCACCCTATCTGATACACAGGAGTTCCAGCTGAAATATATGCCCTCATTATGATGACCTCATGGTAAAGTCAGCATTTTTTTATGAGATTTCTCAACACAATGTCATCTATTTTAAGGCAAAGACCATATTGCTCCTGTGGTGTGCATGTTAGATGGTAGGAAAAATGATAAAAAGAAAGGTCATGGCAATAGCAGTTTGATGAAAAATGAATAATTTGATTATTTTCATGGTGTGGATCAATAATGCTCTGCATCTACTGAAACGCATTGCCTGGAGGCACTCGGATAATCAACGGCATAAAACAGAGCCTGCCTTTACCCAGGCTTGCAGCCTCTCTTGATCTTTCTTGGGAGGACCCTTGACGCCTCTAATTTATGTCAAGTGCATATCAAAGAAATTCCAAAGAGCCTGGCTCATAAAGAGTATTTTACTGGTACCCATTTGAAGTCTACTTACATATGTTCCTTATGTAACTGCATTTAAGTACCTCCCCTCCAATGCCTGGGAATTCCTAGAAAGGTATAAAAACTACCTGGTACTAGCGTAACAGTCAGTACTTTAGAAAAGGAAGTCTGGTTAGAAGGGACAAATCTAACCCTTTCCTCACTGCAAGCTGACAACAGTACAAAGACAAGAATTTGATTCAATGCGGCATGTAAATAAACCCTTCTGCACCACCCAAGAATTCTCTTTAATGATGTGCTGGGCACTGACATTTTTAATTTAATAGAGCAGCCACTGGAAAAAATTAGTTCTGCATGATATTGGGGAGAGACAGTTGAGGACATGATTTTGTTCAGTAATTTCTCTGTTCGTCTGCAGTGGAAAAAGGGAGTTGGCATCTTCTAGCTGCCAAAAACCCCTTAAGTCAAGGATACATGCTTCATTCTGTCTGTGGAGCTATTCTTCCCATCAAGCCTTTGCAAGCAAGAAAATAATTCCCAGTGGTAGTCCCACTACTACAGTGCTCACTGTAACAGCATTTACTAATTTCTTGACATGTTCTAACTACTACCCTTTCAATACTCACTGATGCGCACACATACACACTTGCAGGCATACAGTCAATACTGCTTTTCTATCTCCCTTGAAGCTTTCTCAAAAAATAGCGTTTTTTTTCTTCTCTTTCAGCAGTTGACTTTCTTAACACAAAATATGGTGTAAAGAACTAGAAAACCAACAATCAGAGGAATACATAGTATAGGACATATAATTTAGCTTATGAGGTAGTAAAACTTCTTTTCAGCATCAAGATCATTGATTTTCTATAGCAGGTGAAGACAGGATAAAATTATTGCACTTGTTAGATCTTTGTAGACTGCTCAACATTAGCTAAATTTACAAAATAAATATATGTTAAAAGTGATTAGGTGATTCAGGGTCAGATCTAATTCCCAAGGTCAAGTTACCCTTTGAACGTTCTCTAAGTACATAATCTCAGCACAATCCCTCAAAGAGACTCACATACTCCTTTTGTCTATTAGCTCTCATAAAACACTAATGTTTAGGAGATTAAGTGGACTCAGCTTTGACAGACAGTGCAATTCCTCCAAAGTGCTCAATCTCCTCTCAAACTGGAAACTGCCCAAGGCTGGCTTTGCAAAATGCTATTTCGAACTCTACAGCTGACCTGGACATTATTATTCCTTGCCATTTGAACTACTGGGTTTTTCATTGCCTTTTGTAATTCACTGCGAGGGATGCAAGTTAATGGTTTTGAGCATGAAGTTTCTTAGACTAAAACCCGTTTTTCCACAGGCTGTATCCAACCAGAAATCCACAAGCCTGAGAGATACTTATGATGGGCATCTCCAGCTAGACATTTCATTGATGATGGCTGGGAAAGAAAACAATCCCTAGAGGTGTACTTGAGGACTTAAAATCAGAGACTCTGAACTTCCAGCAACTTTTCTTTTAGCTATTTCTGCTGTGTTCCCAGGCCTCTTGATCTCCCTTCTCTAAACAGGGAGATGATTACTGAAGGCTACATACAGGGTGAAGAGAAGCTGGACTGCCTTGGCCTCTTCTCTTCAAATGATGAAGTGCTAAAGCTTATTGACGTTCTTAATATATTACAGGTATGAAAGCTTTATAATAAGAAATTCAGTATTTTGTTCTCTATTTGACATTATAGTTTTATACAAATCTTTGTCCTTCTATTTTTAAAACCATTATATATGAGCAAGAGAACAGACATACAGAAACTCACTAAATCACTCTGGAAGTAACACTAAAGGGTTTTTTTTCCTCTTTTGCTTTAAAAACCAAAATACTCTGTCACAATAATAACATGATGTACCAATCACTTTTAGACATAAATATTCAAAGCTGTCAGAGGGCACATTTTACAAAAACCTTTTGTGAGCACCTCAGGCTGTGGGTGTAGCCTGTGGGTGTATTTTGAAAAACAGTGTCAGCAAAAATTTAAAATGCTCCCTTAAGTTCTCTAGATACCTTCTTAGCTAAATATGTAACCACAGTCCACTAAAAAGAGTTGCCACGGCAGTGAATATCAAACCTGTTTGTACACAAAAACAAACCTTCCTCCACACACACACACACAGAGGCTCTGAGAGGGGAACCAGCTCATGCAAATGCTCCTTACCTGATCACACCTCATCAGTCCCAAATATCTGAGAGACTTGCTGCGCTGTGCAATCTGGGTGGCTCCGCGGTCTGTGATCTCTTTGCACCATCCAACATCCACCGTCTCTATTGTCATGCTGTACCGCCCAATGGCTATCAGAGCTGTGAAGAGAGTGAAGGTATGAGACAAACAGCTCCTGGAGAAGGCAAGGGCAGTGCCATGTACGCAATGAACAACATGGAAAGGGAGTTCTGAGAAACAGTTTTCATGTGCCTTGTAAAAGACCTTATATTTCAGAATCCTGAACTATGTAAAAGCTGTCTCTTCAAATCAGGAACACACACAAACACACAGATATTCTTGAATATTTTTCTATCTATTCATCAAGATAAACAGACCAACTGGCAGAACATATTCTATACAAATCCTTTTAATTACTTTTTTTCAGAAGAACCAAAGATGAATCATTGAAATAAATATAGAATAAAACCAATTCTACCTCATATTTCAGACAAAATAACTGATTTTATACAATTAATATTTTTTTTCCCCCAGCAAAATAATAGTAAAAATATAGCACTGAGAGTAACAGGACACTTCCCAAGTCAATTAAAAAAATGGTTTTAGAAAACCCTGCAGGTAATCTTATGTCAAACATTTTGTAATTATGTTTTAAAATTGCATTTGTTTCCCGGTTTTCATATTGGTGATGTATGTCTCACTTTCACGTTTTCTTCACAAACACTTTTCCAATAAAAAGTAAAAGAGTTAAAGAGTTCATGAGGAATTAAAAGAAGAACTTGAATCTTTTGAAAAGAAATAGAAAGAGCATTTGAAGTTCTGAATGGGCTGAAAAAAGGTAGGTAGGAGAAAACACAAGGGATCTGAAGGCCTGGGAAGGTTTTGTCATGACATGATAATGAGACAGAGGATATGAATCACTAGCACCTTGGTCACCATGGACGAGAACACTTCTCAGGAAACACAGGCTCAGAAAGTCAAGCTGGGATTTAACAGAAATGAGCAACACCTTTTAGCAGCTAAAATCTCAGCTTGAGAAAAAAGGCTATGGTTTCTGGCGTAGAAATCAGCCACCTGCACATCATCAAGGGGGAGGATGGTCACAGTTTTTAATTCTAGTCATAATGCAGTTGCTGAAAGGGAAGATGAATGAGTGACTTAATCCAAATAATGCATGTATCTTTAAAGAGACGATTTTCCAGCAGCTGTGGGGCTGCTCTGTTGATGCTACAGTCCCAAATGTCAGGGGAAACAAAAAAAAAAAAGGAGAAGTTATAAAGAGCTGGTAGCTCTTGGTATACAAGAGGTCAACCTTGCCTAATCAGCATATAACTGGGATCTAGAAAGAGAGAAAAAGAACCCCTCTGACCTTCCAGTAATTCTGCAAAGAATTGTATCAATGGTAGACAGCAGCAAGGGTGATTTGATTATGTATAAATATTTAGGTGGACTTGATTAGCAAACAAAATCAGGCCAATACACTCACAGTAGCTGTGGAAGATGCAGTAGTGCACAATCTCTTTCTTGCAGCAGTTCACCAAAAAGGGCAATATTAACTGAATTTTGTAACTGACATAATGAACATCATGAATTGTATAATACAATCATCTATGTAGTTTCACTACAGTCTCATTGATTTTTAGAGGACAATACCAACTTTCTGTTCTCATCCCAGCAAATCTCTAGAAAACAAGTCCTAAGTTTGCAAAAATGTAAATATATGTACAGCAGAACATAACTTTTATACTTTCTATTTTTTATACTTTCTTACTTTTCTTTACTTCCTTTTTTTTAAAATATCACTTTAATAAAAAATAAATAGTCAGAAACTTTCTGCATATATTTTGAAATAGAAAAAGCTATAGTAAATATAGATTATTGTACCCCGTACAGAATGTTACAGACTTGAAGTAGTGCAGAAATACTGAAAGTCCTCCATTACACTAGAATAATGTCAGCTCAGCTGAACACAAACACTGTTTGCATTTGAGTATTTCTGCTAGTGTTTGTAAAGTTACAACCACATTTTGCTATTTTCAATGCTTCATGTAAAACTGATAAGGAGAAGAAAATCAACAGAGAATACTTATATGGACGTGATATTAAAGATCATCAGATCCCCAGATTAGCAGACATCTTTCTTGGAAAACAAATATTTTGACAAGAGTGTATAACATTACACTGCAGTCACATACCAGAACAGCTCAAATGCAGAGGGTATGCCATTTTGAAACACCTGTGACGATATTTTCTGAACATTTCCATGTGTGCACCCTCACAAGAGCACTCTGGGTTATAGAAAAGACACACTATTCAGTTTCTATCAGAATCCAGCACCGGAAGATAAAGAAAGGCCACGAGAACAGGTGAAAATGTAACAATACTTTCCTGGAACACTTCCCTCATATGAAAGAACTGTGGCCAGGGGTTTTCTGAACTGGGTTTATTTTATGCCTCTGTACTTCTCTAAGTTCACCTAATCAGTCTTGTAACCCACAAAATCTTCTAGGCTTCATAAGATCCTGTGGGGCAAGGTGTCCTGCAGCTCAGATAGCCTCTCCTTCAGAAACCATGATCCTTTGAGGGAAACACTTCCTGGAAATCCCAACAGACTACATCAACCGTTTCTTCATTCTTTCCTGACTACTTCAAAGTACTCTGATATGACTGTGAAGCACAACATCTGTTAACAAAAGCTGTGTCAACTCTTCCTGAATACGTCATACTTATTCACACATTCACTAATAGCAATCCATATTATTGCTAACTTGCCTTATGCAGATGCCAGCTTTACCAGTTAGCATTTCTCTGATCTTCCCTGAAACATTGTTTTTTTTGGAGATATCTCTGCCAAGCAATTCTGTGGTAGTCAAGCAGGTTTAAGTGAAGGATTACACAGTGCATTGAGGAGCTTGGCTATTTCATCCTCGACTTCTTTTAGAAGTCTTGAGTACACACACTTCTGCTTGTATGAGCAAAATACTTTAAGCCACAAGTTTCAGCTAAGAAAATGTTTGCATTGCTCAACAGCTTTTCTTCCTCTCTTCATTTGACCACAATAATCAGAATACACTGCTATTCTTCGAAAGCCTGGCAGAAATTTAACATGGAAGTAAGCAGCAAACCCCTTACCCCTTACCAACTTACCCAAGTTTGGATTCTGTGACTTAAGAACTTGTAGCACAGTCAAGGGTAAAGAACAGTCAAAAGTGTGTTTCAATACTATGACCTGGTGAGTGACCAAACAGAAGAACATGATACATTGCAAGTAACAGAGAAGGATATACAAAAATCCTCCATGTAGTTTAAAGATGTTGGCTTTGACATATGAACCTCTCTTTTAGTGAATATTTAACAAGGCATCCAGTCCTTTTCTTTCCTTTTTATATTCCCATTTATTTTGGCAAAAGCAAGATATCATATTTCTTTTTCCAGTGCTAGGTTGGTGGAATAGAAATCAACTGATGTACAGCTCCTACACTGCAGAAGATAAAGTGTAGTGTCTCCAACTGGAATTGGAAAATCACCCCTACAGCCTTGAGCTGTATCAAGCAAAAATGTTTTCTTGGTTGTAATGGTAGTTTGTTGTAGCTGAGAAGGTGAAAGGACCGGGTTTGTAGGCAAAGGTGGCATCTTTTAAGACAACCAGCTGGAACAGTTGGGAAGACAAGATAAATTCTGTCCTTAGTACACTACCATTAAGCGTAAATAGTAATTTCAACTAATTTTCTTTTAGACTGATAAAGTTAAACTGACACAGCTAAGTGCACCTACTCCTACAGACAGAAATGACTGCCTTAGTCAGAGGAAAGGTCTCTGTTCAGCTATGTTTAATCTATGAAACCAATGGCTGCAATGGTGAGTGTTGCCTTGGTTAAACTACTTCCGTACCTGCCCTAGGCAGGCACTGAGCTCTCCTTCCAACAAAACTGCTTCATTTACCTCGTAAGATTGTTTTGGGAAACTACAGTTGGCAGTATGTGGTTTTCCTCCTCGATTTTGCATATATACTAAAAAAAATAAATTGGAAAGAGCTATCACATGAGTGTGTTTTAAAAAGATCAGTACTCTAACATTTATAATTTAGTCATGACCATTCCCAAGTTTAAGGTTGCTACAACAGAAAAAATAACATACATACGTTTCGTATAAACAACTGATATTTGGCCCACTCTTAATTTAATTTGAAGTTATTTTTATATCTGGAATAAAATACCCCAGGTTTTGGATAATATTACCAAGTAAAACTGTTTGGAAATCTGGTGTATTAAGCAGAATTATATCCAATTAAAAATACTTTTATTGACATGCACCTACAACAACAGAGAGTACTTCCTTAATCAATAAATCCCATTTCAATTTAACTGAAAACAAACCTCTGTGAGGCCTAACTGTGTTGCAGTTTTCTTCCTATTATCACCTAACATACTGCAAATGTACAAGGCACTGCATTTGATCAGCCTTCAGTAGGGTCTGCATAGAAATGTTTTTAAAAATTAATTATGATCAGTATCACCCTTACACCAGGGCATTGCACATATGTGTGCATTCATGCAAAAAACATTTCTGCATTTATTTATTAAGTTCTTTTTTCATTAATGTCAGAAGCACTTAAATGTGCAAGAACTAGAATTTAAAATTTCCAGCCTCTCTGAGGGTTTTACACAGAGCAGAAATCAATCAGTCAACCAAATATTACCAAGCAATAGTCTTCTTATAGAACTTTCCATTATATTTTTATTTGTATATATTATGTAACCTATAATTAATATATAGTAATATTTATATATACTATATAAATAAATTATATGCAAACATATCATATTATCTTTTTATTTATTATATAGCCAAAAGCTACTAAGGTGGCTTTGACAGCCATCTACTAACTCCCGGAAAACCTAATTTATAAAAAATCTTTAGAAAGTTTATGAGAGTTAAAATGGCAATAAGCAGATGTAATAAAAATAAAATTAACAAAGAAAATAATATATTTAGTTTTAGGCAAATGGTGTAACAGCTTAGCTCAGTGGACTTTGAAATATCCTTCCGCTCTTGGTGGCATTTTACTCTCATTTGCCTGAGTTGTTTAAAATATGAGTGGACAAAGCTCTAGAGAGGCTACAAGGAAAATGTTGTAAAAGAGAGACTGAAAAAGGTAATTTAAACAGTCTTTTCTGTCTCTCATTTATGTTATTCTACTGAATTAGAAACAAAAGGGAAAGATGAAAATCATGCAGGCAAATTATAAACATTTAAATGCACGGAAGCTTTACCAGTCCCCAAAATTAGTTTGATAGTAATTTGCAGAAAAGAACTTAAAAAAATCAATTAGACACAAACACTTGGCAACTGTAAAATACAGTTGAACATAGACAATACACTGCCAACTAATTTTAATACATTATCATAGCTACAAATGGAATCGTTAACTTACATATGTAAATAACATCCTGTGTACAACAGGTTAAGTATTACTTACACATAGAAAAGGCTCTTTACAAATGTATACACAAAAAAACTTCAGAAAACTTTTCAGGAACTTCAGGGTTTTTTCCCTGGAATTAGGGCAACAGGACTTTATTCTTCAGAGCAAACCTTGAGGCCACAACAAAAAGCTGGGGTACCTTTGCCCACATGTGTGTGTTTACCCCCTGCACTGATGAGGCTGATGGTTATCTGCCATGCAAATTACTTGAGGTCTTGCAGTTTAGCTAATCTGTTATGTGCAGAGAGACAGTACATGCCTAATCCCATTTCCATGTGTCAAAAGGTGTTTTGCTGCTGTAACTATGCACAGCAGCTGAAGAAATCACTGCTTGAGTTCCCTGCAACTTCGCTCACCCGGCAGAGGATTCACAATTCACAGTTTCTGCCTTACATGAAAGACTCACTGCCTGGTACAACTTTTGATATAATTCATCCACTCCTGTTTCAAATTTAGGAGGGTATTTGATGACTAAATAAATGTTCATCATACATAAGCCGTGCATCAAGCACTGTAGTTCATCTGGCACCAAATGAAGGCTACCGTGGGTGTATCAGTCCTAAACTCCAGTTTATGCTGGTTTCCTAGTGAGAACTCAAATTCTGCTCAGGCTTTTGCACATCCAGCTGACAGATAGTGTGAAGGGTTTGTTTTTCTTTGTTTTATTAGCACGACCTCTCATAACAGCCACATTTCAGTGCCACCAGGAAATAGCAAAGCAAGAGGGACAGAATCTGTACAAGAATTGGCCTTCTACCAGGGAACTCAGCCAACTGCATTTATAACCCTGCACTTAAATACATTCCTAGTTTTAATTGCAGTTCCCGTGAAATAAAAGTAAGTACATAAATAGAGGACATAACCCTGAACTTCACCATTCTCATAATCAGATGTCAATCTTTATTCCCTAACTAGTTTCCCATATGGTACAGACATCCATGTAATAAATAGACAGGGAAACAAGTCCTTTCCTTAAGGTATAGAAATGATGGAAAAGAGACGTTGGTCAGTGTTATTTAAAAAAATATTTTACACAAGTCGTATTTTAATATTTATAACAAGTGCTCACAGAACACAGTAACCAGAAAGGTAAGTAAGTAAATAGGTAAATTCTTCAGCTTTTGTAAATCCTAAAGTAGTTTAGGAAAAAAGTTGCCCAGCCTAAAAAATTTTCTCACTTTAATGCTGTGTCATCTCTCAGGATGGCAAGCCTGAATTTTAATATACTTGGTGTATTTCGCTTTTTCCCCCTATTGTCTTCACCTGCCTCAGGCTGCTTGAGGTCTCCTGTGGTAATTTTATTGTTATACCTTTGTGCATACGTGGCTGTGGGCAACATTTCTTGAGAATGCAGTATGGGACTGCAATAAAATGCGGAAAGATAGAGTGGCATGACCACAATGGGAAGCCAATGTAACCAGATCCCTCAAGGAAATGAGAAGGAGACAGACTGTACCCCTTGAGCAAACCTGTTTTCTCCAGTTTAGGAAACCTGGTTAAATCCCATTGCTCTAATATTTCGACCTTAATTTGGAAGTATGGCGGCAAACCACTCAACTAGTGATACCACCCTAAGTTTTATTAAAAAAAATCTCTTCTTGAACGTTATAACATATGCATTTTAAAACAATGTATTTCTGGTTTTCCCTTTGAAAATAAAATACAATTTAAAGTATTGGTTACCTAAAGAAGGCTAATGAAAATCCATGAAAGCAAGGCAAGTCCTAAGGACTGAAAAGACCAGAGAGATAAGATGACAGAGATAGTTTTTAAGTAGGAAAGTATTTTATTTTGTATTTTTTAATATATAAAATATATTTATTATAGGGAAATATTTTATTTTTTCAATGTCATAAAAGGAATTGTTATATCAGTATTTAGCTATGGTTACCTTAAGTCAGTACAGTCTACACTGCTGTACTCAATGCCAACTTTATTCTTATTTACTGATAAAAAGGGCAATTGCTAAACCAACTTTTGTCTCACAGGTCAAATTCCATGAAATATATGGCAATTAGAGGGCTATGATTTCCCAAGTAAAATGAATGTCAGTGCTTGCTTTACTTCTTTATCTTGCATATTTGGGGAGCCTAAACCCACAAACCAACCATAAACATTTGTAGAAAAGTTATTAAAAAAACCTCCTTGTTGTCCTACAACATAAGCATGTCCTAAACTAGATATGAAAATGAAAAAGCAGAGAAGAGTGGTCTTTCAAAACTATCTTTAACATAACAAGTGTTACACATCTGTTTCCCCAAAATCCACACTAAGAACAAAGCTAAGTTATGCAGTCATAGAAAATGTTTTTTATTTTGCATTTTTTTGTATTCATTTTGTGTTTTATACAGGTCTCTGAAGTAAAAAAAATCAACACTGACAACAATGAATTAACCATAAATATATTTGTAGTCTAAATAAAATCTATTAATGCAGAATATAAGCCCAGTGACTTTTCAGCCACTTCAACGTCTTTTACAGAATGCATGCAACAGCAAAAGCCAAACCAAAACAAAGCAACCCCCTCAAATCTTCCATACGGGGATGCAAAAAGAAAGACATGCAGCGCATTTGCTTCTGTCCTGACTTCAAGCCCCTCATAAAGATATTAAAAAATAACCACTTCAGAGACAGACTGCAGAAGTGGTAGTAGCTGCTGGTTTTAACCCCAGAGTCTTAAGACAAAATAGCCCCTGTGGACCAAGCTGTTAAAAAACAGCTCAATTTTTATCTTCCTGGGAACATGAAAACATAACTCGTTTTCTTTCCGTTACTTTGTGCTGAAGTAATTTCCATCATTGTCACAGACACACTCTGATTACAAATAGAAGATAGTAAGCCTGACTTCAATCCCCAAGAAAATCATGGAGCCAATTTTCCTGGAAGGCACATCTGAAGGACACACTGATGCACCACGTGCAAACCAAGCCTTGTCAACCTGATTGCGTTTCTGTGATGAGATGACTGACTGTGGACAAGGGATATGTAAATAATTCTTTTCTTTTTTACATCAGGAGAGTATTGAGAAGTGCTATAGACTCTTAAAGACTTCTTCCTCTTCCAGTCCACAAAGAGAAACATTTTTTAATTCTTTTTTTTTTTTTTTGGTCAAGTTAACAAAGACACCAAAAATCACCTGAACTCTTCTAAATAGGAACAAAAGATATACAAGGAAATTTAAATACTGTCTTTCCAAAACAGATAATGGGGTTTGAGCTTATTTAAAAACACGTACCTAACTTACGAGAGCTGTTACTCCAAGCTGCTGCTGTAAGCAGGAGCTTAGCAGCATTCAGATATGACAGTCACTAGTGATGACAGTGAAAACACAGATTCAGACAGCATTAAAAAAGAAGTCTGTAACCCTGAGTGATTTGAGGTACACGCAATACATTAACCTAGAGAGGAAGGAAATAAACAATCCTTTTGGAAATCTTTGTATTGTTTAGGTAATTTCAGTGTGCAAACTGGAGTGCGCACTGCTTCTAAACTTCTGTGAATGCTTTGAAAAAGCCATACCTTAGAGCACTAGAGTAGTTCTAAGTTAGAGACAGTCACAGAATGCAGAATATCACATACAGACCAGATGTAAAGATCACTTAATGTTTTGCTGGAACACTCTGAGATCATAAACTGACAAAAAACTTACTTTGTAGCACTTATTAAAGAGATTTATTAATATAAATTTTTTAGTTGTTACATAAAAATATGTATATAATCGTACACATGTATTATGTATGTGTATAATTAGAAATACTACAATCACTTATTAACTGTTTATTCTGGTGAACCAGTTGAGTTTGGTAAGTCCGAATTTCACAGGGGAAATAAAAACCAGGATGTTGAGATGCTGATTGTCAAAAAGGCAAAATTTTAGTTAGCTCTTAGTCATATGGTATTGTAAGAGAGGGGGCAGAGACAGAAGATGCTTTCCCAGAGAGGGAATTTAACGGTTTAGCCTGTTCAATGTGGGATCAGGCAAGATTAGAGCGCGTCTCTTTGGAGAATGACAGAAAGTAATCCTAAATGATGTGGGAACACACCCTTTTGTACATTTAGCTTTGTCCTGCTCTCCCAAGGAATCTAGCTACTGTATTATTCTGATTAATAAACACTGACTTTGAAAAGCCTGCTCGATGGCCTGCAAATACTTTGTGAGACAAAGGATGACATCTGTGACAGAGGTCTATACTCATTCTGCCAAAGAGAGAAAATGTTCTGCCAATGAGAGGAAACACAGGTCCTAAGCTGAAGAACAACAGAATTATGCATTCTGCCCTTTCAAAAAGGAGTCATAAATTTATCAATTTGAAAGACTACACATAAAAAAGAAGACTGAAGGATGGAGAGCATCTAATAAATGCATGACAGCATGTTACTTCTGTCATGCACTAAAGAATTTCACACTGTTTGATGGTAGAACAATGACTACTTAAATCATGATTCAGTGTAACAACTCCTAAGTTTTGATAAGCTTAGCAGCAGATAGAGTACAATAGATACATTTTTAGTACATAAAATTCAATCAAATTGAGACAAAGGAGCCAAAGAAATATGAATTAGACGGCAAAAACTGCTTATAAAAATAGAAACTTAGGTACACAATATAAAAATGGGAGAAAATGGCTACTGAAAGTTTTGAATTTTTTTTTGATTTGCTGGACAGAACAGCACTGAACAGAAAGAAAAATGATTCTGTGCACTTCCAGACACTACGGATTATGCTATAAAAAGGCACTATGTGTGAAAGGGCTAGGCAGAACAGAAAGTGAGTGATCATATGAAATATAACACATTCTGAAAGAAGAGAAGCACAGACAAGAGAACAAAATTCTAAAAAAATGAAACAAGAAAGATTCCGACACATATGTGCATAGACATATCTGTATAGCCCACATAAATACATGGATATATTGTAACACAATATTAACACCTCTATTAAAACTCTTTATAGCCCTGGAGTATCATGCTTTGACACATTAGGTTTCCCCTATAACTATTTTTTTTCATTTTTTCTTAAAACCCCCCAACAAACAAACCAAAAACCACCCACCAAAAAACTCCAACAGAGGGAAAAACCAAAACCAAATTAAAATATTCATCCAAAGTTGCCATCAAACATTGCACTATGCTTGCCACTTGCACATCTGCACACCTCTAATAATTTCGCTGTGCAGTGAGCTGCTATAAACAAACAAATGGACAAACAAACCAATGCAAAATCTCAAAATATCCAACAAAGCACCACACATCCTGATGATCAAACTGGTCTGCAAAAGACCTGTGTGTTTTATAGAAGTTCAACAGCTACTTCCCACATCCTTGAGAACCACAGTTTGAAAGCCACTGTTATAAAGAGAGGAGATTCAAGAAGTCCATAAAGAGAAAGAAGAAATTATTCAGATTCATATGGTGGTAGAAAAGACAAAATTAGTCCATAACATATTGAAGAAATGTTTAGGTTTATATTAGAAAGGCAGTGTGAAAAATGGCAGCATTTTGAGACATTACCTAGTGATGTGACTGATACACTACTATGACATTTCCACAGCATTAAAAAAGAAGCCTGAAAAAACAGCATTCAGACAAAATAATCCATGTGCATCACCACTGCTCTTTCAACTGTTTCTTACTTTCCAGGTGTTTTAATTCTGTTTTGAATGTTTTCATACACTGCCCTCTTTCATTGACAACGGATTTTTATCTATGTAACTAACATTAATATGGCTATTACATTTAGAAAGTTTCTCAAAAATATGTAGAGCTGGTGAGATGGCAACTTGAATCATGTGTTCAGTTTTGGGGCCTTCATTAAAGATACATATTGAGGTGCTGGAGGGTATCCAGAGAAGGGCAGTGGGGCTGGGGAAGAGTCTGGAGCACAAGTCTGATGAGCAGCTAAGCGAACTGGGGCTGTTTAGCCTGGAGAAAAGGAGGCTCAGGGGTGACCTTATCATTCTATTATTCCCTGAAAGGAGGCTGAAGGTCGATTTTTCAGGTAACTAGTGATAGGAGGAGAGAAAATGGCATCAAGTTGAGCCAGGGGAGGTTTAGATTGGATATTGGGAAAAATTTCTTCACCAGAAGTGTCGTAAGGAACAGGCTGCCCAGGGAATCAGTGGAGTCACTGGACCTGGAGGTATTTGAGAGATATGTGGATGTGACACTTATGGACATGGATTAGTGGTGGGCTTGGCAGTATTGGGATAATGCCTGGATGCAGTCTTAAAGGTCTTTTCCTAACCTAAAGGATTCTGTGATTCAAAAGCCCTTGGACAGACAAAGTTATGGGACAACACAGTTCTTCCCAAATGGAATCTGACCCCCAGCAACATTTTTTTGAAGACTGTTATCAACCAATGTAATTACTTCCAGAGTAATACATACAGTGCAAGTATAGTGGTAACTTTGTTGTTTCTATTTCCACAGTGTATGAGAAAAAACAGAAGAGGGTATGGAGCTAGGATATAGCAAGGATGATATTAATATAGGCAGTGATAGTATTTATTTTACAACCTTAAGCTTGTGCAGATTGCTTATCTAATTATGCCTGAGTACATTTGTAGATGAGTGTTTAAGACAGCTCTGGGAATAGCACTTGCTGTTAAAGGCTTTGCAGCAATCAGCAGAAGCACAAGCACTGTATTTTTTCAAGGAGAAACAAACTTCAGAAGCAGAGAAGACCAGACACCCATGGAAGAAGGTGCAAAGAGGGATCATGCAACTAATTCAAGGTCCAGACTACCCTTCCAGGTGTGCAGTAAACAGAATCACGTATATATTTGCAAAGTATAGTTGAAGCCACTGTTCAGATGTAACCATATGAGACTTTAAAAAATAAGATAGAAATTAATGTTTTTATACATAATATGTATATATTTATTTTACTTTGCTAAGCCCTGGAATTGATATAATGCTTTTCTTAAAATTGCTGAGTTACTGAAAGTATCATTAAAGATCTCAAATATGTCCAAAAAGAACAATATGATTTGATGCAGTGGCTGACAGACTGCTCTGACTGTTTCCTATTGTGCCAATTGTTGCTTAGGTCTCACATCACAGCATGAAGCTACATACAGCATGTGCTGCAACAAATCTATACAATCAGGGAAGGACAGACTGCCAGCCTCAATTTTGCATTTTCCTGTTTTTGTCAGCATGTATCACTCCACAGCTCAACATAAATTAACTTTAACACAGGATTTTGTGCCAGTTAACATAACATTTAATACGTTCCAATGCAGTTTTATTGTTCTACTTTGGAAAACACAGTCAAAGAAAAGTGATGTAACTTGCCATTAATTTCACAATGACTAATGAAACTAAGGTTGTTCATATAAATCAATACAACTGGATGCTGAGAGTGAGTACAACTGACAGGGAGAAATGAAGATAATTTAAAAAGGTTCCCTACTGTGAATCATCACAAGCTTGAAAAATAACAAAGGAACTACTTTCAGGGAACTTGTTCTGTAGATCCTGCCTGTTAAATATCTGAAATATGTTGTGCATATTCTTGTATGATTGGCTAGAGCTGAGTTCTGATGAGAAAAAAACTCCACAATTTATATGCAATTTCTTAAAGAATAAAGTGTCAAATATTGACACCTACAGTGCATCTGTGAGATGTCTGTATCTGAATGGTTACACAGTTCTTCTTAGAATAATAACATTTCCAGCATTAATTAGCTGTCCTGTATAATGAACAGAATGAAACTTCATAAAATTAGCTGAGTGTATTCACCTAAGGAACTCTTTAAACAATAATTAGCATGATGAAATGCAAACAAAAAATGCTAGCTCCTAAGGGCTTGAAAAATACTTGTTTTATGAAGTATTTCTCTAGTGTACTTCACATTCAGGCATCTAATCCATTCTCTTAAAAAGAAAGGCCATTTTCTTAGGAACTCTATAGCAAAGAAGTTTAGCACAGTAGAACCTTTTCTCTCTGACAAAATCTAGAATTTTTATCTAACTGGATCAGAAAATACTGAAAGGCATATGCCAATTAGAGTATGTCTAATTATTAGTACTACACATTAATAAAATGCCAAATTTAAAATATAAGTATGGTTCCAAGAGAATAAAAATGCACAGCCATGCTGCTTGCTCAAGTAACTGCTTATCTAAGTTGCTTAGTGGGCATTAATTTTCATTTTGGCTGCTTAATATAAACATGGAGGTTTTTTCCTTTTCATATGGTTATGTAAGAATGCAATAGCTTACCTAATGACTTCATTCAGGACACCTTGTTCAAAAGAAACTAAAAACTGAAATAATGAAGAAATTATGAAGAAAAAACTTTTTTTTTCATTGACTAGATAAAGAATTGGCAAGCACAAAGACAACATTTGTTTAGAAGATAAAAATTTCTCCAATTCTGTATCAGATACTAATTTTTCCAAAAACCAGATGCCTTAATATTGAAGAAGACATTCTGTGTTTGCAAACTGGGATATAACCAGTAGCCCAAGTATAAGGTCAATTAAACCTGTATACTGGGAGCTACACAGTTCAATAACAAAGTCCATTTGTGTGCCAGCTGTTTCTTCTCATTACAGTTTGTGCTGCCATGACAAATCACAATTTTTGATACACAGAGTATTAAATTTTCTTTATGAAGGTCTAAAAATCATATTAAGTATGTTTGCCATAAATGATAAGCAATGTTGATGAGTACTATCTGTGATAAAGCTTATGAGGAAGAAAAAGGCTCCTGATAAATTGCGGCTATGACTATACTTATCATTGTTCAAAAGTTTTCAATGACACTGCATGCTCATCTACACACACTTAATAAACTCATGCTTGCAACCCTAGGTAAAAGTCATCTTACTGATGATAGTGACAGTCACATAGGAACATATCTTAAGTCAGACAACCCCTGGAAGTTTCAGGCTCTGGTACCTTTACTCACTGATAAAGCTTCAAACCCACAGTCTAAAAATGGCACTGTGAAAAATCTATTTGACTGACACTTGAGTCTTTGGAAAACCCTTTGTTTTGTAACAGAAAAGGTTCTTCCTTTCAACAGTGATATAATTCAGACAAATGCATCTAAAATCTTACTTTATTGCTTGTAAAAAACAATCTTTCTGGGAATGCTGAAGTAGTCTGTTCTATCACCAGGTAAAATTCTTAAAAAATTAGACAAATTTTAGCTCATGGAAAGGGTCCAAACAGTCAAACACCACCCAAATGAAGATGGCATACATGGAATCTTGTTAGAGAGTGGTAAGCATTTATCTGTAGCGCATCTGCAGCAATTTCAAAACCTTTTCTTGATGTGTAAGCAGTCACACAGCCTGAAGAAACACATTTGCTCCTTTCTGCCGGAAGAATAATTACTTTCAACATTATTTATACTTTTGGGCATGGATTTTAGAATTTTATGAGGAAGAAGGTGGTGATTCATTTTCTGTTTCATAATCCAGAAGGGTGAGCAGTTGTTGTGTTTAGCACAGCAATGACCATGAAAGAGAATCCTGAACTGCTACTGAAATTTCCAGATATGTGATCCCAGCAGATCAATTCACTCTTATTTGGCTTGTCTTCGGACAGCTTTTACAGGGACCATACTGCTCTACGTTCCACTACAAATGACTTGGTGTACAGGTGACAGATAGTTGAATTGTATGTTCACAAAAACTGCAGACTAGGCATGAATCAGACAGAAAGAGAAGGCCAGTATAATGACAGTTAAACCCAACTAAACAGTTCCTTTTTGATTCAACAGCAAGAGGAGAAAAAGAAGGAACTTCTGTCAAATAGTTAAGGAAGTATTTTTTCCCCTCTGCCTGCTAGCCACAAGATTCCATGAACATTACTCAGAAATATCAACAGTGCTGCTACAGATAATTTTCAAGAGTGAACACACCTTTGTGCATGCAGTGTAAAAAAATAATTTTGATCCTTGCAATAGATCGATATCTCTGTTTTCCTCTGCTGTGAGTGTTGCTTTTATTCTGGATGTCTTTTGTTCTACTATATTGCAGACAATACGTTCCCAAACCTGAAATGGACTTCCACCACATTTTGCTGTTATTGCTTTTTGCCTCACTATCTCTGTCTTCAATCATATTGACATTAATTGTTTCAAAAAAGAAAAAAAAAAAAGGAAAGAAAAAGTTTAGACTTCTTTTCATCCAAAACAGTACTTGTACCAGAACTCTGTGTTTACTGCTGTAAACCTCTATGCCTTGTATTTAACCTTTTGGTTGTTCAAAAAATATGATGCTGCATAGAACCTACCCTATAAAATCCATTACTAGCTAGGACATTAGTCAGGTCAACACTAGGGAAACAGTATCTACATGTGATAACTCTTCTTCCAGCCTTCTGAAGCCAGCCATTTATAATATTTTTTGTCAATTCTGCCTGTT
>VWZF01003318.1:441636-543279 GCA_013396755.1 Sclerurus mexicanus
TTTTTTGGAAAAGAATCAGATCAGGTCCTCTTTATTTTGACAAGAGATTTTGGAAGTCTGCTTCCAGGCAGAATAGAAAAACCCACACCTGATTAATTGTTGGGATTTGCTCACATTCTTCTTTCTGCCAAGAGGACAAACTGAATGTGATTTTACACAATTTAAAAACTGTCTTTCAACTTGGGAAAGAACATGAAGTTATCTGAATATTTGTTATTCCAGAAAATACTAGATATACTACTACATGCAGAAACTACCTGACAATATTAAAAAAGAGAAATAAGAAATTCAGTGTTGAAGTCGCTTTTCCCCATTATCAAAAGACCAAACCCTCAAAAATTTACACAGTGCATTTGTTTTCGCCCTTCTTCAAAAACCTCACTGCCTTTCAAGGTTAACTAAGGAGTTTACACAAGAAACTTCCTATATTACATGCAGTGTATCTGTAATCCCTATAACTGGGAGTCATAGCGAATACTCTTTATCAGGAAAAACAATCCCTACTTTTCATTTTTAATGATAAAACATAAAAAGTCTGAGAACTTAGCAGACTGGAGAGTATTCATGCACACAGTCAATTCCATAGCAACTTTCCACAATTCCCCTGTTCCTAGTTTGTTTTGGTTTTTTTTTTTTTCACTGTATCAATTTCCTCACAGAAAGCAAGCACAAGTGTTACTGACAAACCAGTATCTAAATTCCATGTTTACTCTGCAGCATCTGATAGGAATCTGCAGTTCGTGTGCTGTGTTGCCACAGGACTTCACTATCTCTATACTGGGAACAGTTCCTGGTGAAGCACCAAAATGAGATTCCAGTGTTGGTAAGGGTTGTGAAGCACTATTCCAGTGTAAATACCTAATTGGAGTAAAATGTTCTTGCTTAACAGCTGGCCTGTGGCATTGGTATCATAGGTAGAATATACCATCTAAAAGAGGTGGTTTTTATTAGATAGGAAAAAAGAACAAGCAAGATTAAGTGCAATTCCTAAAACTTAATGAAACCTGTGATGGGGACAGGAAAAAAGCAGGGATCTCCTGATGTTTTTCCCCCAGTTAATTTAGTCTTCTGACACGCTGCCTTCTCCATATGCTATACAAACATGGAATCAAATTTAATTGACATAAATTATAGGGCATTATTATTAGCTGTTCCTTGCTTTTAATGTCTTTCTAATTTCTGCATCTTTAGAGTCAATATATAGCCACTCCAAGTTTTGCTGCGGAGAGCCAGAAGAGAGGAATCATAAAACACTTTTTTAATTCAAAGCTGAGCAGTTGTTCTGCAAGCACTACCACTCTTCCCACGCAACAGCATGAATTACACTTTTTCCACCTAGGTTTTTTTTTTTTCCTGACCTTCTTTGGCATTTAAGTACAGAAAAGAAAGTATTTCAGGGCTGCATGTGTCACTCTCAGAGATCTGAAGTTCCGGTTGCCTGCAGAGGCCATTTAAAAACATTAGCGTTGTCCTGGGAAAAGCAGCCTTTGGACATACTCTCATCCATAACAAAAGAGATTCTAAATAATAATCAGTGTGAGAATATATTGTTTCCCTTTGACCACTGGTGTAGGAAACCTGGTTGTATCATAAAGTCTCGTGAAGAGAAGAAGCATGTAGAGGCAAATAATGGGAAAATAGGATGCCTATGGTGCATGTTCAAACTCTCAGGAATAGCTTTTACCGAGATTAAAAAGGGAAATGAAAACTGAATCCTTTGACTAGTTTGCAGTGAAGTAAGTATACAGTAGCAATCCGTTCCACTCAGGGCTCTAAAACTTTTTAGTGTTGTATCTATGTAAGGTAGTTTTAGGTTATGATTGGATTTGTCAAGCAGGAAGCTGATTTAATTTTCAATTGAGATCTCTTTTCTAAACATTAACAATAAAATTGCATTTTACCTGTAGACAGAGGAACTGTCTTTAAATGCAGAGTAATTTCATTCCTTCAGTAAATGTTAATTTTTAAAAATGAACTTGGGTGAAAAGCGTTTAAAAATGATGGCTTTTTTTTATCAGAGTCATTAAAACAAGCTTACAGCAGCTGGATGGACAGCCCATGCTTTCAGAAAAATAATCTATTTCCTTTAACAGGCTCACTGTTGATCTAGAATTACTTCTTACAAAGAGAATAGAGATCAATCTTTTCCTAGTTCTAAGATGAGTGCTTTTACACTTCAGTTAGTTGCGTATCTATCTATAATTACATCAATTATTCAACCAGCATATAGATGCTCCTTTAAAGCATCACATTTTAAAATAGTCTCCATTTTAAACTGATTTCTTCAAAAAGATACTTTATTTGGCAAATGACTAAAATTACATACTGAAGGTATAGAATATCTTTAGATACAATTCAAACCTTTCTTTGTCAAACAATCTTTTATGATTTAAATATCCATAGGTCATTTAATAGAGGAAAAAATTATTGTCAATGAAAGGAAAAATCTTTCACCCTCTATCTCTCTCTGATCCCTTGATTTTGCCATATCAATGGTAAAAAGAAGTCCTACTATCAATATTGACCACTCTGAGGATTTAAAAGACATAATAACCAGTTTGGGTACTTTGTACCCAAGCAAGTTATTTTTCTATGACATTTTTTGTGAAGAAAGAGATTCAGAGGTTGTATGTGAAACATTCTATCGCTGCTAACTCTTATATGCATCAATTTCGTGTGTCTAAAATACTTCATGCCCTAGGAATTCCCATCAAAACAATTACATGAATTACCAGCAGCTTTAGCAGTTTCAAGCACATGCATAGCTAAACGGTCTGCCTTCAAATTCCCTGTAAGACTACATAGTAAACAAAACCCCAAAATATTGAGATGAATGTTAAGTGCAATTAGATGTAATAAGATAGGCATATAGTGAGAGCACTCCCCGAGCTATATGTAAACATTCATACATATACAATCAGTATTCTGGTAGAGGCTGATTTAACAACTGGGAAAGCAACTGTGACAAACACGCCAGAGTGTGCCGCAGTCTCAAACTCTTTGCTGCACCTCCACAACAACCTGCAGAAATCTACACTAGGAGTTAGGAATGGGATGCTAATTGCATATCTGGAATCAAACTGCATGGGTCCAGAGTCCTTTAATTTTTATATATTAATTTATTTTCTCAATCATGAATTTAATCTATTTTCTCAATCATACAGCTGCAAATTTCACTGGAACACTTTCAAGGTAGTACCAAAAGAACCCAGAGCACAGAATTCAGCACAAATGCATTACAAATACTGCAGACTCCTCATCATGAACTTTGATATGAAAACAGAAATCCTGACAAAGTGCATCTGCTGAACACAAAGAGAGATGGATCATTTGTGTAACAGCTCAGATTTCAAGCTTTGCTGGGCAAAAGCCCAGTACTCAGCATGTACCGCAGAGTATCCAGAGCCCATTAAGAAGAATTATAGCATGGAAGCTTAATTACACTAATAGACAGTTGAGAGAAGATAATAATTTGGCATAAGACTTACAATATGACAGCATTACAGATCTATTTTGAAATCTACAGCAATAAAGGAAAAAACCTTTATCTCAGGAAAATAACATACTTTTTCTAAGGTAAACAAGAGATTGGGGTTTATAGTGATAAAAAAAGATTTTAAGTCTATTCCACTTTTCACTTCTGCAGGTGGTAGTTCATGAGATGAGAAAACAAAATGTGATACTCTAATCCCCCTGCACAGGGTCCCCAGAGTCATTCAGTTTTGAGGTCTCTAGCATTTTACCTGACGTGAATTAAACTATGGGGTTTATCCATAAAAACAGAGCAATCCTAGGAGTATTATGAGAGATCAGAGCCATTTGCATGGACTAACAGACACTCTGTATTCTCCTGGAAATGATGCTTCCAAAGAGCTGTACTACTCCATAACTACTATCACTTTCCCCTGGGAGCCTTTGTCTAAAAAAGGATCACTGCCTACCTCTTCTGGGTTTTTTGTTTGTTTGTGGAACAAAAGATAACAAATTTAGAGCTTTATTATGCGATCTTTCACAATTTCAGCGAGATAAGCAATTTTTAATTAACACAGCATACATCTTCCAATGTATTTTAAAAGCTGACACAGAGCATCTATTGCCTTTTTACCTGTGAAATCACAGGTACCTCAGAACACCTTTGGTCAGGAATACTGACATGTATTATAGGTGGTTGATCAGCAACATATCTAGGTATATCTACTAAAAAAGTTGTTGTTAAAACCACCATTTAATTTTCTGGCATGTAAAATGAAAGCAGTCAGGCCTCTGACTTGAAAGATCAAAATTACTTCACTTCCCTGCTAAAAAAACCCCAACAGCTAGATGTTGTTAATTGAGTCTTAGGGGAGAGATGATAAGAAAATAAAAATTAATTTCCCTGCTTACAGCACACTGACTTTTGGATTACAAAGTAAAGCTGAATACAGCTCCCCCAGCTATTACCCCAAGTACTTCACAGAAAAAAATAATAACAATAATAACAGTAAAAAAAATTAGATTCCTATTTCAACTTTTTCTGTCAAACCCAAAGAGTGTGACTTTAACCTAAGCACACTAAAAATGAAAAATTCTAATAGCTGACAAGGTGCGCAGCAACACTTGGTTAACACATCTCACAAAGGAACAAGATTCACATATGCCATCAGCTTTTACTCCTCAGATATTCAAGATAAATTTTTGGACATGGAAGGATATTACAGGTTTGGACTCTAGTTCCCAAGATCTTTCTATAAGAATTCATACTGATCCAGAATGCAGAAATGTTCAAGAATTTTCAACATTATTTTCAACAATCACTTTTTGTGGATCAACTTTCAGAATTTGTATTTAAAAAGATCACGGATTTCAAATTTTACACCTGCATTATATTACTGCTATCAGTTGAATCCACAATAACAGCTAATAAAGAACAGTGAGGTTTTATTTAATAACTTGAACAGCTTTCTTTGGTGAAATCATTCTGTAAGTATATTTTTGATTCTGAACAAATTAGTTAAGTGACCAATTTTTTGTTATTTTGTGCACATCATGATGATTGAAACACTGAGAAAAGACACAAGGTCAGCTGGCAGAGGTTCTAGACCTCTCAGTTCCAAGAAGGTGAATAGTTTCTTATCTCTAAAATAAAACCACCCTGAGTAGAACCACCAATGGATCTTAAACATGAATTAAAGACATCACAAATGTGTCATAAGCTTAACTATGTATTCAAACCTTCAACCAAATTACTTAGGAAGAAAAAATATGTATTTCACAAAGTTCGACTTTTTTTTTTTTCTCGCAAGACCCAAGCTGCACACAACAAAATTATTTAACTAAGGTCATGCCTATACAAGGAAAAATGCATTGATTTAACTAAACTGATTGATTTTAAATCCAGTTAAACTGGTGCAAACATCTAATGTAAATGCACTTACCCCAGCTAAGACCTCACTTAAATTGATTTAGCTTACTTCAGCAATTTATCAACACTAGCTAAACCAATTCTAGCAAAGGTTAAGCAGGTTTAAGTGCTTCTGTATAAGGAGTTTGAACAGATTTAACTATATTGACTTAAAAACGTTTTAATTAAAACAGTGTAACGTCTCATATGGGCAAGGCGTAAATCCCCAAGGCAGAGAAGAAAGCAGCAAACTGAAATTTGTCCTGATTTCCACCTGGGTACCCCTCTCCTGATAAAGGGTGCATATGCTGTGTAACCAGCATTTGGGAGGGGATAGTAGAATCGAGACTGATACTCAGATGCCAAAGGGTTTTGCAGGACCAGGAGAAAAAGAAGAAAGGAAAAAACAAAGAAAACCAAACCAACATCCTAAATGCATAGTTAAGAATTGCGGAAACCTGGTCTGGGTATAAAATGAAATATAACAGAAGGACCATTCTGGCAGGGCATTTTAAAAAAGTCACTTCTCAGAATGGAAACTTTTACACCTGTTTAAGAATTAAAAAAACCCAAACCAAACCCAGAGCTTCAGTATTCCAAAAGGATTTCCCTTTCACCTATCACTTCAGTTGGTCCAGGAATTTCCTGGTATGTGTGGTAGTCTCTGTCACATCTATTTTAAATGCCTCACAAGAGGCATGGCCAATGGCAAAAGGCATCAAGATCAATTTTCTCCTGCCCATCAAAACAGAATCCACTGCACTCTTCTATGCAAACTGTCATACCAGCTCATCCCTGGTAGTCTTGAGAGGCATGGACATACAGAGAGATGCAGGATGATCCCTCCACACTTTATGGCTGGGGACGAAGCCCAGAAGTGACAATGCCTTACTCTGCCTGGGCTAACACAGGTGTCCCCAGTGTCTCACAAACACACCCAGTCCCCCTCTTTGGTATGTGAACACAATCAGTGATTATCAGAGCAGCTACAGCCACTGAAGGCACCTGCACAAATCCACATTCATTTTCAGCTTTGTGATTCTTAACTTCGTTAGCTCAAGATTTTAAAAGAACACACAACTACTAGATACAGAAAGCAGCTACAGTATGTAAGGCTTTCATTTCCACTAATCCTGATGCAGACACCAATCAAAACTCACGGCAGTTGACACAGTTGTACGTGACACTTCTGCTTCTTATGTGCTCTTACCAGACTACTTTCTGCCTTTTCTTTTTGATTTTGCAGCTATTCTTGTCTTCTTCCTGAAGTTTACTGGCAGTCTGAGTGCAATTTCACAATTCTAGCTAAAAAGCTGCTTAAATGTCTTTTTCCCTTTCTGACCCCCACCCTACCAGAAGAATCAGCCAACATGTTCTGTGTGGGATATATGCCTGAATCCCTCCCTCAACACCTGGGATTACCACCATTAACAACTCACTTAGTTTCTGCTGGTCTGAATTTTAGCATCCAAACTTACCTTTCTCACTAAGACATACAGCAAACGCACAACTAAGTTAGTGATTGCATAAGCTTAAAATGAAGCATTTAGAGAAATGTAATAATATGTTCCCAACTAAACTAGGTATTTTACTGCCTTTCAATTTTTAGAAGTAGGAAAGAAACAACTGTAGCTAAAATTTATTAAAGGAAATTCTGAATTGATGTATTTTAGTGCTTTAAAAAGAAGTCTGTGAAAATACTACAGTACACATTGATTTGATAATTTGCTAGAATATAGAAAAATACACCTGCAATTTCAAAACATGACACTAAAGAGGGTCAGAGTGTTTTAAGTGATATTTGTCTTTACCTAAATGTCCTGGTATTCGTCACTAATTCTGGGAAACTGTTTTCAAATTATCAGGCAATAATAACTGGATGGTTAAATTTAATCTTAAATGCTACTGGTATTACTAAGTATGAAGGATAGGACTGTATTTTCTTATGATATCACCAAGTGTTTTTCACACTTCAATATGTTATGAACTGCTTGCCAACATAAAGCTGCATTCTCTCTTTAATAAAATTTAGAATTAAATGTAAGGATGGATTAATCTCATCTAATTTTAGCCACGAAAAGTCAGAAGTCTCCTCTTTGCTCTTTGTCTAACTAAGTTCTGTACTCAGCTCAGTGGAAGGGCACTTTTGGAGATGCCTGAGAAAGATGAATCATCTTGTAGACACAGATCTCGCTCCTCAGCAGCTGAAGACGTGCAGATAGCTTAGACTCATGCCTAACACAAAGTGAGATGAACCCCACACCATCTGACTAAAAATGGAAGGCAAACATAAGCAAATCAAACAATTACTTACGTATTTTCTATGAAAATTGTTGTTATTCGTATATTGTCATAATATAGGGTAGGGCTGTAATATGGTCATGACAAACTTTTAAAGAGCAATTTTTAGGATTATAATCTATTTTGTTTAAAAAAAAATCCACAAGTAAAATATGATACTTGCTAGCAATGCATATCTTGCAGGTCTAAAAACCTAAGACAGGGTTTTTATAAAAGGAGCGAATGTGCTTACTGTGAATCAGCTAATTTAAGATTCCTTCACAGAGTTGTTTTTACGCTGCATCTTACATTAATGTCATTCAGAGAGCTTTAACTGGTTCAAAGCCTGCTTAGCATATTTTTACCCTTTTTTTTAAAAAAAAATTGCTTTACTATAAATATTGCTGTATTTCACACTGTATTTCATCTTA
Organism: Sclerurus mexicanus; assembly: GCA_013396755.1. Lineage (NCBI taxonomy): Eukaryota > Metazoa > Chordata > Aves > Passeriformes > Furnariidae > Sclerurus > Sclerurus mexicanus. The sequence goes on from VWZF01003318.1 coordinate 449,728, forward strand.
GTGTAGACTTTGTATGAACCACTGCAAGAGCAGCATGTAAAGCAAGTCTTGCATGATGAGCATTTTGCTAGCATGCCACAAAAACATATTTGCTTTGATTGCTTGCTATACATAGGTATTATCTAGAAGGCTGCTGCAGATATATATCTTAGATGAAGACATAACCCATTTATACAAGTTGAAAAAAAGAAACACACACTACACAGTGCTTGGCTCTTAGGTGTCTGTACTGGGCACAGACCTATTAAAATACCTTCAAGCACACCTTAAACCCTATGAATGTTTTTTCCCAAAATGGCTTTACTTTAAGATGGTTTCTGTTACTAAAAACCTTAACAAGGCTAATAAAAGTAACTGACAGAGATCTTTGATGAAAGTGCTACAAGATTCCAACAGCAAACTTGATTTTGTCACCGTCACTAAGATCCCCAGTTCTGCAAAATAAAAGTAGGCAGAAACATGAATAACCTGTCAATCAGCCCAGCTGTAAACTGATCACCAAGCCAAGTGTTCATGCTGGAGATTATCCACCCTAGGCATCAGTAAGAATGTGTTGTACCTGACTACCATGTTTTTCTGAAGCACCTACTGTCTGTGATGGATCAAATATATCAATATATCAAATGTATCAATATGAGTTTTACTCTTCCAGGGTTTTTTCACTATAAGATGGGCTAGATGCTGCTGGGAAGTTCTCATGGTCCTCACACACAGTGTCAGGGCAGCCTAGTTATTTTCTTCTAGTGGCCCAAGTTCACAGAGAAGAAAATCCTCATGCTTCAGAAGTTACCAGCAGAAAATAACAAGAACAATGAGCAGAGTCTGAACAAGGAAGGAAATAAATTAGGTAGAACAAAATGGATTGGTTTTTTGCCAGGTATGAAAATAGGGGAGCAGACAAATGCCCCACTGAATCCCTCCCAGTGAAAGGACAGATTAAATGAAAAAACTTCATGAGTGGCTTAAGAAATATAGCTGTTGAATATAACTGAGCCACTGTAGCTTGAATCACTTTATTTTAGTGAATGTAAACAGATTAACTTTTTGGTGCAGAGTACAGTAAGTATACTGTACAGAAATGCAGTATGTTGAATTAGATGCAGCTTATGAATTTATCCAAATACCCTATAGCTGTATTTTACAATGTTATAAGCTATGTCCTGACAAATAATCTGTCTAGCCTGCAGCTTTAAAAAAAAGAAACAAAACAAAAGCTTGCATTACCAACATTGATAATCAGCAAGCGACTAAGACACATTTTTCTATCTCCTTAGTAGTGATATATTAGTTTAATCTCTACAGTACTGGCAGTGCAATCCTTTCCATATGGACACCCATATGCTACATTACTAGTAACATATCTTCTAGGAAATAGCCATATGTTTCACTTTTAAACCTGCATAATTTGAAGACTTCCTTATATTTCTACTGTTGTGCTCGTTGTGCATTTGAAATACCTGTGGGTATAAAGTAGCACGACAATAATTAATGTTATATTGAACGCTGTACTGTGCTACAATTAGAAATGCTTCCACACTCTCTGCTGTTTTCAGCAATGATTTTTAAAATGAGAAATATTTCTTGTCTTCAGCATTGATATGCATACTTTCCCCCTGCTACTCCTAAGAAGATAAGTATTTATTAATGTAACACAAAGCAAATAAAAGAACATTCAGTCTTGAGCAGACTCACACTTTGGTTAGGGAATCTACGGAAGCCTCACATACACAGTGGCAAAGAGAATACAATACAACTGTATTCAATTTGAATACAACTGATTACAATTCACGTCTTCTTACTCTGTCCTCTCTCTGTACAGCTCTGGCTCTTCCTCGAAACTCAGACACACGGTGGGCATAGAAAAAGACAGTGGCCAGGCTACTGATGACAGAGAGCATTAACTTTAAAAATTCCTATAGGTCTGAGGAAATAGATTACATGGAAATGAGCTACTTCTGAGACCCTAAGATTCAACCTGCACCTTGAAATCCAGCTGGAGAGGAACTTCCACGTTACTGAGCAAAAAAATAAAATAACCTTATGGTCTTTTTCATGCCATGTTTTTCTTGTCATATCTCAAATTATAACATGCAACCAAACTCAAAACCATTTTAAATAAAAAAGTAAGACTTCTCTTACAAACTCTTATCCTCCAGCTTCTAGTAACTTTTGCTAGCTTAAACATGATAATTATCACAGATTCTCATAAGGAAAAGAGAACTTATGAGACTGGTATTGACTTTGCAAGATCTTTCTACACATTCTGATTCATTGGTTTTGAATTTAAAAAAAAAAACATAAAAGATTAAAATTGTCCAGTGAAAGAGTCTAATCACAAGTTCTTTTCTCTATTGCCATTTGTAATAACATTTTCACAGCATGATGTTCTTTTATTGATAAACAATTATATTTTTTGTGCTGTTTCAGTAGTATGTCACTATTTCTTGTTTTATTGCTTGATTAGTTCCCACACAGAACAAAGAAAATCTGTTTATCCGGTTTACTTAGTATGCACTTAATAAAATGTTTAATCTCAGTAAGGTTTTGCAGTCTTAGAAACACACAACAATTCTTATAAGTTAATTATTATGTATTATTAAAAAAAACCTCTATCAAAATATGGATTAAGAAAAAAACCATCTAGTTCTTTTTCAGATGATTTATACTGTTGTTTATCCAAGTAAAACATACCAGGCTAAATACCAATTCTACTAAAGAGAGAGCTATCCAGCTATCAGGCAGTGTATGTTCTTTCCTTTCTAGTGCTCACACAAGGTGAAAATGATAATAAAAGTGCAGGATATTACGGGACAAGGTAACTTTGTCCGGTAACTGATGTCTCTCCCTAACTTTTTATCCATTCTTTCCAAAAAGAGATAGAAATTTCCAATTAAGGTCTTGGTGGAAAACACAACTAACACACATGCAGAGGTTCTACATCTACGTAACTACACAAACTTCAGTTCTTTATATCATTGCAAATATATAAATCTTTTTCAACACTGAATGCAATATATTTCAGTGGGGCTACTTATAGCAAGAAATCTGCAAAATTAAACTCTAAATATAGAAATGGAATATATATAACCCAACACTATATCACACGTAATTTTATTTCTCTTCTTCTGCCCTTGGTTTATGGCATCAGCAGATGATGAATTTAATTTGAGTTATAGTTCCCACATTCATGTGTGTTTATATATACTAATTTATCACTACACAGAAAAGCCCTAAAGTATATTAACACAATATGTTATGATTTCAGACATCTGCTTTATTTGTTTTGAGAACCAGAAAAGATAAATGATAAAATATTACTACCAATCTCATTTACAATAACTCATTATTTTACTAAAATAAGATAGAAATAGTATTTCTATCTATAAAACACAGCCATAAAGGAAATGGTGTATAATAATGTATTAACCTCTGATTTTGAATTTACTTACAGTCTGTGATCAATTTGCACCACGTCTCATTATATGTAATAAAAATACTTATTTCAGAAATAAAAATAATTATTGCATAAAAAACAAAGTTGGAATTCACTAGGAGAAAAACTAGGGAGTTTTTCTCACAGTTAGCAACAGCATTTTCTGCCATCTGTTTTATATTCTTACAATCCAACACACAAAACAAATCAAACACATCAACCTGTGTTTTTCCTGAATATTTCAGTTCTGTTTTTTTTTTTAAAGTACTTTTAGTTTCAGCTTTTATTATTGATTATTGTTCTTTCTTCTTAATAGTTGCATAACAATGTAAATGTCAAAGCGGAATTTTTGAAAACTTGAAGTAAATTGACTTGCAGAGATGACTACAGAATTAATTTACTAGAACAAAAGAACAGATTATGGCATATGAAGACTGCCACAACATACTAATTTCCATATTTAATCACGTCACTGCAGGAAATTTACCATGGCTTTGCCTTTCCCCCGGGGGGGACTGTGCCCCTGTGTGTACTGTCAGCATGGTCACTTGGGGCAGCAGGACTAAGATCAGACCTGCCAACAGCTGGCACTGTGTCTTGGACCCAGTGCCCTGAGAGAATGCAGATGCAAACTCAGAGGAAAACCATGCCTCACCAGTAGTGCTCCTCAGAAAAACCTGTATACTGCAAAGTACAAATATTACATGGAACCGAAACACATAACTAAACTGAAAGTTTGACATTTCAGAATCTTTGAAGTGATGCACAAAAAGCAGTATTCTTACGTGTCTCATAAAATACCAGCTTGCAGAGAATACACACCTAGTTTTAAACAGCTTGCTCATTTTAACTTAAACAATGGCTCTGCAGTAAAGTACACACAAACTGATCCTTCCTATCCTAAAATAATTTCAATATTCTAGTTAAGTGATTTTTACCCCTCTGATGTTCACACAGGAGCAAAATGCAGAGGAATGGCTTACTTCTTCCTTGTCTTTCCACCTAAATGGCTTCCTGAGCCACAAGAAAAAAGCAAAAAGGCATGTATACATAAAGAAACACAATGCATAACATCAGTATAAGCAATGCTGTTCTACGATCCCATCAACTGTGACACAACTTCCTACCACTCACAATAGGGATATACCTACCCCGAATCACAAGGCCCATCTTTTCACATTGGGCTGGCAGGTAACTCCCCCTGGCATGAGGTAATTGATCAAGTTGGTGAAAATTAAGAAAGTATTATTTTGAGATATCAGTGGGAACATAAATCTTAATTATCTTCCAGAATACAGCATATTTGTACAAAGAAAGACACAAAAATATCTGAAGTTCATCAGATATTCCTAGGTGATATGGCTGAAGCTGTTCAACAGTGTAAAACAGCAAAAGGCTCTAAGAAAGTTTAAAGATCATTGCCATAAAAACCACCCTTTTCCCTAATTCTGAGATATAGTAAAATAGAACAGAATTTCTCAATGGAAATTATCTCCATGAAACCTTGTCAAATACAAAACTATTCTTTTGAAAACTTTTGTGTATGCACATACCTTATACGTATATACATCCACAGACACACACATTTATACACATATACCCTTCACCTCCATTTCCATCATGCTAGAAATATAATTTATCCAAGATGCTTAACATTTTGTAGATGTACATATTCCTTTGCCCTTTTATTTTTACTTTTTGCAGTTAGTTCACCCTCAAGAATTCTGCCTTTTTCTTCTTTGTGCTGTCCAGACCCTGCATAGAGACTTTCTCAGTTCACCAATGTTTTCCCTTAAATTTAAGATATTGAACACAAAAGGATTGTGCCAAGGGTCTTAATGACTCTACAGGTGGCTTTATAGTTTGTAAATAATTTTGTATGTACAGATGAGAATACATACAACATATGGAAAATAATTAGAATTTAACTGTACACTGTAACTGTACACTGTATTTCATGCACAGGAATGATTCACAAGTCATAATGCATGACAGTCACCGCATATAAATAAAGGCTTGCTCTTTGATTAACATATCATAATTCCAGATGTCATATGTTAATACAGGCAATGTTTGAATCATGAGTTTCAAAACTGCTGCCTTTTCTATGTATAACAACACACATATCTGAAAACCTGACTGGCTTTTAGGAGCAGAGGAAGCCATCAGGACTGTTGCCTCGTCACAAGCAGCACACAGACGATGCTGCTGTCATACCAGGCTACCCATGCTTCCAGCCAGAGGTTACTGGCATAAAGCAAACTGTATTGCTGGCTCAGGACAATGTGTTTGAGAATTCTAACTCACTTCTATCAATCCTGTTTTCCAAGTCAAGTAACACAATTTCACGAGGGCTTTCATCTGTATTTTCAAGAATGCTGACCACTCACAATGTCAACACTATGTCTTTACACAAGCAAGCAAGTAATGATTGTTTTTGCAAGGCACCTCCATTATTCATAATGGTTTACATGATTTTAAAATAAAAAATAATTATGAAAATCAAGATTGGAATTGGTTGAATTACACAAGTGTGCATTTTTATTATAGTGTGTACTGACAGGATATTCCAGAAAATTATCCAGACTCTGTCACATATTTTTCTTGACTTCTTTTTCTGTCCCCAAAATACTGTATGTCAATTCATGTTTCTGTTTGAGATTCACTGATCAATTTTACTTCATTTTGCTTTCAATCTCACACACTATCTTTTCTAGCAATGAAACTGAGCGTATCATCTTTGTATCTTTCCACCTTCCCAGACATTGTATTTCTTTCATGTTCTTTGAAAATCAAAAAAGGCCATTATCTTCCTTGTAATGACTTTTTTTCCCAACAATTCCATAAGAAAGAATTAACATAAGAAGGATTTCTTATATCCAGTATACATTTCCATACATTTAGGCATGGTCAGATTTGAAAGGGTATCTGAAACATCAATAATTAAGGTTTTGTTACAGGGAAGAGTTCTGAAGTTGCTTCTTTCTCTTTAATATCTCCATTGTCTAGTGAAACTTAACAGATTTTTTACCTGAAAAAGATGAAATTTTAAGACAGATTGGAATTGGATGATTTAAATATTTTAAAGCATAAGGATTAGCATGCATTTTTATTCCATTGTTGAAAAAAAAAAAAAAAAGGCTGTCTAAACTGAGCATGCTGAAAAATCCCACCAATAACATGAGGGGCAGAGATCTGTATAGGTGGAAACAGTTTAAGTAACACACAGGAAACTTTCTGAATCTGGGTAGAAAGGCCTCACAATTTATGAAAGATCTAGTACAGGATATTCTGTATCATACACACAATTCCCTGGGAACAGCTACTTGGGAAAAAAGCATTCTCGAATAACTTTAAATACGCACCAGCCTACAGAAACTGCACATTACCTGTGTAATAAAAATATCAGCCTTCTCTTAAAATCTCTTATCCTCCAGACTCTAGTATAACTTTTGCTAGTTTAATATGTATCACAGATTCTCAAAAATGTCCATCAGAGTCATACCATTGGCACACTGAGACTGCTGTCTTTCGTGTTGACTGTGATTGCCTCATTGATTCTTTGCATTTTCCAGTTCCATTTTATTTACCTCTAGTCTCCAGTTTTATACACGGAACATGAGCTCTGAAGGGTAAGGACCACGGGGACCTTTTTGTTCTGTTTTTAGACAATGCCTAGTACAAGTGGATTCCCCAGTTTGTCGCTAGAGGTTTTACAGCCACTCATGGTGCTGTGATAAATAGAGCAGTAACAGGGCGGGTTAAAGACTGCTCTTGTGCAGCTCAATGTGGATGGGGACAACAGCATCATCACAACAGCAATACCCCACCCAGGGAAGGCACACCTTACACGCAGAGTAACAAGTTCAACAAGCTGCTTCAGTAAACAAAGAAAAATGCTTTCAAACATTCCAAGTTTGTATGTTTTTGGTACTGTACTCTGCTGAGCACACTAATCTGCAGCCCCAGAACGCAGCTATCTACAGAGGACACGGTATGGGAAATGGAAACTTTGTCAGCAGTGCTGGTTTCAGAAGCAACATGGCACAAAATGTAATGTCAGACATGGTAAGAGACTGGACAGAGTCTGCTGGTGGACTCAGACTCAGTCTGCAGCAGGGATGTGCATGATGATGGGATCTACTGGCCTTAGGTCACAGTCTGCACTACAGAACTACGAGTTCCTGCAATGGCACAACCTGTTACTACAAAAGAGTTTCGTAATTTCTCCCAAATTATTTTAAAATCACACTAATTAAGGAAAAAAGAAAAGAAGAAACTCAAGGAACTAGCTGCAGTATCCTATAAGTTAATGAAGCCTGCTTTCCAAAGGATTTATGTTATTGCTGATTTTTAATTGCATTACACTAAGACTTTAGAGGAAAACCTCTAGTATTTTATATATAAAAAACCCATCATAAGAAGGAAAAGCCATCAAGGAGTAAAGAAGTCAACCAGAAAAGAAATGCTCACTCAGGATGAGGTACTCTGATGTCTAATACATCACACACACTAACAATTGGAGCATTTTTAGTAGCTCTTTTTCACCTGGATCTTTGGGCACCTAATAAAAATTGACATATGGATTTTAGACATTTTGCTAATTGGGGCAACTACTGGCGTTTCTACCTTTTACCCAAAAGATTGTTTTAATGAAATTTTTTGGAACTTAAAACACCTGAGACTTATCTGAAAGTAGCTGAAATCCTGAAAAGTAAGTATGTTTATAGACGAGAAAAAAAGAGATGTGCAAGCAAGCACTGAAAAATAAGGAACACTGTAAGCCCAAACACACAAAAGTTAGACAAAACTACCACTGAGGTTAGATGCTTACCTTAATTTCACCCTTCATGTGATGATGACAGAATGGTAATTAAGCGTGAGATCCCAGCAAACCCCTGTCACATTGAATGTGCAGAATAGATTGCTTGCCACTGAATGAGAATCAATTTAACATTTCTTACTAACCTCAAAATGTACTGTTATTTTTGCACACAATATGCTTTTATGCTTACGACCTAGGGATATGGTGACACAGCTACTGTATCTTTGTTCTTTACAAAAACTGTGATCTGATGGCATGTCCATAACTATATCGTGAGCTAGATTGAATTGTATTATCATCACAATTTTACACATGGGGAACTGAGATGCAGATTAAAGCCAGAAATGGCCAGAGGGTTGAAACCATCAAATAATGTCAGAATGCCTGGCAATAGCAGTTTTCACCAAACCTCTTGAGAGCATCCTGACTTCACCTACGCATCCTAAATATAGTAGGTTGAACACAGAGGGGCCTGTAAAAAGTCCAGATTCCTTGCTCAGCATCACACAAGAAGCCTCTGGCAGGGGCACGCAGCAATTCAGCTCTCTGGCAGAGCACTCAGCTGTCTTAGCATGACACTATGCTTTCTTCTACAGTCTCCAATTCATCCACTACATATTTTCCAACTTCCGCAATAAAAACAGCAGATGTACTACAGACAACAGTCTCACTGCAACCCCAATGTGTCCCCAGTACATAACTCTTCCTGTTTGAAGGAGAGAACGAAAAGCATTATGCAATAGATATTTCAAACCTATTGTGTAACACACACAAAATAACCAGGCAACTAATATTACAGAACTTTCCTCACCGGTGCATTGATCTTAATAAGCACTTGGAATCTTACTGTTAGATATCCTTTTTTTTTTCCATACTTTTTTTCCCTAAGATTTGTAAGACTATAAAATTAAAAAATCCATGACTACAAACAGTGGCTCTCATACAAACATGCAATATCCTGTTTTTCCTTCTTGAGGCTAAACTGACACAAAATCACTGGGTTCTGGAGGGATATGCTCTAGTGAGCTTTAACTCACTTGTCCCAATGCCCCTGTTCCTTCCTTGATGTGTCTAGTTAATGTTTCTTCCTTATGTCTCTGACCAGCTCCTGATTCTTACCTCCCAACATTTTCTGCCCTTTCCTCTGCAGCCTTCAAACTGTCGCCTTTTTCTTTGCAGCTCTAATACCTTCCCTTCACTTCGATTTCATCCTCCTCCCACTTCCAGCAACCACCTTTCATATTTCTTCTAGCATTTGTTTGCACGCCTTCTCCCTTGACCTCGACTTTGAACCCCTCTGATCATTCCTCCCCATCCCTAGTAATTTCCTTCCTTTTGGCTTGCCCGGATCCAGAATGCTGAATGGAGGAGTGCAAGGTGCCCACGAAATAATTTATTCACTGGCTTCCCCCACGGGGCAAATGGTTCATTACTTTCCAGTTGCCATTAGCAGCTGAGAGTCCCTATAGGCTTGTGCCACAACATGTCCCATCTTTCAAGACAATTTAGATGAAGAACTGCTAGGGGATACATCATACCCACTACAGACTGAGTACTGCCAATCTCTGGTAAGTACTCTCTGAATACAAGCAGGCAGATTTTTCAAAGTTTATAACTCAGCCACATGTGGATGAATTTGTACACAGAGAGCAATTACACCAGTTATTACCCTGACTTCAAACTTCCTGTCATTTCAAAGTCATGACAGCTACTCGATGAAATTATTTTATTAATGGTTAACGTGGACAAAACAACCTAATTTAATTCTTGAAAACTGCTGAACTGCTTGAACAAATAGATTTCAGAAGGTTAAACTGAAACATACATCTTTCATGGAGAAATTAATCCCAAAGGTTTGGACAAACTGTAAAGAAATTGAAAACAGATATCTAATGAAGACTGCCAAACAGTCACAGCTATAGACTGTACTATCACCTACAACTAGGAAAACTACTTGAAGTAAATATGTTACTGGTAGTATCAACTGCTGCATAGAAAAAAAAAAAAACACTTAGTAGATATTTACCATATTTTTCTTACCCATCCCTAAGAAAACACTTTACTTTCATGCAATTTTAGTTAAGTTACAATTCAGGAATGCAATGGTGAAAAGCACTGCCTTGAAGCAAGCCACTAACAGTGCTTCACCTTTCCTGAAGCTCATCTGAAAGCATTACAAAGTGTTGAATCTTCTAAAAGGAGTAACTGCAGCTGAAAGCTATTAGTGTGCAATGCGACAGCAGCCTGCTTAGGAGATGAATGAGACTATCCTATTGATAAGGTCGCAATCGATCTGAGGCAGACTTTTTAAAATTAGTAAAATGTTGCAGCACTTTAGAAAGTGTCACCAACAGCCCTTCTCCATGAAAAATGCTCCAACTTGTCGGAAAACTGTAATTTATTATTTTAAACAAAAAATTTGCCTCATAGTGATAGAGTATCATCTGTGGCTTTCATTGAAAGTGAGCTTAATTTTCTGAAGATAACATTCAGATCTGTACTCTTAAGTTTCCTCTAGACCTACTCTTAAAAAATGCTCTCAAAGAGTCATATGAACTGCTTGAAAATTCAAGGGTAATGATTCACTGGCACAGGTCGCCCAGAGAAGCTGTGGATGTCCCATCCCTGGCACTGTTCAAGGCCAATCAGGATGGGGCCCTGAGCAGCCTGATCCAGTGAAAGATGCCCCTGCTTACAGTGGGAGAGAGGATAGAACTAGGTGGTCTTTAAGACCAACCGAATCATTTGGTGACTCTATGATACATTCAGATTCAAAACACACTGAGAAGTTATATATATACATACAGACACACACACACACACATATATATACACACACATATATATAAATAAAATTAGAAATAGCCAACTTTAATTTCTACAGAATAAAAAACTGTTTAGGAATGCTGAGAATGGCGTGGCCTTCCAATCACTTCCAGTCCTTTAGCACATAGGATGAGAAGGTGAAAACTGAATAAGACCATGACCTCAGGGAGCTAAAACAAAAGAGTAGATGCTCATCCTCAGGGCCCTTCAAATAAAGGCTGTTCCTATGAGTTGCAAAGCACCCTTATCCTCCATTGTATGTATGTATGCTCAGACCCTGGCAGGATCTGAAGTGTTGAGAGCAATATGGTAATGATGTTCACACAGACACTGTGAAAAACCGGATCATTTGAGAAAGAGAAAAGCATAAAGGAGTGTAACACTTCAGTCTTTTAATGCAAATCAAGCCAACTTTTTTTCATAGACTTTAGAAAGAATTTTTCCCAAACACTATAGCTCCTGTTAAGCTGGTGCTTTTCAAGTTTCCTTTAAAAATATGGTTTTGAACACCAAAGAAGGATGAAAATGTCAATGACCAAGGTCATACAAGGACATAGTTTCTGACTGAACCCAGGCACTAACAGTGAATAAACTCCAACACATTAGTAGACATAAAAGCTGTGGTGGAAAGCATGTATTCTGGAGTAACAAAGCGTTGTGAAAGAAAAGAACAAGCATTAAATATAAAATGTATATCTACTGTCCCAGCTGTATTTCAAATTCTCTCTTATTAACGCTGAGACTTTTCAATTCTGCTTCGAAGTTATTTAACAATTCATCTTACCTCATTGAATTACAGGTTCTTAACTCAGTCTCAACTGAGAAAAGGCCACAAACTGAAACAATATAATACTTGTTTATTAAAAGAGGAATAATTCCACAGTGAAGGAAAAGCATATGGGACAAGCCTTTTTCTTGAAAGCTTATAGTGAAATTATTGTTTTCATGATTTTTGGATAATTAACAGTTCTAATTTTTAGCAAGAATAAGCATATCCATACAGCATGTGCAGGGGTACAGTTCATACTGTCAAATTTAGATATGCATATATTTGGAGCACGTTTTATCTAAAAATTAAAAGAATAAGAAAATGCACAGAATGTACTGCTACAGTTTATAATGAACAATGTAGTAAAATTAAGACTATAATACTAAAACAGCCTCCTGTTAATGTAGGGTAACAGCAACTGGAAGGTGATAAAATAAAATAAAAAGGTAATGAAATGGTAAATTTAGTAACAGCAACATTTACACAGCTACAGTGCATATGCTAAATACTCCGTTAAGTAGTTTCAAAATAGTAAGCAGTGACATTATTTACTTTCCATTATAAATGTGAAATATGCAATTAACACAAACCTAAAAACTCTTGAATAAACAATTGGATTATGTTAACAATACAGTATAGCATTTACCTTCTCATGTCACAACTTTTAGAAAATGGTACAGCCTGATTGGTAGCAGGCTGGGGTTAGAATTAGTCTTCTTCTATGGACATGCTATTTCCTTTTTATATTCCCATAAAGCATGTGATTCCTAGTTATTCTTAGGTGCAAGATTTATTGGCCTATTGGTCTGGTCCGGTAAGCAAATTATGTACTTAAGGACCTGAAATTCTCACATTTAATTAGTGTAGCAGCTTTTTGTTTGAGAGCAATAAACATGAACTACAACTAAAGAACATTTCACGTGCAAGTATGTATTTTGCATGCAAGTACTATTCAATTCATTCCAGTGATGTCCTCTGTTGGGTATCTTCTCACAGTCCAGAAGCAATGAAGCAAGGTCTTACAAGGTAAAGCTAGCAGTTTCTAAAAACAATACATGTTTCTCAAATTCAAAATCAATTCAAAAACTTTATGAAGAAAATAGTTTCAATGAAACTTTATGTTCCCTTGAAGAGAAGCAAATATTCAAATAACTAATCAAAAATATTTTCCATTGCAATGCTCTGAAAGAAAAAAAATGTATTTTGAAATCAGCATGGCAGATCTGCTGCTTAAGTTGCCTCTTAAATTATGGGAGCCCTGGGTGAAAGATGTTAATCACAATGAAATGTGAATTGTATGAGGACATGTCAAGGATATTTGCTCAATGGAGTCCTTCAGTTTCAAACAACTACCAGAGTAATAGTAAACCCTATAGTTTACCAAGTAACCAACAGCAATAGTAAATCTCACAATTTGAAAGAAAAACTCTGCACCCATGATATGCATGTTCAATATAAATTGCATATTTACTGTAAAATGTAAAAAATTATGAGGGAAGCAGGACATTTTTTCCCAAACTGAGACATTCACTCTCCTGATTCCATGAATTTTCAGTCTTTTCTGCATAGGGTCTCAAAATACAGATGTTGCAAACACCCAGTTGGTTTGCACCCAAGTTCCCTTGGGCACCTGACCTTAAAGGTCCAGACTACTGAACACCTCACCCTACCTTCCCATAATCACTCCACTGCACACACAGAGGGTCCAAGTCTCCTAAGATTAATTAACTGATGAGAGAAACTCATCCTAAGTACAAAACCCAGTGGACTCATCCAGGGGCTCTGTATAACTCAGGGAGGAAGGCAATCCAAGACCCTGCTTCCTCATGATCTCACTACAGTTTTGACTGGATGAGAGCAAGATGTCCAGCATCTGGAGCAGGAAAACTCTGAGAACACAAAAGAAATCTTGTTAGGAAAAGAGCACATGTGCACTTTGCATTGAGGGATTATGGTTTATGAGTATTTGACATAGTTCAACTACTGACAATGATAGGTTTTCTGAAACTGCACAGGTTTTATCAATTGTCACCACTATCTTGACTTTTTGTGCTTTTATAAATGTATGGGATGTTAATTAGAAGTCATAAATAAGGCTAGTGAAAAAAATTATTGCAGTCATTTTTGCAAATATGAAAAACCCAAATTAAATTATTAAAAAAGTTAGGAAAAGACTGCAAATTTTCTCTTAAAAATATTGAAAGTAAATCATTCTTTCTAATTAACAGAAATCCAGAGCAAAGATAAAGCCTCTGAAGACGACACTTTTCCTCAGGCATCAAAAGCTCTCTTTAAACACTGTGTACCAATGAACTAAGTAACTAAAAAGGCGGTAGCTGTAGCTTTTCCATTTTCTTCCATTGATATGAAGAAGACAGAATATCTAAGTAATTGTTTATCACATAGTGTGGAGTTGCTTTGCTCCTTATTTATTCATCCCTGCAAGCCTAGTAACATGACCTGAAAGACCCCAATTTACATAAAAATAAGGCACTACTGCTTTTACACAGGTACCCCCAGTTGCAACTGTGCAGACAAGAGTTTTAAAACTCATAATCTCTTCTTAGGTGGATTTGGTCAGGGATGACTGGCTAATTGGGGGAAACACATGAAAGCACCTCAAAATCCAATTAGCACTTCAGTGCAATTAAACAGCTTTGCTATTCTGTAGAGACACAGCTTTGATCTTGCACTGAAAAGTGTCCTTCCTTAAAGCTGGTGTTTTGATTTTTTTCTCAGTAATTAGTGCTAATTGTAAAACCATTCCTGACATGCTATAAACAGAGTATTTTGCTGCATTTGACACAATGACCTTAAATCAGTGTTCTCTTTTGTCTATATTGTACTGGTTTGTTATTGGCCTAGCTACTTTGCTCATTATTAAATGCACAATATGTAAAACGTGTTAGTCAGATGAAACAAATTACCTAAGTTTAAGAGCTTTTATGGATCCCTTCACCAGTGTTATTTAAACTTTGGTTCTACTGAAATAGAGGAGACAAAATAAAATAATATTAAATTACAGTTACACTCTTTCAAATTTCCTTAGTTTTTCATTCTGGACTGGAAAAGATGAATTTTGGTGTAGGTATTTTTTTTTCCCAGTCTGCTATAAGATGCACATGGAATAATTAACTGAACAAACCATTCTCATTTCAGTTGTCTTGACCACACTCCTCTCTAAGCTACATTTCTTATCCCTCTGAGTTTGCTAGCTGCATTACTGATCTCTGAAACAAAAGAGCTATTTGTAATATAAAATTTGATCTCAAATCTAATCTCATTAACACAAGCACATGAACTATTTTACGCAGTAATATTATACTTCATATGAAAAATGTCAGCTCTATTTCTTGTTTCATTTTAAGGAATATCTCACAGATGTAGAACTTTTAAAAAATCACTCATTTTTTCAGTTTCAGCTATTGTAAAATAATATTTCGATGAAGGATACTCAGGAGATTCAGACTTCATTATGCTATAGCTGCAATGTTCAGATTACAAAATTTTTAAGAGATAAATATTTCTATTCAGAAATGTGACAAACTTTCTGACAAATAGAGTACCTTTTTGAAAAAAAAAAACCAGTTCCAGCCACCCTAAAGCATTTGTGAACATGTCAGTGAGTTTGGATGGCTTTTTATTTGCATGAATCTGTCAGAAAAGCAACTGGTGGTTTCCATTGTCTCTTCTTTTCCTTGTCCCTCTTAATTCCACAGTTCAAGAAATCACCACAATACAGAAAGCACAATTTCAAAGTCCACCTGAGTCAGGCCAAGAATTCAAAAGCAAACTTCTTACACTCTCAGACAGTAACATGACCACTCCCCTCCATACAATATTCAATATATGATCATTCTCAATTCTCCCTAGTCAGATCTGATTTGTTTAAAATGCTTACACATTACAAATGTGTTTAGTTAGCTATGAAAAACAGTGATTGATCTTTAGAAGGGGTTAAGAAATCCAGCTCTGGAGTGATGTAAAGCAGAAGCTTCTCATTTTCCAGTTCTCATACAAATGTGTAAGAGGAACTGATGTACAACAGCAACAGAGCATCAAACAAGCATTGCATTTGTTTTCTTTTACCTCATTGAATAAAAATCATTATTTTTGTATTTTCTATCTCAGGAGTTGAAAAAATATCAATTAACTCATAATTACAGTCAGAGCATGTGTTAAAAGTCAGGAGGATCGTGAATCCCAACAGCACTTCCATTACTCTTCTCAGTTCGGCACTTTACTACAGTCCTTTGACCTGATATTCTTAATGTCTCTGACACAGATTTCACCCTACTGTGGTTTTTATCTCCTTGCTATTCCACTGTGATTTCAGTTTGTGAATCCAAACTTGCATCAGCAATTAGAAGAGCTGAGCTGAGCCCAAAATGGCTGAGCCCAGCTTGTTGCTCTGAAATGGCAGAAAGCGTCACTCAGCCGTGTGGCACTGGAGCAGCATCAGAGATGGATGCACCTCAAAGTCAGCCAGGTAATTTCAGTGCTGCTACACTAAATAATTCTAAACAGACTAAAAAAAAGTTATTGTTTTATTAACATAGTTAAATTTACAAACCTCGGCAACACAATCGATATTTTAATGATCTGTTTTCAGGGTTGAAAAAACAATTACAAGATCTGCTAAATTTTGAGAAAAATATTTATGTTAGCTCAGAAGCATTTTTTTCCATCTACAAGCTTTGAACAAGTGACTAAACAGTCAGCTAAACATTTATACATAAGAAAAAAGACAAAGCATTTTATACTGAGGCTACTCACAAAGAACAGATCATATTAAGGCCTAATCCTGACTTTCTGACGTCAATGGGACTCTTGCCATTGGCCTCAATGGGAAAAGAAGAGGGCCATTAAAATATAATTTTACTTTTAGTCAGTCTTAATTATACAATGATGGAATGATTCATTCAATTGTTTTGTTCATAACATTTTAGAATTTATAAACATGATTAAAACAACTTTGAAATAATAATCAAATTTTAGGGGCATCTTTTAAAATAACATTTACCTATTAACTCTAGTAACAAGCATTAGAAATAAACCTAAATGGCACACCCTCAGTTTGGAAGCAGAAGGTGCGTCACTGCTAATGACACTGATATGCTGTATCACTATATTTTACAAAATCAAATGCTTTGATAGAATACTGATGAGGTTGCCAGATACTCCACTGCTTGAGTTGCTCCATCCCATTAGCTTGTTTCCATTGCCTCCCACCCCCTTGTATTTTTAGCACTTTGTAACAATGAGGAATGTTTGGTGACCATCAAGCACTTTGCAAAACATCTCTCCAGAATACTCATCTCAAAATTAGTTAGCTCTGCTGACACCCTGACTTGCAGGGTTGGTAACTACAAACAGTACTTCTGCATCCTAATGACACCAGGAATTAGTCTTCAGCACTTTCAGTCCCCTTGCTGACTGCATAGAAAATGGATTCAAAATAGATAATGCCATGTAAAAACTAAAAAATGATAATAAAATATCCTCCAGTATTATCTAAATGAAAGAGAACTCATGATGATTTAGCCTATCAAATGTGTTTTTCCTCAAGAACCTGAAAAGTTCACTTATTAGACAGATGGTGCATAATCCTGGTATGAATGGCTGCATTATGCAATCTAGTACATTAAATTAAATTGATAATTGGCATTTACTCTGGAGTCGACAAAAATCCAACACACCAAGGACTTTTTCCCAGCTCAGCAGCACTGCAAACTGGCCTAAGGAGACCAATCAAGACTCAAATAGATCTTGGTAGCCAACAGATTCTCACAGGAAGAGCCAAAAATCCAGTGGTATTCAGCAAAAACTGTAGATGCTGCAGGACCTGCTGAGGGGTGCCTTAAAGAAGGGGTCACACCAGCTAAATGCCAATGTTGTCACAGCCGATAGGTACTAAATAATGATTGGAAATAGCTGACCACATATTGAGAAATGCTTCATGCTGTAATTCCTACATACTGTAGAAAAAGCCACAAGCTGCCCAGAAGCTATCATAGTATTGAATTGATATTTAATAAATGAGTAATACGTGACAGCCAAGAACCAAACACGAGTCATGTGGGTTATAAAGCCCTTCAACAGCCTCTTCCTGTACTGCACCAGGACTTTATAAAATGTTATAACACTGCACTTTAAATCTCGAAAGTCAGATCGTTTTTAAAATCTCAAAGTCAGTCTTTCTGGATTGCCAAGTAGGACCCACACCGCAGTTTGCCAATTTTTGCATATCCCAGAACTGATGGTCAGGCAAGTCACAGCCTCATAAGAAATCCAGAAAGCAGTTTAAAGATGAGGCTTTTATCTGTGAAAACAATCTTGGATTCCTTAATTAAAAGTCTGGCTATAAGTCAGTCAGTCACGTATCCTACCTACGCAGACAATGGGTTTAGCAAGCCCACTCTAAGATGCAACATCCTAAGAGTGAGTACTCCCTAAACACTGAATAGTGTTTTTACACAAATATTTCAAGGCAAAATACAGAAGGCTGTTTATCATATATTTACATAAAAAGCATAAGAAAAATTATGGGGGGAGGTGATTTTTGATATTTAAATATAGCTGGGGTGAAAGAAAGAAAGGAAGTTCCCTAAAAAACCATCAGAGTATCTACTTCTGCCAGAAAGAAAAGGGAAGGTACTGTATCATAAGGGTCTATGATTGTGTTGTTATGTCCTGGCATGTACAGCACCACTTCACAGTTAAAGCCCAGACATGTTTCAAGAGCACACAAACACACTTCTAATATTTATCTAACAACTTTCTCATGAAAAAAACCTTCTCCATACATAAAAACAAATGCACTGTACTATGGACAACTCTTGAATAGCCAAGGAATGTCCTGCCAACACCTTATTAACATTCTCAATAGGAAAATATGATGGAAACATGAGGGAATAAAGAAACTCTCCACTTCCCTCATTCCACATTCCTTTCTGTACTTAGTCAGAAGCAATGGAAAATATTTTAGAAAGTAAATAAGAGTTTAAGATCTGTTTTGCCATGTTTTAAATCCTACTATTTGGTATTCATTCATCTTTTAGTACCTGTGGCAATAGGTAGGCAGTGAACTGTGAATGCTGCCCTAGCTAGATTAAAGAATTTCAGTGTGTTTGGACTGTTAGTATGATCCATGTTTTGATAAGCATTTTTATTTTCTTATGCATTCCACACATTCACAGTAGTTTTATTTAACCAACAGCACCAGAAATGAAATGTTGCTTTTGCACTTTTAAATTGTATTCCTAATGTCTAGGCAAACGGTGCCTAATACAAATCACAGGTATAAAATTTTACAAAATATGACACTTGTCACATTCCAACTTAAAAACATAAAAAATAATCATGTTTTTGGTAAATCATACACTTGTTTAAATGAATCTCTAGTGATAGAGGATACAATGCTGTTTAACAAAGGCAATGACTGGTTATATATGTAGGTCCGTCCCACATCTTTAACTCTTTCATAGTGTTTTTACACACTTACCTGGCTACTAAGCTTCAAGCAGCCAAATCTCTACCTAGGAGGAAGAAAAACCTTGTCTTCATCAAGGACTGGAGAGCATTTTACACCACCTCTGGATGCTAACACATGATACTTCTCAGTCATACTTCCTAACTCCAGAACCACAGGGTAGTACCTCATCCTCAGCACTTCCATTCTGTGTCCCTCTAAAAGTAGTATGGCAACAACTTTATGCTGCTCTGTCTCCATCAGCATCCCAAAGCTTTCAAAGCAGGAGTCAGTATTGCTTTGTCAAAGAGCTGCCCTAGCTTAATAGCAGCTATCTCCTACCCGACAGCCTTGATGAGAACTGGTGCCTGACCCACAGCACGTCTCAGTGAGGTTCTCCCCTTTTCATAAGACCCAGAACTCTTGAAGTCTGTCCCACCTTATGCACTGTGTGAGCATAAGCTGTGAACTCCTCATTACAGCACTCAGCCCTCATCCCTCTATTCCTAAGATGACTATCCAGTCTTATGGTCTTCATTCTACTAGTTTTGATCCTTCTTCAGTTCATCCTTATCTTCTTAGTTTGGACTTTGCTTTTTGTCGCTCATGGGTTTTTTNCTTCCAGTTCATATTCTTTGAGCTGTTTCCTATTGCCTTTCCCTTCAGTAAAGTTTTGGCTGCTCAACTTTGGAAATGAAGTTTTCTTTGTCAAAAAGGTTATTGCCAGCAAAGCACAGACAAATGCTCTACTTCCAATTACAGTGCCCAGGCCTAGCTGAAACCATCAGTGAGGAGAGGAGGCAAGGCAGGGTGAGTTCTGCAATGAAGAACTATCTCTAATTTGTTCTGTGGCCATAGTAAGTCTGGTCAGCTCTAGGAGCACTGGGGACAATAAGCCTCATATTAAATAGGCTTCAGATTTTTCACTCACAAAATTGTACAAGCCACAAAGCTCCAAAGATTTATGACTTAGATTAACTGGGTGGATATTCCAGAGGAAGGCAGTCTCTGATACTAAGACCACATTCTTGTACAAGTTAAGTTCCTCAAGTCTGCGGGCTCCACAGTGATTCAGGCAAAAAGGTCTATAAACATTTAACATGGGGAAAATAGTAATTTTCTTCCTGTACTGTTCTGTAGAATAATTAACCATTTTGACCAACACAAAAGGATTAGTCTTCAATGAATACTAAACATGGCAAAATTTGAACTATGTTCTTAAAATGTCATATGAAGCCATTGTTTTATGAATGCTAAAGTACTGCAGTAACAGAGATACTACCACTCCTACCTACAAAGAAGCTTTCATCTGATTGTTCTGAGTGTAAAATTTAATGAACATGATAATGACTGTCTTTTGTTTTGGCTTTGTTTTTAATTCTATTACTTTGTACAAACTGTAAACACTGACTTTGCGGTATCTCACAACAGGGTTCCTGACAGGGACTTGCCAGTAACAAAAAATGACCAAAATAATGACAAATGTCTGCTGTATTCAAACTACAGATTACAAAGGAACATATTATCTGAAGCTTTTCTTTCAGGTTCAAAACAGTGTAAATAAAACTTGAGGGCATGATAGTATGCTCATTTATTTTCCTATGACACATGCCAGAAGGAATATTACAGGAGACTACACTTTTCAGCTGCTGAGTTTTCTTTTTTAAAGAAAAGAAGCTTAACTGATAAGTCCTTTAAAATTTTGTGAAGAATATAAATAAAATGTAACACAAATCAACACTTTCATACACAATATGAACAAATTTACCCTCACGCTCATTCTGTCTATTTGGTAAGTAATTCTCAACATCTTTGAGATTTAAACTTATGTAAGACACTAATGTTTATGGACACAAGTAAGCAATGACATGTTTAATGCACAAATTTGTGTGGTTTTCCTTTAATGCATAACAACTGCAGTCATTGCTCAGCCATACCCTGGTCTGACACATGCTCTACTGCATGCTTGTCAACCTACACTTGAAAGCAAAAGATATAAACTTTTCTGTTATCTGAAGTTTCAATTTTAAGTTGTTTTTAAGGCGGAGAATCTACACTTACAATTCATACCTCCTTTTCAAATATTACATATTTCTGTGTTTGGTTTTGATTATGGTCTGCTTAAAGAAAGCAGAATATGATGAGAACATTAAATTTTATGCCATTTGGTGTCCACTTGAGAAGCAATAATGCAAGAAACTCACAAAGGAGTATCATTAGTTAAACAGCAGTCTTTTCTTTATATCTTTGTAAATGTATGTTTGATTTCACAGCTCTAAAGCCCCTCAATGCACATTTAAGCTTCAGAAACATTGCTATGAAGACGTTCTGATGAAATGATAAATTTATTAACAGAAATCCAAAGTTCAGAGAAATATTTGCTGTATGTAGTTCTACAACAGAAGGTCTTCTGAAATTACCAGGTGCCACCCACCTCAGTTTATTCCAGATTTCCAGCCAACTGATGGGACCCAGCAGACAACATTTCTATAAGTTGATCTTAATTGCCAAATGTACTGATTATAATGTCATTCATAAACAGATCACAATCCATCTTCCTATCGTATTTAACAGATTTCTAGAGAACAGGCTAAATGTACAGAACAGGTCATGAATTATACTAATTATACAGTTAAAGTTCTGTCATATTTCCATTATAAAATATGTTCACTTTCTACCTGCATCAGGCATAAATTATTAGATGTGTAATTTGTGAATGCTAGCTTTTAAATAATAAGCACCTAGAACAACATGAGATACAGTAACTAGCAGCATTAATGTGAGAAGGATTAATTTCAAAACTCCCCAAAAGAACTACTAGCTCGTGACCTAATTACTAAGCTGTCAGGCACACATGCTACCAGGAACACACGTTTTTCAAGAACCACCACCATCTTGATGTTAACATTCCTTAGATTCACTAAACATCTTTCCATCTTCCTTGCAAAACAATTTTCCCCATTTTTGATCCAAGGAGATTGATGCACACAAATACAGGATTGAGGTTTCACGCCTAAAGGGGAATTCTGCAAAACATCATCACACAGAAGTCCCGTTATTGCTAAAGCATCTGTCATTTTTGACATTTTGGCATATAGACATTCCTTGAAATAGTTGAGGCCATACATATTTACCTCAGTTGTAAGCATATTCATGGGAAAGAAAATTAAAGTTTACAAAAAATTCCAGTAACTTATAATATTAAATTTTAATGAGAAAGAATGAAAAGGGAGACAAACTGAAATAATCCAAACAAAAGGCCTGCTGCTATAGCTTACTATCATAGACTTAGCCTTAGGACACTAAAGAATTTGTCTTGAATTCTGCATCATGGGATTAAAACAACTGAGGTTTCTCTATTTGAAACTTAAATCTTGGTTAATTAATACATAATGAAAAGGTCATGATAACATTTCTGGCTCAGCTGGCCTAGTTAGCACACATTTCTTGCAAAACAGGTTATACATCCAACAGTTGCAATCATATGAAATTACTGCATTTTTACAGAACAAGATGATGGAAAAAAATAGTAGGATGCTAACATATTAAAAAAGTAAAATAACATGTCTACTTCAGTTTAGGTCCATATCCATTCCAGGCTGTTCCGTCACAGAAATAGTCCCAGTTAAAACAGGTATGTGGTAAGCACTGGTAAACTAATCTTAAATATTCAGTGTGATATACTGCAGATGATACAACCACTGTTAGGTTTTTTCTTTTAACTAGACAATAAATGACAGTATTTAATACATACAGGGTTTAAACCAGGACACGAAAAGTTATAACTTCTCTCTCACCATATTGCCCTTCCTCCTTCATCCTAGAAAGATAATCAACCATGGAACTAGAACAAATTGACTTTATTATGGAACCAGAACAAATTAACATGAAGAATATTATAACTCACTGTGTCATTACAGCAGAGGTACAAACCAATTCCTTCCCAAGCAGTTTTGCAAATGTCAGGTTTCTTGTTAGCCACATGGACAATTTTAAATCAAGTGTCAAAAGGAAATGACTAAAAAATAAGCCATTGCACTCCAGTTTCACATGAAACTAGGTCTATCCGTGTGAAACAGGTTTATCACAAATTCTTGTGACTGGATAGAGATGACTGATAAACTTCAGTGGACAAACTAATTGAAAAAAAAGATGTTTCAGTCTTGTGATTAGATTTCTGTTTTTGAAAGATTGCTGCACACCTCTGTAGGTGATACGTAAGGGTGCTTAGGGATGATGAGCCATTTACTTCTGGCATCAGGCTGCAATGGCACATTGCCAGCTGTCTTGAGAGAAAACTAAAAATCCAGTACATGAGGTACAGACAGTGTAGCTATTCTTGTGTTACCTTGGAGAACAGTCTGACTCCTCTGAAGTCATGTCATTCCTTGATAAGTTTGTGACTGTCCTAGCAAGCATCACAGTTTGGTCTCTTGAGCTTTTCCCCTTTTTACATTACCAATAACATCCTAATGTGGTAAACAGCACTACTTAATGTGCTATTTTTTTAACTGACATACCATCAACTTTTTCAGGTTTATAGACAATCAATTGATATTATATATTATTTTTTCCTTCAAAAAAGTAAACTGATGACAAGGTTACAGAGAAAAGTTATTTCTGCAGCTTTTAAGCTTTTATTGAAAAACCTATATTTCATGTGCACATCACTCATATTTCCATAAAAGACAGCCTGAACAAAATGAACTGCTACCATGCTGGGCATAAGGAAGTATGGACAGCCTGTATCATCATAACCTATACCACTGACAGCAATATCAGCAATACATGCAAAGCTACTGGTAAAAGCTGGCCAAATACATACATCAAAATGCAAAGCTACTAGTTGCGAAATCTACCAGAATCAAAACAGACAGGATGCTCCCCACAGAACCTCTAGATATGCTTTTAAAATAACTGCTGGTGCCAAGCAGCTAACTTGTGTATTGTACTTCTTTGCTGATAAGCTGCTTATTTAAGTATTTGACTTGCTTCCTAGTTCTTTTAGCAGATTCTCATAATCCTTCCCCACAGCAAGAAACCAATACAAGGAGTATTCATAACAGTGATTTCAATATCTCCCAGTATATTCTACAGGATAAAATAAAAAATATCTCTCAAATGGAGCAATACAAGCAGCAATTTAAATAGATGGTCTGCATGTGACACATTCAGAATACAATGAAATGATGAGTGAGATAGGTTGGTTGTCTTGGTCAGACATGATACATTCAGGCGAAAGGAGAATTTTAGCTTGCATAAAAAGGCATGGGTACAGGTAGGTTAGGTATGTATGTGTGCATGTGCACACAGAACAAAATATCAAAGGACATAGCTGTACAAACAAGTTTTACTATGCTACAGAAAGCAAGCCATGGGGTGACTGCAGGCAGTGTGCATGCCTCCATGGGCAGGAGGGGAAAGGATTACCTAGCC
This sequence comes from Sclerurus mexicanus, assembly GCA_013396755.1. Classification (NCBI taxonomy): domain Eukaryota; kingdom Metazoa; phylum Chordata; class Aves; order Passeriformes; family Furnariidae; genus Sclerurus; species Sclerurus mexicanus. The sequence continues at coordinate 474,488 of VWZF01003318.1, forward strand.
CATACATATTTTTATTCTAACAACGTTGTTAGACATTTATTTGTAAAGGATGATGTTATCTTGACAATTGTGCAAAACTGTATTCCAGCTATGAATGCCACAATAAAATACCTATATATATATATATAAATTATGAACAGAATACACTTACAGAAAATATTTGGCAAGATCTGCACTGAAAAGTATCACTTCTTGAAAATATTTTCCACTATAAAGAAACCCAACCTGCCACATAACAAAATCAATATTCAATGAAACAAAAATCAAGAAACAAAATTAATGTGTCTTCTACTGAGTCTGAGGCATCTAACCACAGGCATCCATGCTTTTACCTTTGCTTATTAACTCTATTTCCTAGTACCTAATATTATATCATTATTTGAAAACATGCAAATTAGTAATTGCTCTAGTCCATACACCATGTTTCTCTGCTTTCTGACCTAAATTTCCATTACCTGCCCATTGCCTGGACTGCATTTTATAATAAAAACATATATAACATGAAAAAAAGTCACAATGAGACAAATCATCTGGAGCTTCGAGCATAACTTGTTCTGAGATACTTACTTTAATGCTGTTAACACACACCACTAATAAATAATGAAGCACTACACAGAACTAGTAATATTCTCACATGTAGCAAATACTGGGCATTTACTTTCAGACTGTAGTTACATTGCATTTAAACCCATCTCTGTTCATGGCAGAGGCTACTTCAGTATTTTCCTGAACACGGATGCTCACCTGAACTGTGTTTGCAGTAAACAAAAGTAGCACTGTTGATGTTCGTTTGGGAACACAGTGCATGAAGACATTTAAATACTTTTTTTTCCAACTCCTAAAAAATCCTGAAAACAGCTTGTTTTCTTCAATGCCAGATAAATTGCTACCTCAGTATAGATCATTTATTTGTAAGAAAAATGTTTCCTACAATACCAGAAATTGGTCTTTTTCCTAGCTAGTTCAACAAACACTTATCTACTTCTCTAAATCACAAGGCAGAAATCTGCTGAAGAATCACTGTATGTCTGTAAAACCGTTCCATTCATGGAAGTATCTCATCACAATTACCACACTGCTTATTTGATAAAATCATCATCCCATTTTTCAATTTAATACATCTGTATTCCCTAGAGTCTATGAGATATTAAAGTGCTGAAATCAAAACATCAAAACACTGTTGACCAGTTAAGTCACAATTACATTTTAAAGCTTTGTTTAGGCTTTACCCTAACATACACTGTGAAAGCTGATTGTAAAAAAGACTATCAATGATAAAACAAAAATATTTCGTAAAGGCCTTTTAGGCACTTGAAATAGAAAAGTTAGAAAAATGTTTCATACTCAATTAACTCTATCCCTTTGTATCTTCTCTTCCAGTCTTCACGTAAACCAGAAACATAAACCACAAACATTGCTTTAAAAAACATTATTAGTCCAATCTATTAGAAGACCTGGCTCATTATGTGCTAGGACTGAGAGATAATATTAAACCATTTCAGTACATACAAAGAAGGTCAGACTGTGTCTTTGCAGATGGTCCATGATATAGTATCAATCCTGAAGGTGCAGGATAGCACTACAATTCTTCTGGTTTGCCTACCTAGGAAAGCTACACCAAAATAATTGAGGGTATGAATTCAGTAATTGTACTTTATACTTCATTAACTCCTTGAGTAGACAATTATCCTGCATCTCCAGGTACGCATAACCAGTCTTGTCCCAAACACAGAGAGCATAAAGCATTTAAAGCTCCTTGAATAGCACATGAAAAGCACTAGTAACACCAGAGGATATATTCTTTCTATTATGTAAGTTACATGAGATATAAATAAGGCCAAATACCAAACTTTTATTCCTTTATTTTCGGCTAGGAAGAAGTAGAATAAAAGGAAAAGTGACAGCAGTCAATTTTGAAATCTGCTTTTCCTGGCAGGTAACAAGACAAGGGAAGACAGTTCAAAAGCAGACAATTAAGGTAGATCACAGAATCATACAATGGCTTGGCTTGGAAGGGACTCAAAAGAGCCTCTCATTCCAAACCTGCTGCCATGGGAAGGTACACCTTCCACTAGAGGTGGCTCAAAGCCCCATCCAGCCTGGCCCTGAACTCCTCCAGGGGCATTACATCCATAACCTCTCTGGGTAACCTGTTTCAGTGTCTCACCACCCACAGAGTAAAGAATTTCTTCCTAATATCTGATCCTAAACCTACTCTCTTTCAACTTAAAGCCATTCCCCCTTGTCCTGTGTCCTTGCAAAAAATCCCTCCGTGCTCTCTTGTAGACCCCTTTAGGTATGGAAAGGCTTCTCTAAGGTCATAAAAGACTGGACAACCATAACTTTCTCAGCCTGTCTCCACCAGGCAGGTGTTCAGAGTGATCATCTTCAAGGCCTTTTGCAGATTTACTCCAACAGGTCCCCATCCTTATCAGTTTGGGTGTCCCTGAGTTGGATGCAGCACTCCAGATGGGGTCTCACAGGAGTGGAGTGGAGGGGCAGAATCACCTCCCTTGTCCTGCTGCCCACCCTGCTTTGGATGCAGCCCCACTGGGCTGCCAGTGCACATGGCCAGCTCGTGTTGAGCTTCTCATCAACCAACACCCCCAAGTCCTTCTCCCCAGGGCCGCTCTCAGTCCATTCCCCACCCAGCCCATATTTGTGTTGTGCTTGGGATTGCCCTGACCCAGGTGCAGGATCTTGTTGAACTTCAAGAGGTTTGCACAGGCTCCTTCAATGCCTGTCAATGCCCCTTTAAATGACATCCCTTCCCTCCAGACAGTTGATCACAACACAGCTTGGTGCTGTCCATGAGCTCACTGAGGGTGCACTGACCCCACTGCCCACGTCACTGACAAAGATGTTGGACAGTACTGGTCTGACATCCATCCCTAATGAACAACACTCCTCACAAGCCCAGACACGGATCTGCTGATCACAACTCTGCGTGTGACTGTCCAGCCAATTCCTTATCCACCAAGTAGTCCACTTGTCTAATCCACACGACACAGCACAATTTAATTTTTTCAGCCCTGTAATATATTCTGTACCTTCTTCTCTCCTTCATCTTTTTTAAAATACCTCTTGTTCCAACAAAACTTTTCTCTCAGTCTCTGCCTTTATTTCTCCATATGACTTGGTTCCCGCCCTCCTGATCTACTCTTCTATAAAGTCAGAAATTACTGTCAGCAGAAAGAGCAAACTGAACCTTATTTTTCACAACTCCTTGAATAGACAGTTATCCTGCACCTCAAAAGATACATAATTTGTCCTCCCTACCAGAGGCAATAAAAGAGAAATCTAGGAAATTACATCACGCACACAAAGAGAGGCTGAACTCCTTCCTAGGAGTCAAACATGCAACAATAGTGGGCAGAAACAAACAATCTGACTAAAAAATACTCACTACAAGAATAAAAGAGTAGAAACTGAGAAAAACATTCTACTTCACACAGACAATCATGAGAACATGGCAGGAAGGCTGTTATTTTTATTCCAAGGCACACGGATTTCAGAACTATGTTACCACTTCAATAGAGAGGAAGATATAAAGATCTGAAGAAGAAAAATTTTCAGATTTTTCCAATCCCATCACTTAAATCAATCTTGCCTTTCAACTATAAATATCACAAGAACTCACTTTATAATTGATTTTGTTAAAATTCTGCAGGAAGAAAAAAAGTTACAAAAAGGACTCATCCTGGCCTGATAATTAATGCAGAACTCTGTATGAAATAACAGATGGATGTCAGTTTTCAAGACAATAGAGAAACACTAAGGCAGGATGACTGACTGGATTTGTGCCTGTTACAGTGAAGCCTACATCTGCGACTATGAAAATAGTATTTTTCAGGTACAAAATACCATGGTCTTGCTCATATAAACTGCCTGCTTCTTTTTATCATATGTCCTAATGCTTACTTATTTTGCTGGCTGAGAGGGATTTGATAAGCTTCAAATAATTCTAGTCATCTATGATATCCAAAACCAAAACTTCAGGAAGCCAATTTCTACAAAGCAGAAAAGATAAATCCCTCTCTCTGCTGCTCCTATTTTTCAGTCCTTTTCTGGTGACTTCTCTCTGACTAATGCATTTGCAAAGCTTCTTACATTAGGCTGTGTCCATTTTTCTTTCTGAAGTGGTGACTCTGCAGGTCAGCTTCCCTAATTTGGAGTCTGAAGCAGACAGGCATTTTGTGCATAATTTTCCCTGTTTATTTGCTGCCAGACAGTTTGAGGCTTACCTGTGCCTACAGGACAGAAAAGATGTCTCCTGGACCTTGACAGCCAGAGAATAATTTGCCAGGGTCCTATTAATGGAGAGAGTTTTTCCTCATATTTCACATCTTCCTATACTAAGTTTTCCTTCGTCCATGAATCAAACTAGAAAGAAGCTTTAGGTTCTCTATTTAAAGAGTAACAGATCAATTTGTGAGCTTTCTGGATCACATCACTTTTATATTCATTTTTTTTATTTTCAATCTCCATTTTTCCTTTAAAATGTCACTCTGACTACTAATACTACAGAAGAGCAATCCATACTTTCATAATTACATAAAACAGCTCCAAGTATATTATGTATCCCTACCACAAATGCAGTTATTTTTCCCACCTAACTTAGTTTTACGTAATTTGAGCCTATGCTTTCTTCAGTACTAACAATGAATTGGTGCCAAAGATTCTAGACAGAGCAACAAATATTTTGTCAATCAATATTGCTCTCTTGGTATTCAGATGCTATTTGGATAGACAGAAGTGTTTTAAAATGTCTGTTAGCTAATTCCACTCTCAAACTGACAATGCTGATACTAACAAGAAGCTCACAAAACAGCTTTCGAATGCTGTATGACACAAACAATATTTCTGAAATCTGCTTAAAAGTTGTATGCACAAAACTCTGTACAGAACCGGTAAGTGCTGCATCTAATTTTAATCAGATTACTGATTCTCTAGTCACTAAAGTCACATGTAAATATTTACGCTAGAACTCCTTACCTTTTATTCTACTGCTGTTTGCAAACAGAAATGAATCCCAACTTCAGAAGCATTTTGTCCTCATTAGCGCAGCCGAATGTTTTGCTTGCTCCTACACTGAGCTAAGATGGAAAACAGGCACTTGGAAAAGCTAAATTTAAGTGCCAAATATTGAAAGCTGAACTTAGACATGCACATGCAGTTGTGAAAAACAACTCAGTTTTTTTAAGTTTCTTTCCCATCATAAAGAAGCCACTTTTGAATAGGGATTTTTTCTGCTTCAAGAATAAATTAAAACTGAGAGCACAGGACATATCTGAAGAACAAGAGGATTACATCTAGAAAAGCTATGACAATTTACTGCAAATATGAAGGTAACAATAGAGAAACCGTAATGTGGAAACAACAACAATGAAACCAACAAAGAGGCAACAGAAATGCTTAGTCTTCTACATACTTGCTAAACAAGAATGTGTGTTTAAGCTGATGTTTGTAACACCACTGTAAATAGAAAATAGAGGTGGACATCTATTATAACTCTCAGTTTAAGAATACTGAAGACATTAGAAATTCTTCACATCTAGCCACACAGAATTACTTATTAAGATCACAGAATCATTTAGGTTGGAAAGGACCCCTAAGACCATCAAGTCCAGCAACTAATCCCACACTACCAAGTCCACCACTAATCATGCCTCTAAGTGCCCCATCTATATGTCTTTTAAATACCTCCAGGGACAGTGACCCAACCAACTTCTCTGGGCAGACTGTTCCAGAGTTGACAACACTTCTGGTGAAGAAATTTTTCTTGTTATCGAATTTAAACGTCTCACGGCTCAACTTGAGGCTGCTTCCTGTTGTTCTACCATTTGCTACCTGGGAGCAGAGGCTGATCCCCACCTGGCTGCAACCTTCTCTCAGACAATTGCAGAGAGCAATAACAGGAGTGGCCCCATTACTGAGCAGATTTAAAGAGCTAGAGACAATGGTTGAATTTACAATAGCCATGAAGAATGAAAAATACCAAAGAAATGTGTCTTTCTGTAAATTTCTGACTCCAATATCCCACCACTGCATGACAATTTGCCTCCTGACAGTATTTGCACCACACAGTCTAGAACAATTTTTTTTTTCAAAATACTCTTTTCAAAATACTTTGCTATTACACAGAGTTTGAAAATCAAAAGAATATTGGCACTACAGTGCATTGGGCAGCAAGAGGTTCCAGGGCATCATAACACAGATCTGTCTCTGAAACTTTTCTTCTAACTGTCTAGAAGCATATAATTCAAAGAAAAACTTTGAAATACATGATGCATACATGTCATTGTCACAGAATGATGCCATTTTATAGTAGTTATTCTTCATCAGGAAAAGAAAGAGTTTAAATCTGGGGAGGGGCAAGAGGTTGTGTTTACAAAAGCACTCCTGCATATTACATTTCTGGTAGGAACAGAGAAGCTGAATGGGTTGGGAATTAACATTCCTGTAGTGGGAACAAAAAGGGTAGGAGTATATGCCTGTGTGTGTAAAGGAAAGGGATGGCCTGGGCAGACCCTAACTCCTCCGAAGACCTTCTTGCTACTCACACAATCATAATCCTTCCACTCTAAAAGCCATACCTGCTATTTCTCCTTTCCTGCGATAAAATTATATGTGCTTTAATCCATGAATACTTTTCAGCCCAAGTATCCTCTGCCCTGCAGGGTTTTTCGAGCATCTCACGTCAGAGCTGCGCCTCTCCCTACATCGCAGTCCACAGTCCCCTTGCTGAAACTGCATCCTACATGAAACTCCATGTGGGCCAGCCAAACTGTAGGAGTGATCAAACCCCTGGACCACTCTTCTCATCCTTTATTCCCAAAGGCCATCAGCAGCTATTATTAGCTCCTAGGTGAGCCAGCTGGTGGTTTGCCTGCTAACTTTGGAAGAGATTGAAAATATCTGTATTGCACCTACAAAAACACTAGGAAAGTGAAAAGAGGCCAGGCAGAGGTAAGAGGGCACCTACAGAAGCATTCCTCATATAAAGTGACTGAAATTCAGCAACACACACCCAAAATCTGCAATGGCCAAAGTTAACACTTGAATTTTTCTTTTTTCCCCTGCTAAACATTCTGAAACATAACAGTGAAGGCTGCTGTCTCCAAAACAGATCAAAGTTGCCTCTAGACATCAACAGTGTTGAAAGCTACCATAAACTCTGTATTCAGTGTAGCATAATTTGAAAATGTTTTACATAATCAATTAAAACTTTAAAAAGAAGAGAGAAAACATTTTCTGAGTTCCAAAACAGATCAAGGTTCCAGCTGACAGCAAAAAATCCAAGGATTTTTTTTTTCCCTACACCGTAGCTGCACATGTTATTGCTGTGACTGATTGGTTTTATTTTGAATTCTTTTGCTTTTATTCCCATACATCTAAAGCTGCTTTTATTCCCTATGTGATATCATCAGATCTCCAAGATTTAAAGTCTATGTCAGCAAAAAAACCCAAGAAGGCTTTCCGTCTTTCACAATCTGATGTGCACCAACCCTCATTCAACAAAAGACCTGTCAGGAGCTCCATTATCAAGTACAGTAATAAGCTTAACTTCTGTGTGCAGTTCTAAGCCACTTCCCATAGGAACTACACAAATGCTTCTTTGTTAAATCCTGATTCAAGATTATGGACTTTTTATCTGCAAACTGTGAGGTGCTTCAAACTCTCTAGTACTGGCATCTTTGGTAATCAAACGAGTGACAATACAGTAAGTTGCAACAGTGATGATTAGAGAATCATGAGCATCTTACATGAGAAACAGAGCAGAGATGTGTGGATAGGTAATTCCACCCAAAGAAACAGCTAAGTGTACATACGCTAAAAAAGCATTACACAGTTCCTGTATGTTACCTGAACCAATCTATCTTTGCACAAGATCCACATAACTCTATGAACTGGGGAAACTGCGCTCTTGTGTGATGGGTTGCACTTTTAGTCACCAGTTTTCAGAATTATCTTTAATTTTTATTTATTAAAGTACCATTGCAAAGCTAGATACTTCAGTGAGATTCAGACACTTTGTAAACCGGAAACAGGTTTTGTGCCTGCACATTTCATATACATATGTATGTCCTCAAAACTGTTTACAATTCAAGTATTGCTATTTCTTCATTTGGCACTAGCAGCAATATTTACAATTGCATGAACAGAAGAAAATGTAAGAGGGCGCACCTAATTTATACAGTCCATTTCCTTTCCATTAGAGACCTTCCTCTTCCTAAAATCAAATTAAATGGTATTATGCATTAGCAGAAAGTAATCAAATTGTACTTTATTTTACCAGAAAGACTACATTGTTGACCTTTTTATTTTGATTAAAAAATAACAGGAATGCACGTGAAATTCACCAGTAATGTATCAGACTTATGAAATGTTCAATTGCACTATAAGCCAAATATGTAAAAAGATTATTTAAAATGCTATTTAAACTTCTTTCTTTCCCTTTAAAGATATCCCTGTAAGAAGTATTCTAAGCCTTTACTCTTTTTTCAATTATGAGCATATAAGACAGAAATACAATCCAAGGTATTTTTTCTGTGTGCATGTTTGTACCTGCATGTGCAGTTATAGATAAGCACATACACACACAAACACGTGGCTGGTGGCACATCCCTCCACAAAGGATCACAAAAAGATTTTGTGCAGATACAAAGCCAGAGTATCTTCAGTTGCTTTTCCAAAACATGTGCAAAACCTCACTGGTCATAAATCATAGCTTATAAGAAAATATGGATTGCAGAAGGAATAGAGACTCGTTGAATTAGGTTTCTTTCAGTTTGCAGTTTCTATTAAAGTGTACTTGTATATTTACAGATTAAAGGACAAAATACATTTCTTTTTTCCTTCTTTTTTCTTAGTAATTGTATTTGATCAGAATGGTTTCTTAATCCTATTCCTTTAATTATATGACAAGAACCCAGCATGGGAGAGAAAACAAGTTGTGTTTACATAAAATTCTTAAACTACATACAGGAAGAATAAAGAACTGATTTGTCCCTAAACTACAAAAGATAAACAAAAGAGATCATTTAAATAGCTGAAGTGAAATCTCTGGGTATAGCATTTTTTTTCAGTGACATACACAAGCATTTTCACAGATTTACAGGTAAAAAAATAGATACTTCAAGATTTTATTCAAGTACTGGTTCATAGCTACTGGAACTATCCCCTAAACAAAGCAGGTCTTTTTCACTGAAAATTCCATACCAACATGTTTTTCTACTTTCTTAGCATATACAGGAACAGTCCCCAAGTGGGCACAAAAACAACAAAGTCTTCCACTGAGTCATTACAGTAGAGGGCCTCAAAGAACTATTCGTATGTGCCAGTGTCACCAAGTACAACACTAACACACTAGCCACCATCACTCTGACTGATCAATATGATCCAACTAAAATGAACAAATCAAAGGGAGCAAAATTTGAAATATGTTACTGAGCTCATTTTTCCTTAAAAACATAACTCCAAATAACTTTTCATTTTCAGTGTCATCATTCTGCCTGGCCATCTGAGGTACCCCAAAAGGGTACCACTTTCCCAATCAGCAGTTCTGTGTTCCTCTATTTGACAGAATTCCTAAAACGCAGGTACAGCAGGACCACTTTAGGACATCCATAGTTATGACTACAACTCCCCAAAGGTCTGGCAATACCTTCCAAACTCTTACAAGTGCTTGTGTGCCCTTTTAACATCAATCAAGAAAAACTTGCACATTGAGACAACCAAGTTTTGTTATGGTGGAAGAAAAGAAAGAGCCATCAGTAGACTAACCACAGAGGTTACACTGCACTGCTATTTTCCACTTCACTGGTAGAAAAGGTACAAACCTATTCTTCTATATGCTATAGAAGCATATAGAAACTACATCCTTCCATATCCAATATATTCTATAGGATATATGCTCCTATATTCCTTCCTATATAAACAGCAAGGATTCAGATGAATTTGGGATTTGGTGTACCAGACCAGCAACTGGTTATACTTAATTTTGCTATGTGTCCTGTTACTGGGCACCACCTATTAAATCCTGTGATCTCTTCACTTTCAGTTTTCAAAACAGAGACGGTACCAGCAGAGCTGGCAGGTTAGGATGTTAGAGTGATTTAAGCTGTCTTGCTGTTCACATATGAAGAGTTTTCTTTGCTGTGCTTGCTTTCAAAACAAAATGGAAGTTAAAGAAACTATGTTTTAACAACATGAAAATATAGCAATACCTAAATATCCAAAAAAAGCTTTTACTTTTTTTTTTCCTCAATTCCCCACCAGTTTAAAACAAAGCTATAGGCAACACTGTCACTGATTTTAATGACATTTCAATGTTAACTGCAAAAAGAAAACAAATATAATTAATTCACAAGGTATTAGTTTTTTTTCCTCTAAATAATAAGTTAATAAGTTAAAATGTGATTGTGAAAAAAGTGCTCATGGCCTAAGGAAAAATTCGATGTGATAAATATACAGCATAAAAAGCTCCTGACAGGAAAAACCATCAGCTGGCTAAACAAGAAATAGAAAGTTGCCTTTATGAGTATTTGTTAACATCTGCTAATTACCGATTTTCTTTTTTAAGTTTCATGTCCACTTCAAATGCACAAATAACACACATTTCTTCTTCACACAAATACGATACTGTGGTAAAGTCTGAGTTGTGTTGGTGGTTACTAAAAGCATGGAGTAAAAGCTGACTTACAAGCTCACCAAAAGATGTAACAATGTCAATGACCACAGTGTGGCATGTGAGATTTAGGTTGGGCATCAAGGGAAAAAAAGTCTTTAGCAGTATAAATGCAGCATTGATATATTGTCCAGAGCCGTGGTGGAACCTTTAACCCTGTGGGTTCTGAAGAAATATCCAGGGAGAGCCCCAGTGGAGCTGACCTAGGGCTGGGTGCGCGGCGGGACTGAATGACTCACAGAGGTCCCGCTGGATCCCTGAGAAACCCCCACAGACCATAAACAACAACGAACAACCCTAGGTTCATACTTGATGTTTTTGTTCACTGGTCACTCGCTGAACTTCAGAAGACCAATCTTTTAAAAAGCAAGCAGCCATTCAAGGATGGTTTCTTTCTCTGTGAGTGAGCAGACAACTCAAAGACACCTGATGGATGCTAGAACTGAGAAAATACTTCTGTTCAAGTTCCATTAACTCACATACTTGTAAAACAAGATGCATGAGCTAATCAGTTATTTAAGAAAATGCACATTTTTAGACATAAATTTGAGACTAGAACATACATGCTTTCATGCTTCAAATTAAAATAACTTATGCGAAACAACCTATAATTTCAGTGCTTTCAAATTCTGGTAGTAAGAAAAAACTCTTTATATTTCATATTTATTCTAATATCCACATGTAGCAAAAGTATCACATTCCTAAAATTCCTGAGTTACTAAAAAGTAATTTAGTTGCATCATGTATGCACTAGATTCTATTTAAACAGTTTAAAAACAGTGACCTGGAACACTCTTCCTAAAAAAAAAAAAAAAGTATTGATGTCTTCAGATTACTGAAAAGTAAAACTGGTTAATTAACTGGATAATTATATCTAGATAATAACATTCAAATATTCCCATATTTGTATTCTTTTTAAATCTCCCTAAATAGGTAGACATCATGGAAGATCTTTATCTATTACAAAATTAGCAAAAATGAACTCAAACTTTTAAAATTTCATATATATTAAGTTTCTTTCTTTACACTACTCAAGAATTCCCTTTAACCATTTTTATTCCTTTCACTTTGTACTAACAATCTTTTAGATATTTCTGGACATACTTTACTACATTTCTGTATTAAGCATCTTGCAATTAGAAGTGCTGTGATTTAGTATGTATAGCTAAAAATTAAGGGGTGATGGCACGAAGCCAAAGAGAACTGCAAATAAAGAAATCTTGTTTTCTGAGTGTTCTGGAAAGACACTTGACATTTCAAAAGCTAAAATGATCCCACTTGACTTAGGAGGGACTAAAATACATAATTTAGAAGCTACTTTGAGACTAATTTTTTTATAGAAAACTCTTGAAATATTTGAATTTGACCAAAACAAAATTTTCATGTCAATTTATTAATTCTGGAAAGCACAATGATTACTGGGTTATTTATGAAGTGAATCGCATCCCCTCCGTCAGTAACAGAATAGTTTCTACACTCTGTTGTACTGTGGTGTGGAAAGAGTTTACAGCTTACAAAGACAACACGAACTTCTTGTTATAATTCATTACAGATGTAAAAATCAAATGCTTTTGTCACAGTAAAGCTAACCTAGAACCACAATTAAAGGAATGCAGAGGGAAAGTACTACTCATGTCATTTCACTACCTAAATTAAATATATTTTGGATGCATATTCTGTTCCTAGACAAGTTGATAAAACCCCATGTTATTAATTTTTTAGTAAGTTTTTTGCTCAACTTATAATTTCTGTTCCAAATTGAATTTAACTATTTTTATGAATTAAAAATTACACCATCCCTACTACTTGACATTTAAGTACTGGGGCACAGGTGCTATACTTAAACATAACAGATCTTTTCATGTATATTCATGAGACCTAAGTAATACGTCAAGAGGCCAAGAGGTAATAGAGTTAGAATTTGTTTTCCCGTTTTCCTTTCAACTGTTAAAAACACTTAACCATTGACTGGTTTTCATTAAACATTTCAATTTTTTAATTAAAAATATAAGACTCTAAACCAATATTTATCATATTGCTGTGATATTAGCAATTTAGGCTCATTTCTATTCTAATGAGATACATCAATATCTTACTTAGCATTTTTCTTTCATCCATTTAAGGAAAAACCTTGTTTCTCAGTATCCAGTTCATTAATACAATCCTGAAGACTACAGAAACTATTAGAAAATAGTTTTTATCTTAAACTTAGCCATTCAAAATAACTGCACTCTTTGTATTTCCACAATGTACTTTAAATGCATTTTTCAGGGCAGGTAGACAGTCATATTATGGTCAAAATGAGACTTGAGTAATTTGAGTTTTACTGGAATTCAACAAGAAGACAAGAGAAAGAGACAAAATAGAGTCTTGAAAGGCAATCTAAAAAACAAACATTTTTGAAGACCTAACCTAGTCTTAGCAATTAGGATGAAAAAACTGTATTGTTTGTTACGAAGTTCAAAAAACAAATTTCCATGTTTAAGCACTCTGAGTAAGTATCTCACTTTTGGATGCCATCTGAGAAAAATAATCACTTTTATTTAGGCAACACTGTAGAAACATGCTAACTTTAAAATGTAATTTGTTAAAATATGTTTTATAGTGCAGTAAAAAGGGGATTGTAAAACTGGCTCCTAGAATTTAGGAGAAATAAAATGCAACTGCAAACTAGTGAGTCACTTTAAAATATGATGCAACCCTTTACTTGTAGTACAACATATTTCAACAAGACTTTCGTATCATAACTGATTAAAAGGAAAAAGGACTCAGTAAATTCCCCCTTTTTTTTTCCTTTTTGAGTTCTGTTTTCTCTCACTTCAGAAGAATAAAAATGCTACTTTAAAATTTAGAATTATGGGAGGGAAACCTAAATAATCCCCTCTGAGACTAATACTAGGTTTACAAGAATAATTTTAAATACAGCAAATGTGTGGATTTTTTGAAGTATATTTCTATTTTCTACTTAACAAATGAAGTGGCTTAGAGGCAAATTTTAAACAAACTCAGAAATCCAAAGAATCAAATATAAAACTGGACCATAGCAACAGTGTGTCATTATTGGTGTTTACCAAAAAATACGAAATGTTTTAAATGTTTACATTAAATTATTCTGTCCAGGTCAGGAACAAGGTCATGTTAAATACAGTTTCACAGTTGTTGTTGTTAAATAAATCTAACTCTGACTGCAAATCAAATCTTCTGTTAGGAGTGGTATTCGTCATTGCTTTGTGACATTAATAGACACCATTCAAAATGAAAAGTAAGACAAAAATATAAAAGAACAATACATCTCAGTGGTAGTTTTGGGTGGGGGGTAGTATCAAAATAAAAAAAAAAATTACAATGACCCTAATATTCACAGCGTGGTCATAATTACACAGTTAACATGTAATAATTTATTTGGACTTTTAATAATTTTAGATATAGTATTTTTGCTGTGTGGTAACTCACTGGAGAGGCACCTGCCACACTGGTTTTAATACAGGGCCTAATGTGCATTGAAGGAAAAATGTTTTATGTTACCTTTTTAGGTCATACAAAAAAGAAAATACAACTATCACAAGGGAAAAGAAGCTGGTTCCTCAGTCAAATGAAAGTTCAGTATTATATCATAATTTCCTAACACAGTAAATAAAGCAGATGAATAAACAAGAACCTGAAAACTCTATTTTGGCCAATACAGGCTGAGGTTGTGGCCATTTCAATTTTTGTTATGTTTTGGTACTCAGAAATGAGGTGCATTTTTCTGAAGATTACCTTAAGCATTTTTCTCTACAGATAAAAGAGCACAAAATTAAACTTTCTATTATGACTGATAAATTACAGCCAAGTTGGTCACCAAAGAATCGAAATAACAACTCAAAGCACTATGTTTCCAATAGAAAAACTCAAATTAAAATAACAGTACCTGTGGATCTCTCTACAAGACAAATCAAACCTGAGGTACAACACATCTCTTTTCCACATTTAGAACAAGCAACTGGAAACAAACTGTGTACAAATCACAGGCTTCTGCTCTGTTCATCCTGATCTTTCAAAAGTACATCAGCATCCAGCTTCTTCCAACTGGCTATTATACCACATTATTTTTGAGGGTACAGGTTAAGGGGGACAACCCATGTTCTAGTGTGACAAAAAATAGTTTGAAAGTTTGTCTCATCTCATTGCTCAAAGATAAAATCCTTTATTATGTACCACAGGACAAAGGATTTGCAACTGTTATTTGAGAAATATAGTATTGCAGTAATTTATCTCACTGTATGGGTCTTGAAGATGCACGGTGGTATCTCAAATCAACTTTTAAAGAAAACTGCATGCCATTTTGTGGGAATACAAATAAAACTCACACAAAAAGAAAATTTGGTTGTTTGATAGTTATATATTATACATGGTGCTGACAGATCGTTCAAGGGCTCTTTTCTGCTTCAGGGATTACTTTTGACAAAGTTTTAATTTGACTTTTCCTTATTAACGGTTTCCACCACAGTCATGTGACTAAAGCTATCTGTTTACTCCTTGAACATTCTTAAAAGTTTATAAAAGAACCAAAGATGTCCTCTGCCAAGATTCCAATCACAAAATACACAGACATACTGCTATCTTTGCTCACATTAACAAACCTCTCGGTTTTAATGTCAACAGGATCCCTTATGCAGACAAAATTAGGTTTCTATTACCTGCAAGACTCCATATGAGCAACTACTCCAAACTAAAACAACAATATAAAATATAAAAACCAAACAGGTTGAAAGATGTTCTTACAAAAGCCGCACTCTGTTAATTTTTCCTCCAAGCTGGAGGGAAATGGCAAAGGTCCTGAAATATGTGAAAAGACTCCAAATCTTCACCCTACATGTTCCAGCATAAATAGTAATGCCACTAATACCGAGGAAGAGATAGTAACTTATAGAGAGTATTGCAGCTTTGTTAAGCCGCATAAAACTCTGTAACTTGGCTCTGTTGCTAGAATAAACTTTCACTGATCCTTATAGCAAGGAGGGTTTCTATAGAAATATTTGCTTTAGATTTTAGAAAGAGTAAACATTTTAACACACAAGCAAACAAAAACACTTCACTAGCTGCTAGAGGTATTGCCAAAGGAAGTAACCATCACTACTGCATATAACAGGGCACAGATTGCTTGCCACCTACTTACTCTTCAGATAATTAATTCTTAGAGTCTACTGGAGTTCAAGCTGCATACTATGCACAGAAAACAAATATGAAAACTTAGCAAAGAACCTCAAAATCTGGCACTAAACATCAACAATCCTGCTGAGTTACTTCAGTGAATTCAGGTTTCTGAATAAGTAACAGAAAAAAACCTGAGGGAAAATGATTCTGTGAAAAGGAAGACAAAACGTTTACAAGAAAACAAAATATATGTATATATAGATTCCATATGTATGCAACAATACATACACCAAGTAATTAGATACTATAATACCACCACTTTATACACACACAAGCATACATACATACATAATCACTAAGGAAGGTAACAGAGGCCCCAGTCCTTAAAAGACTATCTGTACATGAATCTACAAGCATAAACATACTTGTCAGTGTGATCAGTGCTTGCATGCATTGCGTCATTAAAGGCGTACAAAAGAGAAACAACCACACACAGGATAGTAAGACACAATAGGGGAAAAATTGATTCTGAGAAACCTGGAACTCAACATAGCAGCAGTTCAAAATAATTCTGAAAGAAAAAAGTGAAAGCTGTATTTATTTAAATTACATAAATTGAGGGAGAGACTGCAAACCAGTAAGGGGCGAGGATGAAATATTTTAAACTCAATAATGTATTTATTATCTGTTCCATTCTATCCATAAGTGATGTACCTATCCCCCCCCCCAAATGTAATTCCTTTCTGTGTAATACAGTACAAGATACAGTGTTTTAAAAACAGGTTTTAAAAGGGTAATATTAGGAAAGAAATAGTTTTAGTGATATCAAGCATTAGAGAGATTTACTAATCCAAATGAGAGCAGAAATTAAATATTATCTTGTGAGAAATTACACACAAAACGTTTATTCGTTTTGATTTACATGACAAATGCCCAATATGGGAGAGAAAACTCAAGCAACTCTCAGCAGGGAAGACCTGATTCATTCATAATTAAAACATTGTATTTCAAAATAAAAGGCATAGGCATTTCAAGTATTAGAACATCAGAATTTAACAGCGTCTTGGGCATTCCAAGTATTAGAACATTAGAATTTAACAGCATCTTGGGAAACTATTTTAACATTGTTAGCTGTATATCACTTCTCAGAAAAGGATCCACAATCCAGATATAAAGAAAAAACACAAGTTAAAGTTACGTTTTTTCTTGTGACAATTGGACTTGATTCAGCATAAATGCTATCTTATTCGTGCAGACGTCTACTTATAACAGCTATGCCCTATGTATAACATTTTAAAATAAAAAACTATATAATTCAATTATAGTTTGTTGAAACTAATTTTTTGGCTTCAGCAAACACAGTCATAGAAGAAAAACCTTTTTAAAAAATCATATGTTCTCAGAAACACTATATATATCAGCAAATGATGAAAACAGGCAACATGAAAAAGGAGTACTAACAATTTTAGAAAAGAAAAAGGCTACATATCTAGAGAGCTCTTTTTCAATACTCAAAATCTTAAAGCCATCAGCAAAGGACCACAGTTCATCTCAGGTCCCTGTGCCAAGCACTTCATCTGAAAAGCTTTGTGCAATTACTGTACAGCTAGAAATAGGGACTTCTGAAGTTAGGCAAAATCCAGAACTACTAGATAATGGAAATTCTACAGGACAACTATCAAGACAACTGTCATCTTCTGCAGGTTACTTGACAGGGAACATTATGAGACAAATATATTCCCTGAACTGTGCTATCCGCACTCCTAATGACTGCTTGAGGACTTTGTTTTTTCAGAAATCTCTTACACAATTTCTCAAGGCACAGCTGTAAAAAGCACTGATTTGAACACTTCCTTTCCAACATTTTTCGAAGGTGGTTTCTTTTGGCGTTTATTATTTGGGGATGGTGGTATTTGTTTGGTTTGTTATTTTTTCCTGTGTTCTGTTAGTGGAAGCCTGCAATTTAAAGCTTGTCTTGAAATCGTTTTCTGCACACAGAGAGGAAAACACTGGTCTGACTATTTTTTCTAAAGTGGAAGCAAAGCATTACAGCATTACATTACATTTATCTTTTACTACAGGTAAGATCATAGTTTTAAAGTAATTCTTAGTAAAAATACATTTCGGCAAGATCAGATCCTTAAAACATCTAGTCCTGTTTCACAGGCTGGTTTCGTCAAACCTTTTCCTCTTTGAACACAAAATCTCACTTTTGTGTTTCAGAGCGCGTAGCACTCTGCACCATTACAAACTTCACAAGTAATAATTTGCTTAAAACAAATTCCCGGCACTAAGGATATCAATAAAACCCAGAACTGGAGCATAAAATTGAAGAGACAGTTACACAATTCTGTGTGTGCTGGCTGCCCCAGCTCACCGCCATGCATCTTCACATCAGCCTAATTCATTTGACACAGTCTCCCCACAGCCGAGAGCGCCCAGCTTCCTTACTAGTTCTTAGTAAAAGCTTAAATACAAAACCCACTATGTTTAAGTAAAGTTAAGGTTGTGACACAAATCAACAAAAGGCAGGAAATTCAAAGATAATACTGACAATCCATGCTTAATTCATGATTGCTTAACAAAACGGTGAAATGCTATGAGGAATTAATATTTAGCTTTAACTCCACTGCCTGTGTTCTTGGGTGAACAGGTGTTTATCTCAAAGATTATACTAACTCAGCCTGTCCTGTCAGTCTAGATAAATTCTGGTGATTATTTAGCATTTAACAATGTGTTGGATGTAAAGAAACTTTTAAACTAATTGTCAGCACCCGAGCACATTACACTCTAACAATCACCACTGATTAGAAATACATTTTGAGAAAACTATGCTAGACAAAATAAAGACATAATAACAATTTCTTTCAGAAATAAACAAAACATACTTCTTGCATACAAAAAATATAAAATTTTTCATTTTATAATGTAACATGAAATGGAGTAATATATATAATTTTTTTTTTCTCACAAGTTAACAACTCTTAGTATGTACACATACTTCAATTCCTGTTTGAATCCAAATCTCTCTGGTGCTTTTGCACACCATAAAAAACATTTTCCTGGTCAGAAAAATGCCAGAAAAAGGAACGCAGGCTATGGCCACATTATTAGGGTGTATGGTTTTTTAATTAATCTTTTAGGTTTCAAGATAAAACTCAGTATTGTAGCGTGCTTTAACAATACTAATTAGATACAAACATATCTGCCTGGCGGTTTTGCATGCTCTCTTATGGAGAAAAACAGAAAAAAACAAAAGAATGAAATGAATGACCCTTCATAGTCTTCTCCAGAGGGTATAGAATTACCTCACACATATACACCTTACACACCTTACTGCATTATTGAAGCAATACCTTATTGCAAGGAATTGTCGTTAACAACAGGGTTTGTTGTAATAATTTTCTTTATTTAGTGAAAATATTATAATTTTTCTTAATTACTGTCTCAAATTATTAAAAATTTTGTAGGAAATTAGTGATATTACTTATTTTTTTTCCATCTGAGTTACTAAGCAGTCATGATCTTGTCCCAGACATCAAAATTCTGCCAAGTTTTATAGGATCAGAAACTGCTGTTGAACAGTTTCAAGGAGGGATTTCAAAATCCTGCATCTGTACTTCATCAAGCTGCAAGAAATCTGGTCACCAGCTCTGGGTATGTTCAAAAAGCCCAGTAAAAATGCATAGAGCTACAAACCTGGTGTTAAGATTTGAGTTGTCAAAGCAAGGACGACTACGTGGTTCATCCTTGGGATTACCAATGAAAAAAGCACAGCTGCCACAGAGCTTCCGCTCTTGAGGGAGCCCAAACAACTGCGCATGTGGAGTTTTAAGTCTTTGGAACACCATGGACGACCCTCTAAAAGATCCCACACAAGAAGTTGATGCTTCCCAGGCTGATTTCCTCTACCTGACCCAATACAAATGTGCAGGACATGAGGGCTTGAAAAGCCCCTGAGGAACAGAAGTGCTGCTCTTCTCGCCCTAGGTAGAGGCAGTTTCTTCGATAAAGGAAGTTCAACAACAAACTGAGCTCACAGCACCACAAGGGGCTCACTATTTTAACTTAACAGCACCACAAACAAATATGGGAAAGGTCTTCAACTGAAGTACCAGAAAATAAATGAAAAGGGAAGAAAGGAAAAGGGTGAAGTGTGGCTCCACCCTTCAACACTCTTATTAACCTAATTAATACTCGCTTGCTATTACATTTTTAATCTAAGGCAAAGTTTCTACTTCCTTAGAAACCATAAATTATGCTTATAAATTCTCCTTTGTTGCAGTTTGTTTTGCATTTTCAGCTCAGACATCAAAAGCAGAATTTATTTGTCAGGCTGGCATGCTGAAATATGCTGAAGATTATCATGCTAATCCATTAGTCAATAACATATCAGAAACCAATTGGTATCATAGCTGTTTTGCTGGATGTCTTACTGACCCATCAACAGCAAAAAGAGTAAAATTTTAAAGCAAATAGTAAAAACTAGTACCAATTCTATCAACAGAGAATGTTCTCAAAGTCCCAGTGATGCTGAGTGACTGCAGAAACCAAACTATTATTGACGGGTGAGCCTCAGCACACAGAAGTCAACAGAAGCTCAGGTTGGACAAGGCTAATCAGCCAAAGGATACATATATTCTCCATTCATTCTACTTTTCATCCAGCCACAGGCACTCCCTTTCCTCCCTCTCCATTCTTTCACAAGCAAGGCTTTCCCTATCCTCAGTTTCTTCACTTCAGTGTCTCAGCTGCTCCCTTACTTTTGGGAGAAATCTTGTTTTCCTCCCAGTAACTGCAGTGAATGAAGGGTGAAATCAGCCTGAGAAATTATTGATCCCCAAGATGTGGATTCCACTGTTCCCGTGATAATTCTTTCTACGCGGGTTGGTCAAGTCAGAATGGACAACAGAAGGGCTGGTAGATCTCTAATATACAGCCAGAATGGACAAGTCTCTCTTCTGACTGAGTCCTGCACCTCTCACGCTACAGCAGTGGCAAGAAGCACCTTCATTATGCACAGTGCAAACCCCAGTGAAGTGCAAAATTTGGAGAGGAAAATAAAAGAATGAGTTTCTGGCCACTGGAAAGGTAATTTATCATTTTGACATAGTAATTCTTTATTAAATGCTATGGAGTGTAAAGTTAAAATATTAATAATGAAAAAAAAAGTGAATGAGAAACAAAATTATCAGAAAACCTGACATGAACATCTCAAATATACAGTTTGAAAGTCCCAGTAAAATTAAGGCATGCAGGTGGGAGACTGACATTTGAGAATTTGGTCTTATTGCAGAAATAAGTCTTACTTTGAGGTCAGTATATTAACTTGAAAAAACCAAAACAAGATAAGACAAAGCAGCCTTTCAAAACACAAGCACCTGCTAACAAGTTTTCCTATTCTAAATACAGAATCTCTCTCTCTCTATGGCCTATGAGACAGGATGCCTAATTCCTAAGGTGCTCCTCTCTATCACATCAGCATTTTTAAGGGATCATCAAGCTCATTCAATTTTATGGCCTACAACAGGTAACCAATCCACATTCTTACTTGCTTAGTTATGCTGTTACAGCATCTAGAAATGCATATGTATTTTTTGATTTTCTCTCAAATGCTCTTCTGGTCTCCAGGACAATTCCAAGAGGACTCCACCCCACCTGCCCAGTAATTTCCAATTCCATAAGGATTGTTTGCAGCAAATGCATACACTGACTTTCACACTTCTAAACACAGGTATTTTTAAGCACATCAAGCACTTTTTTTGTACATTCCCTATTTCTATGGATAAAGGTTTGGAATTTTTTTTCAATACATTTTAAACTAAATACTCTCTGTAAGAGTCCCTGTGAACTCCAGTTCAATCTTAACAAAAATAAAGATACAGGTGTGTTACATACCATAGTCAGTGATCTTACAGGATACCAAATACAGTTCTTTCAGGTTCCGTCCTTCTCTGGCAATCACCTCCACACACCTGGAAGACACATACAGTAAAACTACTGTTGAAAGACAATACATAATTTTTAAACAGTAAAAGCAAAATACATGGGTGTAATTTACTCTATCTCAATTTATTTTGTAAATTGTTGCAAACATATCACTGAAAATGCATATGGCTACGTATAAACACTGCAGAAAAATAGTATTTTAAACTGAATGCCTTTATGCAAATATTCCCATAAGTCTTTGAAAATGTGAGTTGCTTGAAATGTATGCAGACAAGTCTTTTGGAAAATTACTCAAATGTGAATTTCCATTTCCTTATTACTGTATAACTCTGGAAAGTTTCTATTGCAAATTTTAAGCTTTGAGAGTTTTATTCTCGGGAAGGACTATAAATGCACTGTAATGAGGACAAAATACAAGAAAATGTAATTTTAAATTCATGTTTGTATTTCTTTGGTGATTACTGCATGAGTCAGCATTCACCAGGTCATGAAATGCTCCTGGTGTTCCAGTACATTGCTAGAGAAGCTTGTATAGATGAGAAGACAGCTCATTCATTTGCCTTATCACAACTGTGATGAATATGCAATGAAACATACAGTTTATGTTGCTTGATTTCTTCCAAGCAAGAAAATTAATATGAATTAATTAATGAAATAAAATATGAGCTTATTATGTACTTGTAAAGGCCAAGCCTATATTAATGCTGTGTTTCCAACTGCATTGCTTAATAGTATAGCACTCAAAAATCAGAGAATCATAACATATACTTTCAGTCCGACTAATGTAGATCAGCTGTTCATTGGATCAGTTAGCAAGACTACCGTGCTATTTTATACATAAGAGACATTTTTAGAAGTATATTTTACTGAATAAATTGTAAGAATTTCTTCTGATCCAATATATTCAACTTTAATTTTCAGGTCAATTACCCAATCATCTACTCTGACTCTTAGAGTTGTGTACGGTACACAAAATCAAATTACTTGCCAATTTCTAAGAAAATAGGTATTGCTGAATTTGGCCTACTTTGAAAAATACACCTAAATCCTCAGGGACCTCTTTTTTCCACTTACCACCATCAGCAGATTATCTCCCAATCTGATTTAACTGTTCATGCTGCCAATTTTAGGTTTTAAAAGCAGCCCCCTGACAGCTTAGAATAAGACAGTAACTGAACAGTAGCCCTTCATATCTATTTGTCCCCTCTCTGCTGCCTTCTTCTAAAATATATAATGAAAATTCACTACTACTGATAAAACACCAAACCTCTGACAGAGTACCTTAATCATAGTTGCTTTAAAACTACTATAAATTTCCAGCCCTTGACAACTGTGAGAGCCTAATATTTAGATTTTTTTTTTTTTTGCAATGCTTGTCATTGGGAAAAGGTTGTCTTACTTTATGAATACACAAAGAAAGGAAAGTAATATTCAGCACAGTGACTTCTGACATGGAATAAAAACAGGGTGAATCCCCAGATTCTACACTTGCTTAAACCCTCAACTTCTCTATTAGGAAAATTAAGAAGCATGACATTTGTCTCTTAGAAATTACACCAGGACTATGCTTTTTTATATAAAGTAACCTCAGAACTATATGTTTTCATCAGGTTACTTTTCTAAAAAAGGGATCAAGATTTAGACCATTTAACACATTCAGTGTACATGAAGAACTTCTGTTCCTGTAAGACATAATTTTGAAGAACACACTCATCTTTGTTAACTGGTTTACTGAGATAACTAAACCATGAGGAAATGTTTGTTATTATTCATTCCAGAAAAATACTACCTAATAATTAGATTTTATGCTCATACCAGTAATATGAATAAACAGAAAATCATTATAATGTATTTTACTAGCAGCTTTTTCATTGGACATTCCAGCAAATAAGATATAATTGAAAAGTTAATATTGTGGTTAAAAGAAGCTTTTACTAATTCTTACCACATATATCATTTAGCTGAGTAATGATACTATGAAACACTTTGGGTAAAAATTCTGAACCTAGAAACATGTTTTTAAAATTTTATCTAATGGGTCTAAAAGTTTTCAAATTATTTTTGATAATTTTTACTTCCTGAGAGACAATTCTTATAACGAAAGTTATACTGCAGTACAGCAGTCAGTGTCTAGACATACCATCACAAGACAGTCAAGATGACATAAAAGACTATCTGATTTTCTCTACAACTTCAGTTACACACCTGTTCAATCAGTCAGGGTCAAATTTCTATTATCTGTGCAAATGCAAAGGTATTTGGCCTTTATAATTGTATCCTTTAATCCTTCCTGGTAGTGCCAGCTCTAAGGGTTAAAAGTTTTTCAAGTGGTTTGAGTGACTCCAGTCCTGTTCTCAGTGACATCCTGGAGTCTAAATTAAATACTTTCTCCTACTGCAAAAAGAAAACCTTCACAGTCTTCAGCTATCTTTATTGGGGGGGGGGGAAGATAAAGAGGGAAAAATGGAACTTTGATTGCCTCATTTCTTTTTGTTTCTTGAAAATATGAAAATCACCTAAAATCTAAAAGAATGAGGTAATGACATACCTAGTTTGGAGAAAAAGCCAAACATATATAGCTGAAATACTGAATTTATAGATGTTTTTGTGTGCTTTCTATACCTTGCATATGTCAATCTAATTCTAGTTTTAATTCCTCTGATCATCCCCACATAAATCAACCTGCAGAGACAGGAGAAACACTTTTTTATGGCCTCATCAGCCTCTGCTCTGTAGAGGGTCACACAATACATAATTGCTAGTAACAACTGACTTCTTTACAACCTAAGGAAAAATAAGTTTAGTTGTGTATTTATTACTTTTACCTTTTAATCTTCATTAAACATGACAGCAAAGAAAAAGGTTAATAGAACAAAATGAAATTAACCTTTTCTAGAAAGCAAGGCTCATCTTAATTCTGTTGTGATAATCCATCAATATGATGTCAGATTATTGTCATATCTTTAGAAGTATTTATATTTACAATGTTGCTGAATTAGACAACAAAGAAGCCTAACCTGAAAAAAAATCAGCACTATACTGGTAAATAAAAGAAGCAAAGTTATTTTTTAAAGCAGTGGCAAATTACAGAAGCAAGCAAACCAGAAAACTTAGCCCCATAAAAGCTGGAGACTAACATGGACATGGCAGCAAAAGCTGTGTGCCCAGGCTAAGGAAAGAACTTTCTAAATCTCTGGACTCAAGATTACTGAACAGGCTTTTATCAGCTGTATGAAATGCATTAAAATACACACAGCCTTCCAGGAAGATAAGAGATTTCCACACTCAAAATAACTTATTACCAAAAATTAGACTAGGGCTCACTAGCCAAGGAATAAAGAAATAAAACTATTATTAGAGCTTTGATAATATACATGTCTGGATCAGAGATGGCCAAAGTTAAAATCTTTTCACTTCTTACTTTGTAAATGAGTATCATTTAGAACCATCTAATGCACTAAAATATAAAAACAGAGAACATGAAACATTTTAGGAAGAAACTGCTTATTCATTAAAACTGAAAATATTATCTAACAAATGCTTATGCCAAGTTTTCCCTAGATTTACTCAATATTTTATGAATGCTGTTCTCTGACAGACTGACAGGCAATTCAGTTTTATTGCATTTGATTCTAAAAGTAAGAAATTAATATCACGCACTGTGATATTTACAGTGCAATTGGGAGCAAGTAAGAGGAGCAAAGAGCACAAATTGATTTCACATAAGCAAGCCAATCAAGCAATATTTAAAAATCCAAGAATACAACTAAAAAAATACCTACATATTATTAATTCAAAATAGAGTTACAAGACTACAGTAGGGTAAGTAGAGCTTGCTGAACACTGTGAGGTTGAATATACCAACACTGCAGCATCCCAAAAGTCACTTTGTTCAGGGACTAACAAATCTAAGATTGCCTCTTACTGTCGTAATTTCTAAAGATGTCTTTCTACTTGAAAAGCTAAACAAACCTCAAGATGAAAGTGACATAAGTATAATGTTGCTCAACTGTGATCAATTCATATCAGGAGAAAACTCTCTATCTGGGTTACAGAAACTGCAGAAATTTGGTTACTAACATGTGCTTGTGTGTACTGCTCTTCCCACCTGGTCTGTATAAGTGACCAGAGAAATTACAGAACTGTACTAAGATTCAGTGCCACACAGCTTCTCTGCCACCAAGTCTCTTCAAAAGTAACAGAACTGCATGACTGAAACACAGGTATGCCTACTGATAACTTCAAATGTAGGCCCGTCTTCTGGATAACTTCCCATGTATAAATTTCTGCAATGATTTATCGAAGTCAGATTTTACAACTTTCCATGACATAATGCAAAACGTAAAGGCTTAAAAATAAAAGTCCAACAAACTAGAAAAAAATAAGTCATTCAAACCCCTTTAATTTTCTTTTCTTAGCCAAATGAAATCTACATTCTTTGACTTAACTGAAAGCTTAAGGTTAATGAAGTAAACTGCAAGTTTCTACCTGTAAAAAAAGATAATAAAGATCCTTGAGTTACAGAAAATAATTGTATTTTATATTATGTACACACAGCTTTTATGTTTTTGGTCTCAACCTAAAAACATTGGAAAATTGTATTTGTGGCAACTGAAAGGACCTAATGAGAAAATATGAGTACAGTATTTGTGGTGAAAGTGGTCCTGGGAGACCTCGTTACAACCTGAGATGCTCTCCAGCCCTGAGCGAAGCTAATTGGAGCTGCCATACACTGGTCATGAGCTTACAATTTGAGGGAATGAGTTTCAGTCACAACAGAGGTGCAAAAAATGCAGAAAATTAACACACTACCTTGGTAAGATTCCAAGTGAACATCAGGCTTTTTATATGCCTTTGCATTTGACTGCCATACATTTGTCTCCAAGCAATAAAGTGGACACACCTTCCTGTCCTTCAAAACATAACAAAGAGCACTACTGGAAAGCAAGAGAGAGCCTGGATAGAACAGGAACACTAAAACAGCCGACAGAAATCAGAAACCTTTCACAAAGAAATATAGTGCTCCTTAAAAATTAGCGTTTCAAAGGTTAAATTCAGGCAGAAACAGCAGCTGCACATAAAATGATACAGTCACTGGTTTGATGACTTCAATATTCCAATGGAAGGCAATAATGCAATACAATAATGAAGTCTCTCCCATAACAAAACCAAGCCTCTTACCACAGAAGCATGTACAGTCTTAAGAAATTTATGTAATCTGAGGCCTTCTGCACTCAGAAGTTGTGATGTGAAGGCTAAAATAATGAAAATACTAACATTTTACTGAGAGATCTATAAACCCTTGTAAAACCTCATAACAATAAATTATGAACTTTATACACCGACAGATACATATTCTTCGTTCAGGATTCTCTTTCACTGATCATTCTACTTGCATTATGAACAATCTATCTCTTTCAATATATTTGTTTTCTATTACCTTATACCAGTAAGAGGTATAATTTTTACTTCTCTTTCAGTTACCCTGGAACACAATTTTTACTGCTATTTTAACATTAGAATGACATTTAACATACATATTTTAAAACAGTTTTTGATTTTAATACCAAGAACTGCATCTATAAGAAATAACATTAACCACCTAGTGTAAGACTAACCAAAAAACAGGATAATACGTTTAAACAAAAACACAAACAGAATTTGAGAAGCACCTTCTGTCTGGAGCCAATATGCAAAGTGTCACTAGATATACAAGTTAACAGCAATTATCTCAGAGCAGTCATTAACTTGTGATTAGCAGGGAGGTATTCTTAAGGAAATCAATGTAATTTAAAATTAGGTTTGCGGAACAGTTTTGCCACTTACAGCACAGGAAAATAGATTAGCTTTTTTTTCATGTTGGAACTCACAAATAACATAGGTGAGGGCAGACAAGTCCCACAGTGAATGCTTGAGCTAGTCAGGTGCATGGAAGCTCAAGTCAGAGAGCTACACAGATAAATGAATCAGCTCTGTGCTTAAGCTATTACGCCCTGTCTTTCAGCAATAAATATCTATTTTCAAATATTTATTAGTAGTCTTATCTAAAATTAAATGCCTCCTGTTACCCTGACTGCATGTAAATCCAGCAAGCAATTAAGCCAAGAAAGGAGAGATTTAGCAAATTGTTTAATTCCACTATCTGACTTTCACATGAAGCTGTATTCCAGGTGGCCTTTGGTCCCTTTCTAGCTTGGAGGAACCAGGTACCATAACGGATTTAACAGAAATAAACAAGTAGGAAAAATAATCTTATTCTAAACCCCTTGTAAATCTGATTTTCCACAGCTGATTATGCTAAAATCTGGAAGACAACTAAATGGTATCTCTTATTTTTTAAGAACTCTGAAATATTTTGGAATTCAGATTTGAGATGAAAAGACCTACCTGATACAGCACTTCAAATACAGCTTCCTATATCCATTCTGGCAACCTGTCTACTGTCATAAGCAAAACCAAGGAACTGTTACCTACCAGCAAGACAATGCATATTTCTTAGCAAGCATTGTTTTGTATTATAAAAACAAATAATGGCTTCCTTACTGAACTGTTTCAAGGGTGCTTTTCCAGCAGAATACCAGCCAATATTTGCACTCCTGCTATGATACTGTTGAATTATTCTCCTGTAGTGGTCAATGGCTTGGGGTCCTACAGTACATCAGTGACAAGTGGTGTCCCTCATGGGTCCACACTGGGACCAGTGTTAATTAGTATCTTCATTAATGACACAGATGAAGGGATTGAGTGCACCCTCAGCAAATTTGCAAGCTGAGTGATGCTGTTGACACACCTGGAGGATGGGATGCCATCCAGAGGGACCTGGACAAGCTCAGGAAATGGACCCATGGGAATGCTATAGGGTTTAACAAGACCAAGTGCTAAAGCTGCACCTGGGTCAGGGCTGGGGCATGAACAGATGGAGAGCTGCCTTGCTGGGAAGCACTTGGGGGAGCTGGTGGGTGAGAGGCTGGACATGAGCCATCCATGGGCACTCACAGCCCACAGAGCCAAGTGTGTCCTGGGCTGCATCCCAAGCAGGGTGGGCAGCAGGTCGAGGGAGGGGATTCTGCCCCTCTGCTCTGCTCTGGTGAGACCCACCTGCAGTGCTGCCTCCAGCTCTGGGGTCCATGATGAATAGAGGGATGGAGCACCACTCCTATGAGGAAAGGCTGAGCAAATTGGGATTGTTCAGCCTAGAGAAGAGAAGGCTTAGGGGTCTAATCTAATTGCAGCTTCCAGCACCTGAAGGGAGCCCACAAGAAAGGGACTTTTTACAAGGCCATATAGGGAGAGGACAAGAGGGAATGTCTTCAAACTGAGAGTAAGTTTACATTATATATTAGGAAGAAATTCTTTACTGTGGGGGTGGTAAGGCACTGAACAGGTTGCCCAGAGAAGCTGTGGAAGTGCTCTGGAAGTGTTCAAGGAAGGCCAGGCTGGATATGGCTTTGAGGAACCTGGTCCAGTGGAAAGTGTCCCTGCCCACGGCAGGTGGTTGGAACAAGGTTATCTTTAAGGTCCCTTCCAACCCAAGCCATCCTATGATTCTATGACTAGTGTACTGGTGTGGAACAAGAATTGCTTACGTACATGTTACTTCTTCACACAGTTAATGTCATGGTGGCTTTTCCTACGAACAGTGTAGAGGTAACCATCACAATGCTATCTACAGAGGCAAAAATGTGCAGATTTAGAAAATAATTACTGCACAGTAGCTACGGACAAAATCAGGAGTCTGCAAATCACAGATTCTTTTTCTATGCACATAAGCAAATCCCTGTGAATTCCAACAAGACACTTGAGGTCCCACTGTATCAGCAGTGTATAGAGAGGGTGTGGTGACATCCAGATGTTGAATGGCTGAACCTTTTTTTTTAAGTAGTCTTGTACTATTCCATTAGGATTTATTGATATGAAGTAAGAGTAAAAATAGCCTTTTTTTTTTTTAAAGAAAAAAGCTTCCAAGTTTAAGAGCAAAAGTAAGAAATGGCAACTGTACTGCTGTGCTCTAACTTACCAAAACTGTTCTTGTGTTTATACAGCTCTGCTCAACAAACACTGCACACATAAGAAAGAATATTTTACCACATTCACTGCTTGATTTTCATACCAGAGGAGCAAACACATACTTCATTGAGCTTTGCACACAGACAGCTAATCTCATCTATTGAGATTTACCCTTTCAGTTCCCTTTGCACCTCTTACTTCTTTTCTAATCCAGAAAAAAAACTCCTAACCTCTACCAGCTATTCATTTACGTATAGCTTTAAAGACTATACTTTCTTGAAATGACACTGTGGATCATGATCAATGAGTGATGTGGACTGAGAATGAAACTTCATCAAGGGTCTGTCCTCCTAACTTTAAGAAAACAGCAAAACCTCAGCCTCATTTTCTACTTTCCAAAATGGAAACATATTGTATAAATCTATTTCTTTACTGAGCTCTAAACAGACAGTGATTAAATACTGGTAAAGTCTCACTACTGTGAGAACATAGAATCCCTTTAAAAAGTTTTGATAAATATTATCAATCCTGTTCATGGGAACAGTGGTATTGATAAGTGTTATGATCTAAATTTATGAGAGATGAACAAGATTTACACAGAGAGGTAGTTACTTCCATTAGACAGTAAAAGACGTAAAGTCTTCTCAGGACATAAGAAAGGTTTCTGCAAAACAGTCCTATAATCAGATTTGATATTCCTCCTTCACTGCTGAAGGACATTCAAATTTGTAGAGAATTTCTGCTTATATAAAACGATGATAGAGCAGAAGAAGAGCCAAGATAATCAAAGAGGAAAAAAATAAAATCCAGTACTCATCATAATTCATGTATCTTCGGAATTGATTTGGGGTCCAATTCTCTTTAAGAATTAGAGCAAGTTGGTAGATCTGTTACATTAATTTAATTCTGCTGTAATCAGCAAAACTGATGAAAGAAAATATCAAGCCCCATGCATTTCTGGATAAATGCTATAGAGAAGAGAGATTATAGAACGTGAGCAGTAGCTGAATGTTAGAGTTCTCAGGTCTCACCCAAAGGGCAGCATCAGAGCAAAGCCTGTATATGAAATTAGCTATACTTCATACATAATACCTTACCAGAAATTTTTTAGTATACAAATTTTAGCTTAGGAAATAAAAAACCCTCCATGCATACTAAAGTCATAAAAAAGTCTTGATTTGCCATGAAGTACTATCTAAATCTTGGTAAGAATGCCAAGGTTCTCAGAAAATTCACTTTAAACTAGGGGGATGTACTGAGATAGCAATGAAAAAAACAAACAAACAAAAAAAAACAAACACGAAAAAAAACCCCACACACCAAAAATACTCCAAAAACAAAACAAAAAACAGCTTAAAGGCAAATAAATAAAATGATAATGAATTCCTTTCCATAAGGCTGTCTGCCTAGCACTTGTGTTACTGGTACTGCTTGGAGAATGCAACAGAAAAAAGCTTGATGATACTCTGTACACTTTGTATGAAGCAAAATTGCCTCCTTTTAAATCAAACAAGACACTAGAAAATATATTTATTAGAAGCTGAAAGAGCAGTACTTCTATGTGTCACGATCTTAGTAGACTGCCAATTATATTCTCTAAATGCAGATTTTTAATACCACCTAATAATGTACGAACTTCTACTATTACGCAATTCTGAAAGTACTTAACAGGGTAACTTTTCATGCAATCTTACTGGAAAATAACCTGTCTAGACAGAATACCAGGATATATTGTGTCCTTTCAAACTGTGGTGAAAGTGTGGCAGTTCTAAGGAGTTGGAAATTTCATGACAGAGTAACTACATACATATTCAGATATAAGTGAAGAAACTTTTTCTACTCTCTGCTATCTCAGGGTCAGTTCTAAAATTTGGCAGTCACTTAAACCAGGTCAAACAGTCAAAATTGCCAGCTCCTTGTGTGCAAGAAGTCATTTCTGTACAGAAGTAACACAAGCACATTTCTTCGCTCCCCAGGGAAGACGGCGGAAGAGCAAAGTAACTGGTGTGTGTGCTTGATAGAAACAGTGGGGGGGACGAAAATATTACACATTTTCCATATGCGGAACTTTGAGAAGTCACAGAAGGAACTGTAGTAAGGCATAAGCTTGCTTTGCACTTTTTTAGATAGGTAAGAAATGCAGGCAGCAGATGCACTCTGATGGTCAGCTGGAGCAAACACAGCCACCATTCAACACGATGTCTCAGGTTACTGAGGGGTTAATTCAAAACAGATACTATTTGCTGAAATTTTTCTGACATCTGCGGGGTTCACAATTTCTCTAGCTACCACCACATTTACTGTTCTGGCAGCAGATAAGAAAAACTGTAAAATGAAATCTCTGAAATACCGTAACCCCATTTGAATTTTAGGAATACCCCATTCTGAATGTTTCAAGGACACCTTATTTTCTCTAACATCTCCTGTATGCCATCACAGGTTATACAGACAAAGATGACTGGAAAAGATTACTAGTTTTCAAGTTTCCTATGGAAGCTCCAAATATTTCCCAGATTACTTGCAGAACACATAAAGGAGTTCATTACTCATTGTTAGACATAGTCCTGTAACATTTTATAAATTCAAATTATCATCTGGAGAAAAGTCTTCTTTATATTCTTACTCCTTTGCCTGTACCTAGAAGAGGCATTGGTCAAAGTGAGATTCTATTTGCCTTTAGATCCCAACATTTACAGGAGGACTAAAAACTTGTTTCCTAACTGCAGTATTGGAATTCCATTAGGAGGTAAATGGGCATTCAAAGCAATTCACAAAGCACTGGCAGTGTGTTCACACTGGATCAAAAGAGGAGTTTCTACCTGCTGCTCTAATTTCACTTTTAGTGTGGTACTTTCAGCATAAAATATGTAGGATGAGCTTGGTTTAGCGAGAATGTTTCTCCAAAAATCAAAATTGCAAAATTCTTTGCCGTGGCAAGTAGTTTGAAATCTGTAACTTCAGGTAAAGATTTTCTACCTAGTGGCCTCAAACATTATTAGGCCCTTAAAGGGGTTTCATGACAGGCTTAATTAACTCTACTATGGGTTACTTCAAAGCGTTGACAAGATCTCAAGATATTTCCTGTACCAGTTACTATCCCAATGTGCTTATTAGGAGATGTGTTTTAGTTAACATTGGCCTTGGACACACCAGGAAACGTAAAAGTAGTGATATGGTAAGCTAAATCTGTTGTCTGAGGCAATGAACTGAATGAAATAGCATTTTAACTGCTCAAAGATAATATATCAGTTTCCTATAAAACAAATAAACAATGACCAAACTGTGCCATGACAAACAAGGCCAGACTCTTCCTATTGGCACTCTAGCCAGCTATACAACTGCATGAAGTTTTCAGTAAAGCACTCCATTACTAACTGGAATCCTTGTGCCTTTTTTGATTTCAGTGATTGTGGGTTTAATCCTAGACTCAGAGAAAGAGTTCACTTGCTATTTTCTTTTGGCATCAGGATGAGTTCTTCATGTGTGTGGCTAAGCTTCTTCTTGCTATCCTCTGCTTTGTTGAGAAAATGACAGCAGCTTTGCTTATTTCTCTCATAACAAAACTAAGGGGAGTATCAGTAAGCAGCATTCATAGGCCTTGAGTCCTTCTCCTCCATTCATTTTAATGTGATCCCCATTTCCTGTTTGTTTTTGTGTCTCTGGCAGAATTATTCACTGTAACCTTGTCACCTCAAGATATGACTTTGTTCATCATCATCATGATGAAACAAAGTCTGAGCATCATCAAGCTACCTCCATCCCTGCTAGTCTACTGAATAAAACTGACCTTATCTGTGATGGAGATTGAGACAGCAACGAGACTAGATCAGTGTGAAATGTTTCTGTGTTAGGTGGAGCTAAGTAGCAGATCATAGAGCACACGATACATACCACAGGAAACCCAACATCCTTTCCTGAGATTAGATCAATCTATTACAGACCCAGCTACAAACCAACTCCTGTCACCATTTTTCAGTTCAGCAGGTGCTCAATGTAGTTGAACAGGACGGTGACCATCACAGGTACAGAAACACGTGACGCATCTGCATCCACACCTTTAATTTTCAATTCAGACAGCACCAAATTAATTTTATACCTGCACCTTGTAAAGAAGTATTTTTGAAGTATTTGTTTCTTACAGGCATGTTGCTTACATATATGAGCCTTGCAAAATAACATTTTCTGAACCATTCAGAATTGCAAATAACACAGAATGCAACTGACCTGTTTCCTAATGGAATTTTCCAATTGCAGTTTTCTTGACTTCTGATTACACTTAAAAAATTGCAATTGATGGATCTTGGCTGGGAAAGATGCCCTCCCATTGTATGCTACAGATACACCAGCTCAGCAAGAAGGAAGAGATTTCTGAATCAGGTATTTATATTTCACTTGAATGACCTCTAGATGAAGCTTAACTTGTTTAGTCGAAGATCTAGGTATTTCCAATAACATCAAAGAGTGATCTACAGTCATTGTACCACTGAGATCCCTGAACTGTACACTTAAACAGACTACTACGCAAATAATATGCAAGCATCAATTTAGACCAAAATGATAATTATGTCAGTTTGCTGTCTTTATGATCTTCTTTAATACTAAGTTTTTGGAAATTTTTTATGTAGTGTAAATATTTCTACATTGAAATGTTAGGCCTTCAGAGAAACATTTATTTTAATGTTTAATATTTCTAAATAATAACATAGACAGAAACATACCAGATATACATAATCTGCATATTCTTATACTTCTTTTAATGTAGTTTCTCTCATTTTTGGTATACAAATATAAAAACAGTAACATATTGTGTGAAGATACACTGGACAGAGGGAGAGATTTTACAGGATCTAATTCCATCCCTTACTATCACCTGCAAACAAAGCACTGCCACCTTGTGTATATAAATTAGACACATAAAATGTGAACCTAAGCCAGTCCATAAAACAATGCCAATTTTTTTCCTAAGGAGAAAACCCAAGAGTGTGAATATTTTTTTTCATGTCAGGGATGGATATCGTTGCAGTCACACCCTGACTAAAGCACAAAAAGCTGAAACTGATATAAAAGTTTGCAAGAAATACTTTTTAGATTTCTCCTCTTACTATTCAACAGAAATAATTAACTTCAAATGTGCATACCTTTCAGTCACTCTGACTCAGGTATTCTATAGCATTTTGCAATTATTAGAGGCAGTGTGACTCTTCCGTCCATAGATCACCTTGATTCCAAATCCAGACAATTAGCTAATATCAATTAGCCGACAGTCAAAGGTAGACTTTCTCATAAAATTAATTTTAATTAATCTTATTTTTTATATAAACAACAGTTGTTAATGATAAATCAGAAGAATAGTGTTACAGTGAAATGGATGCAACAGAAAAGGCATCCTAAAATAATCCATAAACCTTTGTTACTGCAACATGATGTTAGAACAATAATCTACAATCTTTAGCATCATGATATAAGAAACCAAGATCATGCCAAGCACATGCAAGTGAGAGAGATCTAACTGAAATCCAGATACCTCTTCAGCTGAATCTGGATTTGAAGACTTTTCTGTCCTTTAATACCTTTATAAGTGTACGAATCCTGAAATAACCATAATTCTTGCCCATCATCTGAGATCAGCTATCATAACTACAATCAGCTCCCAATACATTATTCTGAACCACTCTGACTCTCTTTCAGTATAAGAAATTACTGAAACAAGATCTGTCCCCACAAAAAAACACCATAGTGATTATCGCAATCTCAGATCTTGGTTTCTTGTGTGTCTCCCTTGTCTCAGGCAGCTGGACACACAAAAAAGATTCCCTTTTCCCCTCAGCCAGTTTCTTTTTACTAGTGGTAGCCTGGTGATTTCTAAAATGTCTCTACTTTTCAGCATGGCTTGTCTTTGTGAGAAATGCTTGGACAAAGGCCGATAACTTTGCCTTCACTGCCACCCTCTGGGCTCCTTACTTCAAAAATAAGACTGAGCTGTGGCATAGAGATTTCAGGATGCCTTGACACATACTGTCTTGCACGTACTTATTAACAATAGCAGTACCTACTTATATAGCATCTTTCTACTCTGAAGAGATCTCTGTCAAATAGCTTTACAGATTTCTTCATTACATCACAGCGCAAACTTAAAACCAAGAGCAGTCATCATCATTTTAATCCTGGAAATAAAGATGAGCCTACACTATTACATAATAATTATATAACCTAGAATTTCAAAACTGATTTGTGACTGCACATGAGGACATCTCCTACTGCTAAGAGCTTACCATTTACATTCTTATTTCAGTTAGAAGTATAAAAACCTCAATGAAAATCCAAAGCCCTCCAGATCCACTTCTGTTTTCCCTATCTACAGTTTCACCACCCATATTATTTATTAATAGGTTCCCATATTAAATATATACTTATGATACTGTTTGTTAAAACATCTGAGGAGCTTAATTGCCTGTTTTGTTTTGGTTTTGTTCTTACATAAAACCAAAGGGGCAGTGGAAAGAAGGAGCCCACACAGACCTGGGCTGCAGGAATAGCTCCTGATATGTAACTCGGTGTCTGTGTCCACTTCCTTCTGTTGTCTTAGGTAATTATTGTGCGCTGTAGCATACTCCCTGACAAGAAGGAAGGCAATTAAATCACTACAAACATTGGCTATAGACTGAAATATTGTGGAAGGGTTGGCAGATGGGAGCCCCAGCTGACTGAAGGGCTGGAATGGCAAATTAGTTACCCTCTCTTCATCTTCTTAACCATGATCTCCTCCTCCAGTATCCACTATGCAAACTTACAGACAAAATTATCTTCATTTGTAGTCATCCAGACTAATTGTGCTTAAAGTATGAGATGGCAAGGTAAGCAGATCAAGTCAGGTTTGAAGCTTACTAAGGGTGAAAACAATGATGTTTGTCAAACACAATGAAAAACAATTTTCAGGTTATGTTCATACAGTGGAAGTATTTGATTTCCTACACAACTTGAAAAACTTCTTTAGCCAGGTACATCTATTACAAAAAAAAATAATGAAATAATCATTTATGCCCACGGTCACTTAAAGAAATAGCTACGCAGATGGGTAAAACTTAAAGAATTACAGTTTTTCCCAAAAAATTTTGCCAAGTATTGAAGTCATGGCTGAAAAGAATGGTGCTTTGCAAACATCCAAGAACTATTTGAGTATGTTTTTCCTCTCACCATAGCAAAATACAGCATAAGAAGAACAAAGAAGAAGAATATACTCCCTGGGTTTATATATAACATGGTTCTAAATTTTGTTTATGCCTTGCATAAAATGGTTCAGCTATGATGTCAGTGACTTGTGTAAACCAGCAAAGCCCCAGACATTCAAGTTATTCTTTGTAGGCCTCTCAACCCAGTAAGATCAAGGAAGACAGAAGTGGCCACTAATCTTTAAAGGCACTCAAGTTAGAGTCAAAGGCATATAAAGGTTCTTAATAAGCTTTCTTAAGGATTTTCAAATACTTCAGCAGTGGTCTTTGAAGACAATCACAATAATGCAATTAACAACTTATTATCATACGCTGTAATCCCCTACAAACTCACACTCAAGTACTGGCATCTGAAATGACAAAAAAAAAAGGATGAAAAATTATTTGTTTTCCTCTTACATAGAAAAAAGATAGAGTAGGAGGACAGATATAATCCATGAAAAGCTTCCAGAACTGCAGACTTGAGTAAATAACACAGTGTAATGCATTAATCAAGTGACGAGAAAAATAAACAAAAAAGTCTCAAGTAAGACTCCAGGAAAAAGTGAGTTTCCTAGTATAAAAATAAATGAGCTAGATAAGGTCTCATGTAGGAAAAAGAATTTTCTATGTTCAAAAAACATTTGAAGAAAATTGTTTGAAAGAATACCTTTGCAAACAGTAATACTAAAAATCAAAGATAAAATCAACTGTTTTAAGTTATGTGTTGAATCTACCAGTCAACAACCCGAATGGTTATACTGTACTTTACAGTTGCTGAAAAAACACAGTGGCATAAAAGTATTGTCAATGTAGATTTCCCCCTGCTATTACTTAGCATTTCCTTATATTTCCCAAACATACTCTGAGGCCTTGTTAAAGGTTTCAGGGTTATTTTAAAGACCTTATACAGGGCAAAAAGTAGCTGCTCATAGTTCTGTTTCAGCTTGTTATATTAAACAAAAATACAAATAAAAAAACCACAACAACATAAAGCACCCCCAAAACCACTATATATAGTTCCAGGAAGAAAATATGCTCTCTTTAGGGAATAATAAAAATGGATTTACAGTTCTAACGAGGAAAATGTTATGTTAGATACCTTGAAAATTAAAAACAACAAAGACTTCTTTTTATGTTGAATGAAATTTTCTGTGTAATTACAGAAAATCAAGGGAAAAAACAATAAAAGTAATTAACAGAAATTACATATGCTATGTAATAGGTATTAAAGAGATCTTAATACACTAGTAGTCCACATTTTTGGACAGCAGTTTGAGCTGAGCATTAACCTTGACATCTGTGTTTGTACACATGACTACAGTTGCAAACAGATAACACAGCAACTCCAATAATAAAGGCCAAATAGGTATGACAAAGTAGGTAAATTAAATATTGGGGGTTTTAATTGAAAATGCAAGTTGCACACAGTTAAATGGAAGAATTTGTGAAGTGTGACAAGGAGCCAAAAAAAAAGAAACAAGTGCACAAGTCAGATGGAGAACTAAATTTATCTGAAGAATTTTACATGAACTTGCCTTCCTTTGTCATTTATCGACAAGAGAGGGGCAGGCAGGCAGACTTTACACTATAGTCTGAAACTTAGAAAATTGCAGAAAACTGTCACATAACAGCACCCCGAGTGGGTTTTTATTGTTGTTTCACTCAAAAGTGAGTAAGATTTCCTCCCAGTCCTCCAGAAAAATGTCTCAACACTTCCTCAAGTGTTTCATGATGACACTGATATTTCAGAAAACTGTAGTAGCAATCAGTAGTCGAGAAAGCACCTGAAATTCTTAATCTTAATACAACTAACAGGAACGCATGAGACAGAACAAAATCAGTCCAGCTTTCCAAAATAGGTGGGAAGTTCAAAATAAATGACAGGGGCTGCTATCTATAGCTGATCAAAGGGCTTCAAGCCGGGAATTAGAGGTTGCCTGCTCCAAGCAGATAACCCTCACATGGGAGGCTGAGCACCCTTTAAAATCCCCAGAAAAAGTCAGTAAAAATCAAGGTTCCAGATGAACCTCAGCACATTGTGTGTCATGCATTTAGACATGTGTCAGAGCCAATAACAGTTTACTCCAGAAATAAATACAGCAAATATGATTTGCCTTCTACATATGCCTTTTTTAAAAATCACAGCCTCTTAACATCAGTTCATTTATTTCAGATATGAAAAATACATACTCTTTGCTCTTTGTGCAACAAAAACATCAGTGCAATTCCTTTTAAGTGCATTAAAAGCAGATGCTTCAGCTGTCTGGTTTTTATAACTAAGATAAAATATGTTGTCTTAAGTATAAAAATAGGAATATTTCTAACAGTAGGGTTATTTGCCAGCTGAACTAAATAGAACACTTCTTGACAGCAGCAGTTTAAGACAACAAAATTAAGGATAATTCGGCTTAGTCAAACAGGAGAACACTCTTGAGAAGCTTTTCTTGAATTTTTGAAATTGTAAAATTACCCTTATATTTAACGGTACAGTGGCTATTGACATAAGTCAGGAATGCTTTTTTGCAGTGGAATGAAGAATTAATAAAACCTCATACAAGTACTAACTGTCTCAAACTGTATTTGAGACTAGGACTGGCAACTGGCTTTCATTAGAGGAAGCCATATAAAAGAAATTAAGGACTATTGGAGAAATCTATTATTCTATGGAGATCCATTTTGCCTGAAGCTGGGTATTGAAAACTTCTCGTTTTCAGTGTTTCATGGTAAACCTACATAAACATTATACATCTCAAACAGTTCAGGGAAAGCACCACCTGAAGAAAGTGGGATATCCATCCATAAATGCATACTTTCATACAGTTTTCTGTCAGTGTTGTTGAAGATTTACAGCTATACCGAGCTTTGTGTTTCAAATAAGATATTTTAGTTTAGTCAGAATACTCCTAGAAAACTAAAAATTACTCTTGACATCTTGTCAAAAATATTTGCAGTAGTATTTTGTCACAGATTTTCAGCAAGATATAAATTTTTCCCTTCATCCATCTATTATGCAAGTGTTCTGGATCTAACCATATAAATTTTTTTTTGGCCATCACAGAAAGAATGGACATGACTCTCACTTTGACTCCCACACTCAGCTCCTGTGTTGTGTTGCATACTCTGATGCAAAGATCCTTTAGCATATGACTCAAAGCAGGGAGTATATCACATACACACCTTCCCTCTCTATTTTCTTCCTTTGTTTAAGTGGCTTTTCCAGTTTGATTCCTCACATTTCTTTTCAAAGGACAACAGTGCCTCCAGACACAGTCAGCTCAGAAAGTGTGAGGACTGCAGTTATCATCCTTGTAGTCCAGAGTGCAACAAGCCACAGGGTGCCAGGCCAGGTACAATACGTACCAAGCTACTTTATGTACCAGTACCCATTAAATTTTGGTTCCATACAAAATTATGACACCTATACAGAAATATGGGACACACTGGAGGCCAGTGCAGACACACTGTAATTAACCAATACAAAATACATTCAAACACAGTCAGCATCTACACTGTAAATAAACAACCCTTGACCATCACCTACAGATCCCAATCTGTTTAAGAACCATGCTGGAAAAAGGGAGTTCCTGGATTAGTATCTTCTTCCATGAGGGGTAAAGGTTCCCCAGCCTGTAAGTATGTTGAATGCCATCCTTTTAATTTATTAACTATTTGGCCAAGCCAACAAATCAAAAACATCCAAAAAAGCCAGTGTCTCCTTTCAGCTTTTGATCAACACACTACCGAGCCTGTTGTATTCTTTTCTTCTCACCTCATAACCAGGGCAGTTTGCCCTTTAAACAAGGTCTGGAAGAAGCTATTCAATTCTATGACTCTATGATATAAAGTGGGTTGGCTGAGAAAGATGGAGAAGATAACTGCTGACAAGTCTTCCTGACAGACATATAAAAAAAGATTCCATAATCTGACCTCCAGGGCCTCACGGATTTACTTTGTTGCTGGTTCAGATTCATGATGAATGATAAAGAAGTTTCTTCTGTCCAAGTGGAAACAAATACACAGTTCATCCAGCATCACACCGGGATGAGCAAATTATTTATCTGTATGCTAACAAGCTGGAGCTTGAAGAACAACTAGAGTAGCTCTTTCCATAGAAGAATAGGGGGCTCACAGTATCTCCCCAGGCTCTTACGTTAAATGATCCATTAATATCTCAGACAAAATATCTCATCAAATGTCTAGATCCCACATGAGGAGTAAAACTGTTTTCTTTAAGGGTCTTGGACAACCTATGGAAATCCTTAGCAATGTAGTCAAAAAGCCCAGGTCAGTCAACCACCTTTCCTTGAAAGTTTGAAGAATAAAACTTGTCAGGAGACTAGCAAGACCACTTACAAAGAATTTTTGAACATGTGAAAATTACAGCTGCAATTATCCAAGCCAAAACAATAATAAAAAGTGCCTCTAAATAGCAGCCAATGAAAACTATGTTACCCTCTTAAACAGATACATACAACAATAAAAAGGGATCAGAACAAAATGCTCACAAGTCCAGATGTAACATTCTTTATGCAAAACACAGCATATTCACCACCAAAGGAGAAGAAAAACAATCAGTTTACAGGTTCTTACCCTTTAGCAAACCCTGTAAAATGCCAGCTGTACAAGTGAGTCTTTGGAAAGCTACCTCCACTATTTGCACCCAACTTCCCTGTGCTCCCTAAAGACCAGAGGTGTCAATTGTACATCTGTTCTTTTGAAAAAAATAGAAATCTTCTCTACAGAGAAGTAATCCAGCTTAGCATGGCAAGCTTACAACAAAAACACTCACCAAAAAATATCCAAACCTGCCAGTAATCCTACATTCACTGAGTTACCCCAAAACAGAAGTGCTTGTCTTGGTGTTTCTTTTGGTATTTCCAAACCTGCACATATTTCCACTGATTTCTGTGACCTGAGATACGTTCTCTTTTCTGATTTATACGCCAATAAGCTTTACTATCAATCACCAAATAGCTGCACAGGAAACTGGAAAACAAAATTCTGAAGTAGAATAGCAATCCTGTTCAGCTTCCTTGGCTGCTAAAAATGTAACCATAAAGCACCAAGAGGAAGGGCAACCAGGTTTAAATGTGACATATTCCAATTTCTGGTCAAGGACAATGCAATTTCTTTCTGACAGAGGACAGGTTACAAAGGGTAAATCACACCACAAAGACTGCACTGGTTAATATAGATCATACAGGTTAATACTGGCTTCACATTAATCATAAGGAAAATAATTTACATTATAACTTTTTTAGTAGCTAGTCAATTATGAGACAATTATGAATGATTATTAAGTCATTACAGAACACATTAAAAGAAAATAATACTGAAGTGTGATCAAACTAGAGAAACCTAAGAAATAATACTAGTACATACAGAACTATCGAATATGCCAAGTTGAAAAGGACCCACAAGGATCATCCAGTCCAAGTCCTGGCCCTGCACAGGACAAACCAAATAATCACATCATCTGCCTGAGAGTATCATCCAAGCACTTCTTGGAACCCTGTCAGGCTTGGTGCTGTGACCGCTGCCCTGGGGAGCCTGTTCAGTGCCCAACCACCCTCTGGGGGAAGAACCTTTTTCTAATATTCAGCCCAAACCTGTCCTGACACACTCCTTTGGACACTCTCTAATGGTTTAGTATCTTTCTTTCTTTCCTATATTGCAGTGCCCAAAACTGCCCTAACATTCCAGCTGAGGCTGTCCCAATGCAGAGCAGAGTGGGACAATCCCCTCCCTCACCCAGCTGGTGATGCTGTGCCTGATGCCCCCCAGGACACAGCTGGCCCTCCTGACTCACATTCAACTTGCCACTGACCAGAGCCCCCCGGGCCCTTTTCTGGCGCTGCTTTTCAGCCTCTCATTCCCCTTTGTGTTGGTACATCGAGGGTTGCCCCATCCCAGGTGCAGAATCCAGCATTTGTCCTTGTTGAACTTCATATGGCTGGTGATGGCCAGCCCTCTGATTTGTCCAGGACTCTCTGAATGGCCTTCCTGCCTTGCAGGGAGTCAGCAGCTCCTCCCATTGTTTTGTCATCTGCAGACTTGCTCAGTATCCCTTGCAGTCCTGTGTCCAAATCATTTATGCAGATGTAGAAGAGCACAGGGCCCAAGACAGAGCTCTGCAGAACCCCACTAGTGACAGTCTCCAGTCTGGTCTCATCCCAGTCGCTGTCACCCTCTGTGCCCAACCCTGAGACAATTGCTCACCCACCTTTTATAAAAAAGGCAGAACAAGCCCACCCAATAATAACATATGTATCCAAACGATGCCTGCATACTCAGAAATACTAAAGCCTTGGATTTTAAGCAATACACTCTTGTAAATCAGAGTTTATATAAGCTAAACAGCACCACTGAAAGTTCAAGCACATGGGGCAACCTCACTGAGATTCTATGTTAGTACAACAGACAGCAAAATGAAAACTTCTAATGTAGTTCAGTTCTGAATTCTCAGAAAATGAAGTTATTTAGACCCCTGCCTTGAAACACATTACAAATTTCTGGCACAGTAGCAGAAAAGCTGCAATATCCTACACTTCAGATATAACTTTCATACACTGCTGGACTATCAACAGCATTCAGCAACTGCCCCTCTGAATATTGGGGTGAGTTACCAGGGGAAAGGCCACAAAAATAGCTGAAGATCATGTGGGGAAGAAAATTAGACACACTAAAACAACGCAATTTTCACTTGTCACTTTCTGTCACTATGAATAAGGTTTTATCTCATGTCACAAGATGACTCAAAACTTAAAATGTTCTTAATCATTTACAGATGCTGCAATGTCAATAAAAGAAGACAAGTATAAAAATCAATAAAAACAGGGTACATAACTCTTGTGGTCCAGGTGATCACCTGAGGGAGATACTCTGCTCATCAACATAAAAGGGCTATAAGAAAAAACAAAACAAAAAACCAAACACTGTATAATATGAAAGCTTGATTCTCTCTGTTGGGTAAATAAAATAGCTGCTGCTCCTCAAAAACGACTTTCACTTTGTGACAAAAGACTAAATTTCTTGAACTTTCTGAAACACTGCCTGAAAAACAAAACTCGTAATTCCATATATCCATCCTTATTTTCACCATTTTGAGTAAACTGTTAATAATGACTTGACTATCAAGCAATTAATATAAAAACTCATTTTATAATCACCAAAAGACCACAAAAAATAAATGGTATAATCAGTGCTATTTATGTTTACATTTAGAAAGGCCAATAATTTGCTTATTGGTCTGACTAAAACTTTAAAGTGGGGACATAAAAGAATGCATAAAAGATGGAAAAAACCCCACTGCTTGCTGCACTCCTAGACTGACATGATTGTAAATGTATCTTGAGACAGAACCAGATATAAATGATAGAAAAATATGATTATATGACAGAAAAAATGTAAATGAGAGTGAACCTAGAGAAATGTATGAGATTAGCACCTCCAAGTAACAGTAAAAGTATTTTAAAAATCTAACTGTATTTTTGGTATATGTGATATATCTGATTCACTGATAAATATGTGAAAATATGGTAATTTCTTTTAGATTAGGCATGAAATTATAAAGCTTTGTTTTAGCATACATTGGTTCCAAAGTCATCTCATTGGACAGGGGCTGAAAGTTCTTCCTTGAGTTGTTTAACAACAGAAATTACAAGCAAATCCATACAGCAGGATGCTTTAGGGATTTTTTAATAATAAAACTACTGGTTAAGACCTGGATACTACAGCTGTTTGATTCTTAAATATTAATTGAAGTGATTTATTAGCATTATTATTTAAAAA
Source organism: Sclerurus mexicanus (assembly GCA_013396755.1). Taxonomy (NCBI): domain Eukaryota; kingdom Metazoa; phylum Chordata; class Aves; order Passeriformes; family Furnariidae; genus Sclerurus; species Sclerurus mexicanus. The sequence continues at coordinate 519,272 of VWZF01003318.1, forward strand.
CATTTTTCATTCATTAAATTTTCATTCACATAATTTAATTCCTGTGTCAGCAATATTTTAAAGCATTTAAGGAAAAAAAAAACAAACAGAACTCTGAAAGAACTACAAAATATGACCCCTACTAATTAAAAAATACTGGCTACCAAAACACCAAGGATGAAGAAAATATCAAAAATAAACATGCAAACAAAGGCTTGCAATTGTTTGTTTTTTGGATTTTTTTACACCATTCTTTATATCACTTTATTTTTGTTTCAAAAACCCCAAGATTTTTCCAAGATAAGAGTAAACAGAGGTAGACGAGATGTATTCAGCACCACAAAGATCCTGCCCATGGCACTCCAAACAACCAAACAAATACAGGAAAATCAAGAAGCTTTTCTATTTCCAGTGCTGACAGCTTTATAAATAGTGTGTAAATAAAAGCCCCATACCCCATATTTTAAAATACAATAAAATAGCATATTTGTTCAGTTTAGTGAGTAGTTGAGAGATTACAGCCCAGTTATCAGGTTGGCATCCACTGATTTTCTTAGTAAATTGGTTTGAACTGATCAATGATGGCAGAAACATACCTGAAGAATATTAAGTCCTTGTTCTTGCTTCTCTATCCAACATCCCTTTTGCACGGACTAAATCTCTGTAGTTAATAATCATTGGTGTTTTCATTTCATTCAAACCACAGTAAAATCATTCATACTGAAATCACCATGGTCCATGTTTATTTATTCATGAAATGCTTAATATTGAAAAGCACTCATCACAAGACAGAGAAATGCACAACTTTTCTAGAAATCAGGAGCACTTTCCCATTAAACTCCAAAACGATTTAGAGAGGTAAAAACACATCCAAGTTGTTCCCTGTCCTTCCACTGACGTGACTTGCAGATGAATCTACAACCTCCCATCAACAGCACGGAAGAAAACACATACACCTACTAATTTCAGCAATTTACCTAACCTCTAACAATCCCAGACACCCATAAAAGCAACAATATAGTGCCCCTTCCATACTATTTCAGTGTTTAAATTGATGATTACCAAAAACATTTATGGGCAGCAATACATAGCAGGAATTGCCTCACTACAGCCTTCCCAATCCTGCAAATCAGAAACAGAACACAAGGCAATAACCTGCCATGGTGTCAATATCCAGTGATAGTACATGAAGCACCAATAATATAGAAAAAGTTTTACCAGAAGAAATAAATCTGACACGCCTCCAGAAGGTTCTGAAAGAACTTGGTATTTCTTGGTGTGATTTTCTCCAAGGAACTACACATGTCCTCACAACATGCTAAGGACCACAAACCAACTTCCATCACTAAAATGTTAACTATAAACTACCTCTGATTTCACTTCTCTCCATAAAACAATTCTTTCCGTTGTATATATTTCTTTCATACACCAAGAGCATCCCAGAGAACACAGTACTTCTGATGGTAAAAAGTAATACAAGAGCCAACTGGTTCAAATTCTGTTTTTTGTTCAAGCTTTGTCTTCCTTCTATTTGCAGAAAACATTTTCTAAGAAATCTAAGTAATTTTAAGTTCATAATAATTCATTTTAAGTGACTCTGTTCAGGGAAACTACTCTCAATGCATCATGCAACTTGTTATTACGTGATGTTCCTCAGTCTGAGTTAAACAACTGTACTGATTGCACTTTTCAGCGTGGGGAGAAGGAAATTTTGTTTAAATGTTAAAAAGCACTTAAAAACATATGAAGATATACATTCACATTTAAACATATACCTCAAAATACTTTGTCTCATTTACTTAAAATGTAATTCTATGCATCTTTACATTAGAAATAAAGCTATTTAAAATTGACTGTGAATATGTTATATAAATCAAGAGCAAAAATCACTATAAACTATTAAGGACATTAAAAAAGATCAAAAAATGCAGTTTTGTACATTTTAACCAACTCCAACGCTCATCCAAACATAGCTTCCCACACACTGCCAGTAAATAAAAAAAGCCCTTGAGCTTTAACCTAATAATTTTCTAATAAAATGTAAACAGTAAGAATCCAATTAAATGTACACTGAGTTCTCTGAATGCTCCTAACTCATAAAGAAAAAATGAAATTAAGGTACCATCTGCACAGCACAATGAAGTGCTGTGAAGATGCAGATAACACTCCCTGGGAGGACAGTCAGCCACAGCAAGGGCTGCACCAACACAGGATGTGCCCCAGGTTACCTGGAGCACTGCACTGTGTCACAGAAACATGGACTTCTCAAACACCTAGTTACAATTGTAATGCTTTGATGACTCGTACACGAAGAGAAAGATCAGGTGAGGAGCTAAAAGTAAAAATGCAACCAACAGTGTTTGAATCCTGGTTTCCTGCTTGCTAATTTGATTTTGATAAGCCTGAACTGGTGCTATCTGATGAGAAAGTGTACCCTGTTCTGCTGATGATCTTGGGCACAATGGTTTTGCCTCAGTAGAACTTTCAGTTCTTATCAGAGTTGGACAATCAAATTGTTTTTTCAATTTTCCCATCGTAACCCAGCTCCGACCTCAACGATTTAATTTTATTTAAATGCAGTAATTTAAAAGCAAGAATAGTTTTTCACCTGTTTTTGTTTCTACTGGTAATATTTGTAAGGAGAGCTATTTGCATTTCATACTGAAAATACTAAAAGACCAACAGAATTTCTTTCAGCTTCTTTCCCCTTTCTCATAACTAAGGCACTGAAAATTCCTGCTGTGTTGCTGAGTGTATGGCAAAAGGGGAAAAACAGAGCACAGGGAAGAGAATGGGGAAGAAAAGAGAAAGGTGATGGCAGGGGACAGGGATGAGAGTGAAAGAGTGAGAAGTGAGGTGGGGGGGGAGTCTGTGTGATAAGAAAAACAAAAGGCAAAAGTTGACAGCTGTAGTAACAGTATATATTCAATAGATTTAATATACTATTAACATCTACATGACACGAGATTTCTGGTTACAAACAACATGGACAATTGTCCTGCTCCACCACATTGGTTTTCCAAAAATTACTCTTACAGACCCTCACACAAACAACTGACAACAGAACTTGTATTAATCGTATCTTTCTCCTTTCTGGTTATGGAGGTAAACTTTGTAGTTTACACAGAACAAAAAACTCAATATGTTATTTCCCCCCTTTTCCTGTAACTCAGAATATGCTCAGAAGTACCTAGGAGTTCACTGGCCATCCTTCAATAATGAAAAACAATTTATTACTCATGAAATTCTCACATAAAACCAAGTTGTGAATTCAACATCTGTTTTCTTTCCAAATATACACAAATTTAGACTTCTCTCCAGACTAAAGCAGAGAAAAATGAACAGAGACTTTTGTTCCTGTTTTGGTAAAGATAAAAGCAAAGAGAACAAAGACTGGTAAAATATTTCAACTTGTTACAGACTACCCAAGAGAATGATGCAAGTGAACCACATTCAGCATTGCACTAATAAAAGTAAGATGTGCAAGGCACAAAGGATTTCTACTGTTGAAGTGTTTCACACTGCCTTCTGCCTGCAGCTCAGGAGACCCATTTTCAAAATGGACAAAATCAGCTCTAAACAGGTTTTTAGCAACTTAACAACATGTTGAAGGTACTGGGATTAGGTGGTCTGATACCCAAGGCTAAAATGAAAACAGATTTCCTATGTGTCAAGTGGAGCTATTAAAAGATACACAGATATATTGGTCTCCAGGATCTTTGAAAGAAAAAGAATTTACTTGTCACAAAGACTGCTTTCCTTGTGTTCCCCCACTTTACAGTCAGAACAGTTCAGTGCTGGAACAGGCTTCCTAGGAGGCATCATGGTATAAGAGGAAAGACACAGTTTTGTGTTGAATACTCCTAGTGCACTCAATAACTGCCACAGAATAGAGATAGAATTAAAAATAGTCTTTTTTTTTTTTTTACATTTTTTATGATTCTATAATTTTCTTAAAGACTTCTAATTTAATCTGCAAACTTGGTAACTGCTTTCTGCCTTCCTTTCCTTATTATCCAAAATGACACCTGGGAGCACAAGCAGTTCTATAAACTTAAGTGCAACATATTCATGTCCAAATAAACTACAGGTAACAAAAACAACAGTTCCTCATCTTCCATTAGTTATCACACCAATCATCTAAATCAAACTAAAATTAGCACCATTTACACAATACTCCTAAGTTTACTGCATGCACATAATCACGTAAATTCCTATCATATATGACATCATTCTGACTTTAAGGCAAAAGATCATACTTAATTTTTTCATGGTACTGTTTTATTTGCAGTGGAAAACTGTAATAAACAAGAATTTTCAGTATTTAATTTTAGAAATGATAATTCTTTACATGTGTCATTTAAATGCATTTAACATCTCAAAAACCTTACATTGTTTAAATTCACCAAAGCAGTTCAAATCTGTGTTCTCCTTTACAAACTAAAGGAATGTCAAAAAGCAGTGTAATTGCTTTTAAAGAAGCAAACATCTTCACCTGTAAATGTCAAATAAATTGAAACAGGAATACACTGGTGCTAAACAGTGAAAGCTTTATCTTTTTGAATAGTATTTCAAAATCAGATAATCGCCAAAACCAAAGTAACTATGCACTAAACTGCAAACGTTTTACTGATGAAGTCAAAGCCTTCCTTTTGCCACATGACAGATATACATTAAACAACATACAGAGATCCATTAAAGCCATTGTACCCATGTCACAAATCAGGACTGTGCTAGTAAACCATGATCAATTCCTAATTAACATAAAACACCTAATACACACAAGGGTTTGAACTCATAACATGGAATGAGCACAGCTTGGAGGAGCTACATGCAACAACTAATGCACACATATCCACCTTCTTATCTGCTACTGCTTGCAATCCAATTTAGCTGCTTGGTTTCCAGGCTCCTGTTTCACCATCGGAGGAAATCCTTGAGGCCGCTTTGTTCTCAGTCTTTTTTTTCTCTCCAAAGGTTTTGAGCACCTGTTGGTATTGGGATTTCAGTGATCATATATTTTGATGCCTTCTCTTTCTTCTAACTTTATTTTAAATGGTGGTTCCCATTTCTAATAATTTGTCATTTCATCTTCTGTTTGTGTGTAACTGCTGATTCTCAAACTTCCTCCTGTAGTAATTTTTTTTCTCCTATACTACGTTTGCAAAACAGAAGTCTGAATCTATACCAGTATTATTCAAGGGAGATGGTGATATTTTATTCTGCATAATTTCTTCACTGTGTAAGGTCAGAGGTTTCAATTCAGTGTTGTCTCTTCCTGGTCTCTGTCCGCACAACCTGTTAAAATATCTAGTTGCTTGTTTGGTCCCGCTCCTGACACACGTGCTACAACATTCCACCTTCCATCAAACTGTACAGTCATCCCAAACAAGTCTGCTCCTCATAATTTTTGTCTGCTTTGCCTTTTAAAAATCCTATGAGGATCTACTTAGCCTAGATGTTGAAAAGCCCTGAAAAATCACATACCTTTTTTTCCCACCAGCAGCACTGGGTATTATGAATTTTTTTATCTCTTTCCTTCAGTTCCCATCAGACTTTCGTGTACCTTCAGGTATGTATGGGATCACCAGTATGTCAAGCAGCAAATCTCCTATTTTCACCCAGTGCACAAAGACCTCTGGCCCCAACATCTTTTGTCCTGCACTGTCCTAGACCAGTGAAGCCTTTGGGTACACAGGGCTCTCTTCCAGCAGTTGGTAACAGAGCCCCTTCCCATCTTCCTTATCAAGAGTCACAGGGTAAGTGAAAAAAGCCAGAGAGCTGTCCCTGCAGTTACTGTAAACGTGAGGGAGCAAACAGGGGCCTTTGTTTCCTTCTCCACCACCAACCATCTGCCTCCTGCAGGAATTCTGGTGGCTCCAAGACGGGTAAGTGAGCATGACAAGAGGGAAAGAAGAGGCAGAGTGAAAAGGTGCTCTCCTCAGTGACCAGGTCTGCTTTCCAGAAGAGTGTTTCATATCGAGTTGGTGTACTTTATGCATTTGTTTGACCGAGACAAAGTTTTTAAAGGCTGCAACAATGTTTTTTTCTGTCTTGTACAGCTTTGAGCAAATTGCCAGCACTTAAATAATTAATATCAACAATAATAACAACAAACAATGATAAGAGCACTCTATGGATACTGAATCTCTTTGTAGCATCCCCTAGAAGTCATTAGGTGTCCTCCCCATAAATATTTAATAAAGATTTGATTTCCAGGCACTCCCAGTGTCTAAAATGTTCTCTTGAAAAGCCTGTGAAAGCACACAATTGTTAAATGAAGACCAGAGAGGGAGGGATATTACTTCTGCACTTTACAAAGTTTGAGCACTTTATGTCAAATGATACATGGTGTTATTACAGCTTTGTCTTGAGTAATGGTTTTAATTTTCTATTTCATCAAAGGAGACAGACCATTGTGTTGCTAGTAGAAGGTCAGAAGTGACTTATCTGGTTAATATTTTAGACAGAGGTAACCGTACTGCAACTTACACGTTAAAAGAGTAAGTTGGTACACCCACATGTACAATTAAGAGAAGAGACCACGAGGTTGCATTTAACCAATATTACTTTTAATGTTAACTCTGGTCTGGGGATGAAAAGTCAATCCTAGGGAAGCCAGAGGAAAAATCAATATTTTATTGTTCTACAGAAACTTGTTGAACACAAAAGGTAACAGCAACTCACGTGGAATATCCTTTGTGTGCACAACCTTTATGGCCGATTCTCTTAATGGTAATATTGCCTTCAATTAGAGAAAGTGGTATTACACTATTTTTACTTTTTTATTCTTAAAATCAGTGTAATATTCTTTGGGGTGGGAAGTTCCAGGGATCCCTGAAGCATGATAAATTTAATAGCCATAGAAATAAATTATTTTTATATTTATCTTCATCTGCATAAAAGTTTAAAATGAAATGACTTAGTATCACATAAAGACTTCTACAATTATGACTGTGCACCTGTGGTACTCAATAATAATAAAGACAGTCATTCTGTCCTCTATGACCCCATTTACTATAATTTAAATAATTTTTTAAAGCTTTTTTCCCCCTCTCTCTGTTTCTTTCTGGTTCTGTTGCATGAACACCAGAGCCCAGTAACAGCTTCATTGTGGATTCCCTTCAAGGCAAGGCTTTAGCCCTTGAAGCTTTAGAGAGGGAAAAAAAGGAAGACACTGACCTGGGGTGGTTCTCTCACAGGCAGGAGCTATTAGGGGAAACTCATTACAAAGTGGAGGGAAGCAGGGCAGGGAGACTGCAAGAAAGGCTCTGCAGCCCTGCCAAGAGGGACACTGGCACACCTGTGACTATCAGGATCAACCTCCCTGCCTACACCAAGAGCACCTTGAGATACCTCTGTTCCATCACCAACATCATCACTGAACTTGATGCTCTCCATTAGAAGCTCAATACAAATTCTTAGAGCCTGACTGAAATGTTTTCCCTCTTCACAAGCACATACATATAGCTACACTAGATGATGCCAGAATTATTTAGTCCATTGAAGTTATCTGAATCATCCTGTGCCCTGCTGTTCCTCTGTTCATTTTATTCCAACCTATCTATCAGATTCACCATGCAAATTTTATGCTCCCTAGGACAAACACCTAACCTCTACACAATCTTTAAGGCTAATAATAAACGTAAAAGCACTATAAAGTAACAACATGAAAAGACCATATTTGCTTTGAAAGTAAGCTAAAATGTTTCTGAAAAGGAATAGACAGTGATGACACATTTACACCTCCAGTTAAAACTCACTATTCTTACTGAGCGCAGTGTGGAAACCTAAACTGGCACAAGTGTACCAGCTCATTCCTGTCAGGCTCTGTCCTGCACCCCACCACAAGCATGGCAGCAGTGTCACTGTGACACCCACCCTGTGGGTGGTGTGCCTTGCCTTGCCACATGCACCTCGTGAAGGTCCCAGGGTGCTGCATCACAATTGCTGCAGGCAGAGGTGCAGGACAGAGCCATAACAGCTCATGTATAGCTCTATAACATTCCCTCCTGCCTCACTAGTAATCCTGCCAAGCTGCTCTGCCTGGGAATTTCTCTGAGAGGGATGCTGTCATCAACAAAAGGTTCCTTCAGAAAGCAGATTAGCAGAAATATGAACTATTGGCAGTCTACTAGTCACTGTTTTCAACTTCTGCTTTTATAAAAACATACAAAAATATATAGTGCTTATATATACAGACATGTTTTTAATCAGCAACAGTGTCTTTAAACTGTAAAACAGTCCAAATTCTCCATTAAATGTATTTTTAAAATCTTCTCTCTGTAATCTCCAATTCCTAATTTCAAAAAGTATAATAAGGTGGAACTTGCATTACCTTAAATAACAGCACAGAAAAATATGCTGTAACTGAGTTATTATTTGAAACACATGTATAACTTAGTTAAAAACCACTTACTGTACCAGTGTTCAGCCACATTGACTGGTTTGTTGGACAGATCAGTTTTACTGTGTGACTAAGACACAGATAATGGTTTTATTTGATTTATAATTTAATTTCATGCTTTGATGTATACAAAACATCCTGAGGATAGCCTGTTCATAACATTAAGAACCTCTAAATTCAAGCAGAATGACACCCACTTGTTACAACACTGTATCATCTAATGGCAGAAACCTTTCAATAATTAACAATTTCCACTTAAAAACAACTGTTTAGAATCTGGATATGTAAGAGGAAAAAACCTCCTGTAAATAAGGGCATTAAAAAAAAGTGGTATTATGAGATTGAGGTGAAATACTCTTCCATATAGGTATTTTAAAAATAAAACCTGAACAGTATTTTACTCCAGGACAGTTTCATACAGACCTGATAAATTTTCTTCTCAAAGCAATTAAATATAGATTGTCTATTACAAGAATTTAAGCTTTGCCACTGTCATAGGACCCCAGCAAAAAAAACACTGAGTGTACTATGTTACGCTCAGAAATACCAGTACAAAGTTTGCTATGAGTCAACCGTGGGGAAAAAACAATTATCCACAACCACTTAACTGAAAAAAAAGACTTCTTTTATTATTTAGGAGATAAGTATTATATTTACTTGTACATGAAAAAGAAAATGCAGTAACACTCATACTACGTAAAGAAGAATGATTTTCTTAGGGAAATGTAAAATTATGACACTTCACTAATGCCGGGATCAAGGGAGCTTTCTAGCTGTATTTTCACTGTATTAATGCCATCTCACAGTTATTTAATATTTATTTCACACAGATTCCATTAGTGAGACCAGCCTCATGAACAACTCTCTGTTAAGTTGAGTAAAATGACACATTCTTAGTTATTTAAGTTAAGCTATTGGTTGCTGACTATTCACTGGTTATAAAGAACATGGAATCATAGAATCACTTAGGTTGGAAAAAATCCTTCAAGACCATCAAAGTCAATCACTAATCTAACACTGCGACATTCACACTAAACCATGTCCCTGATTGCCACATGTACACACCTTCTAATTACCTCCAGGGATGGTGACTCCACCACTGCCCTGGGCAGCCTGTTCCAATGCAGAAAAATCTTCCCCACTAAGAATTTTTTCCTAATAAACACTTTAAACCTGCTCTGCCTCAACCTGAGGCCACTTCCCTTTGTTTATCCAGAAGAAGAGCGTGAACCCCTCCTCACCCCAATGTCCCTTCAGGCAGTTGTAGAGCAGTAAGGTCTCCCCTAAGATTCCTTTTCTCCTGTACAGCTCAGCTCCAGCTCCCTCAGCTGCTCCTCATCAGGCTTGTGCTCCAGACCCTTCCCAGCTCTGTTGTCCTACTCTGGACTCGCTCCAGCACCTCAGTGTGCTCCCTGTACTGAGAAGCCCAGAGCTAGACACAGGATTGGAGGTGCCTCACAGTGCCCAGGAGAGAGACCAATGATTACAAGTGTGTTTGCAGTAAGTTAAGGTAGTATCTTATGCTGTATCTCAACTGGGTTTAAAAGTGTGTAAGTTATTGTAGTAACTGTGGACATACATGTCATTTTTTCCTCAAACACAACTTTAATGAAGTAATTTTCGAATTCTAAAAATACTTTAAGTTACTAAAACAAACAAATAAACAAAACAACAAATCAAAAGAGGTAACACTGCTTATAATGAGCACTATTCAGCTGAAACCTTCTGAAGTACTGAATCAGATTGCCTAGGATTTTCATGGGAAAAACTAGCTGAAGAACAACACCATAAATTAGGCTTTTTATGAAAAGGATGACTTGAATTAAGTAACCTGAGACTTCAGTCAACTGCAGAAGACAATGGACAATTCCTGAATAGTGTGCAATTTTTGACAAAGGAGATCATTAGAACTGAGACTTCTTAAGAACTGACACATTTTAACTGGAGGGCTGAGAATATAAAGTTGAGGACAACTTCATGGAAGTGATCTTGAAATAAGAGTTCAAAGCTAAGTCACTTTGAACTGGTTTGATTCCAAATATTTCAAGTCTTGGCCTTCTCTTTCTCTTTTTCCTTCTTTCTTTTCAGTCACTAGGGAAACAAAACTACTGGTGAAACAAGAACAATTTATCAGAACTGAGGAAGAATAGTAAAAAAAAGCTGCTGTGGATAAAGCATAACTCTTATATCCTCTTGAATTCAAAAATGATTTAAAAGAAATGGTTACTGTGTCAAATATTCAAGCATAGTAGACTGACAATTTATAGACAGAATCAGAAAGAACTGGGCACAAACTGAAACAAAACGAGCAAAGGACAAAGAACAATACAAATTATGTCAAAAGTAATTTGATCAGTAATTACAGGAAGACCTGGGAAAAGACTGCTAGATCATTCTACTGCAAAAGACATCTGTCAACATGAGATGCTGAAAGACCAGAATTAAATACCCTTCTTACTTTAGACTTCACTAAAGGAATCACCTATGAGCAGATGGCTAACTCAATTACAACAATAAGAAACTCTCAGACTGACCTGGATGACGGACTAAAGCGTCTGCTCTTTAAACCATAAAGAAATCTTGCTTTTGATCCGTAGCAAGGTGGTTTTCAGTTGCAGTAAGAAATATTCAGTTCACATGTTAACATATGCTTTCCACTGGTGAGAAAATAAGACACTGCAAAAGATTGTCTACAAATAACATGAGGTCTCCAAATAATGTGAGGTCTCCAGGAAGGGATTTTTTAAGAACAAGACAGAACCAGATACAACAGAATATTTTCAACCTGAGATTAATTTGAAGCTTTGTTTTTTCTGTGGCTCTCTACATGTAAGTGACTACAAAAGCATATGAGCAGTGACCACTGCCATAATCTGGAAGACATCACAGGATATAGAACATTATGCCGCTTCTGAAGAGGTTTCAGTAATTTGACCTCCACCACTTGACATTTGTAAAAGACTTTCATAACCACTGCAATGTCCTGGGAAAATCACAGACCACATAGATGCACCTCCATGCTTGTGTTTTTTGGTGTTGACTTTTGTTTTTTAACTACTGATGTTGCTCCAGCAGAATGCTGAGGAAGGAGAGGAGCAAGGAGCATGACAATTCAACAGAAAAATGTGAGGCGAACGAGAGGCAAGTAATACAGCAAGGTATAAAATGGTAGAGAAAACATGGTAAATAGTTCTTTCCTTTTCTTAGAATAGAAATTCAAACGGCACTGATTCTTTCTTTGATGTATTGTTTGAGAACACATTGAATGAGCATCTAGATTAAGAATTATTTTAGAGCTATTCCACATCACAAGTTAAAAATGACAGGTAGGCAGTTTTCATGTGATGTTAAGAGAGCAGCAGAATGCCCAGCTGCAGCTAAGGCAGAGACAGAGCTGTGTACAGCTCAACTGAGTCCTGTGTTCATTTCACCTGGCCTCTTTAGCAAGAACTTCCCCACAGGAAAACTCTCTAAGCAGTAGCCTGAGCTCCCGAAACCTTCCAAACCCTTGGTCTGAATTTGCCTTTAGAAAACTTCCCTATATCAGGTCAGTGCCCAACAGCCAGTCTCACCCAGTGGTTATTACTCCAAAACCTCTTTTATATGGCCTTTCCTTCCCTCAAAATTATCTATCCAGTGCAAAATTTCCAGTACTGGCATTAACTTCGCACTCATTTTGCCTGCTTGTCTCAAGCTCCTGCTGCCCACTGGGCTCAATTGCTGTCCTTTAATTGACTACTGTAGCTATTGGAGTTTGTCCCTGAGCCTGTCCCTCAGATTTATACAAAAATCCAAGCTAAAAATATCTGCAGGAAGAAAACACTGATGACTGGACTGTTCTCTATAGATTTTATTTGAGGAAGTAGCACAATAAGGTACGTCAGTGGTGCTGAGGAGAATTCATTAGGATATGCTAACGTTTTTTTGAATACAGAAGTACAACTGTAGTGGGCTGATGAAAATCAGCATAGTGCTGTGATGCTAAAGTATGAAAAACGAGCTGAAAAGGTGTGGTAGTCAGCCATTTAGTTATACAAAATCTTCTAAGATTGCCCTATGTAGACAATGGATCAACAACCTTTGAAAAGGGTGTGCAGAATGTCCAGAAAATTTTAACATTTAAATGCTAGAATATGTTAATCTGTTATATAAAAAATATAATTTAATTGCCTCGTGATGAATTGGGATTGGTAAATCCAGCCTCTTTCAGTTGTCTTGTGAAAAATCTCTTAAAATGTCAAAATGTGGAAGTGTAGCAAGGATCTGACCCGTAATAAAGGGAGCTTCTCCACAAGAATCCTCAGAAAACACAACAGAGAAAAGGTTTATGAAGCGGTAAACTAGAAGAGTAGTAATAAACCCATGGTATATGGTGTCTAACCCCAAAGTGCTCAAGAATGAAACTTCCAAATGAGTTACTGAATACCAAATGCAGTAGTAGTATGTTTCTTTTAACTCTAAAAATTTATTTTTCTTTTATAAAATGGAAGTTTAAAACACAAAACCTGCATTGACATTGCTTCATCTGGTAAGAATATATCCTTGAAGATTAACATACAGAAGAGAGAAATGGATTTTCACTCTAAAATTATAATTAAAAAATTGAAAATGTTAAATACAACATAAGGAAGAGTGAAAAACTCTGGTCAAATCGCCCTTAATATTAGTTAGTTTATTGTTTTCCTATTCACTCTACATAATAGAAGTTCAAGAGACTGCATCTGAAGACACTAGTTCTTTCAGGAAAAAAACAGAGAATTATATTTTCACTAGGAAAAAAATCACATATTAAGTTACACTTGATCTTTTTTGTTGCTTTTAAATACAGAAAAACTGTTGTAAGTTCATCAGTAAAAAGGTGTGTTTCAATAGAGTAATGTATAAAATTAATCATTTTTATGACCCATGTTCTTAAAAATTGTTTAGTATTTTTGGCTACCCAGGAAACAAAACGGGAAAGCATGCAACTTTTTTCAACAAGATGTATTCAATACTTCTTGAAATTGGGAACACCTCAAAAAATTCCCTGAAGAACTGCTGTTCAAAGTTCAGAGTAGTGAATTTTCTTTGATGAATTACTAACAATTAAAAGATGATGAAAACTATGATTGAACTTGTCATTGCTGACATAAAGGACTAAACTAACACACAAGCTTCAGTTCTCGGCTGCAATTTTAGTAACTTTCAAATGAAATATTAAAACAACCCGCATCCTCCAGAATGTGTTTCAGCTAATTGTTATAGTTTTATAATTTAGGACTTTTCCTTTGGCAGAGGGGTGGGTTGGGGAAGGCAGGGAAGATGAGCTAAAACTCACGGCTTCCTCTCTCCTTCCTCTGTAGATTCTTTTCAGTCTTACACTGGGAAGGTAACCCTGAGAGCAATTAAACACTGGGTAAACCTCCCAAATGTGGAACTTCCCCACTGCAAATATTCAAGACTTGGTTGGCAGGGCCCTTGATAACCTTTCACAAACAGACAGGACAAGGTGATTCCTACAGACACCCATAACATAAGACACTTCTATGATTCCAAGCCTCACTTTAAACCTCTGCCTTGTTTATCAAATGTATTATGCAAAACAAGCAGGAAGAAAATGCTAAAATATGTAAATGAAGAAAGTACAAGTGTTGCTTCAGTATTTTGAAGCATCAAATAAGCAACCAAATAATCATTTTTTTTTCCCCCCTGCTGCTTGGGTTTTTCATTTGTGTTAGGGTAAATAAAGTCACTAGATAAGCAAGTGAATAGCTGAAAGATTATGAGTTCATGCACCCATCTATACTACAATGTAAGGAAACTGCAAAAGCTGAAAGTTTTGAATTTATCAGAGGAACATCAAGAAGGGATTTGTGCATACTGATTTTCCAATCTTACATAAGGAATTCCTCATCAGCTGAGTAATTAATTACCTGGGTGATTTCAGAGATTGCAGACCAAATCTCTCTAAGGTTTTCTTAAATCATTGACAAACTAGTTGCTGTTTGAACCTGAGACGTTTATACACCTCAAGTTGCTACTGTGGACAAGACAAAGTCAGAAAGGTAAGTGGTTTCTGCACAGAATCAAAGTAACAAACCATTCAGTTTCCAAAAGACGTCCTCAGCCTGCTATTCCTCTGCTAGGATTGCACATATTTATTTTTGTTATGCAGGGTTCAGGGGAAATATCTTTTAGATAGTTATTGGCATTCCAGATTGACAAAAACTAGTGTAGTGTACTCAGTATGAGGAACTTACTCAAAATCCAAAGTTTCTACCATAAACATTCAGCAACAGCATTTAATACCTAATTCAGTAACTGGAACTACGGAATGAACTCATTCATCATCACATACATGTAGAAGTTTTACTGGTTATAGCATTAAGATTTGAGAATTATTAAGTATGTTGCACATATTATCCTATACAACAGTGGATGGTACCTTGTTTATCACACAGCTGTAGCAATGGCTCCGACCTACACAACAATTACCCTGAAGAGACTTAACAGACTAATTAACTTTGCTCAGGAAACAGTGTTGTTCCTATGGTGTGTTGCTCTTTTTGGCCTCATGCACCAGGAGTAAACACCCAATTAAAACCTGAATCCAAGATACTGATACTGAGGTCAAGATTCTACAGTACATTTTTATACTCAGAACAGGATATATATGCTTCACTGAAAGCAAGAACTTCATGTCTGCTGCACCACTGATGAGAAAATCAGCAAGTAAGAAATTATACAAATCTTGAAATCTGCACCTTGAGATTTAGATTAAAAAAACAAGGCTTTTTGAATATTGGTCCTGAAAGAGTATGAGTATCAGAAGGGATATTCACAAAGCCAAACTTCAACAAGGCCAAGCTGCCTGGGCTCTCCTTAAAATCACTAAGAGGTAAGGGAGAGAGACAAACTATCCAATCTCCAAGGTAGCTTTGAGCTTCTCTCTGGAAAAATTCCTCTCTTGCCTTCTTGTCCCCTAACATCTCCTAAAATCTCTTCCCACAGGGATACTGAGTGGTGGCCACCATTGTTCAGAGATGGTAACTCACTCTTTTCAGTTCATTTCACCATGTCTATACATGCAAGCTGGGTATGATGGGACATTCACACTTTGACTCTGTAGCTATTTGAAAGAAGCTAAAAAACTGAGATTGTCTGTCCACTGTGCTGCTCCTGTGCAACAAGTCAAAGAGTGCGAGTGAATCTTTACCTCAAAGTAAAAATGACAATATCTCTAATAACTTGAAGATGTGCCGTGTCAAAATTGAATCTGGTAGGAACTCATAAGTTTACCTATACAGTGCTGGTGTTTAATTAAAAATTGAAAAACCAATTTAAAACCTCCAAAGATTCCTTAGAAAAAAATCCATTTTAAAAGAAAATATCAAAATATAATTATTATTTAAATCTAAGATACATGATGGGGATATTTTGATTACTTAAAAAATATATTTGCTATAAAAAAATAGAAGTTATTACAATAAAAAAAACTCATTAATTATCTGAGGGTATCCACAGAGTAGCTATTGATTTGGTTGCCTGAAGTTACTTCCTTCACCTTATTTTCATTTGCTCACTTGTTGCTAGAAAAGACACTTTGTATTTCTACAGCTGTCAGACACTTAATATTTTAATTAAAAGTTTAATTTAGAAATTCCTGGCTTCTAAATAGGTTACATCCTACCCATTTGAAATGTGCTTTATCAGAAGCTTTTCTTTAAAAATCTGATCGAAGACACCTGAGCATTTATTCTATGTCACAGAAAAGACTGCTGCACACATTGGAAAAAAAATGGAATTTCAATGGGTTTCTAAACACAATTGATACTAAGAGCAATATTTGATCTTTTTTGCTACACATTTTCTCATTAAGTGGAAAACAGAAAAAAAATTAATCTGTAAGTAAGCACCTGAAGTTCTGACCTTTAAATTCAGTCTATATGCTAATCCCTTCTAGTTAGGAATCGGTTCCCCAAATCATCAATATGGAACACTAAGCATAATCCTGCTCTGAGATTCAACGAAGTAACTTGGTAAACATGAAACTTTTCAAACTAATTTTTGTTTCGGGAAAAAAAAAATCACAAAACCCCCATATTTGAAAACTCTGTATTTTAAAGAGTTTCAGCTTGCCACAGAATTTATCTTTCATATTCCTATGCAGTCGCTTTCTTCTATGCTATCAATAAAAACTAACACTGACCTTCCTCCTAGAAGGTTAAACTTCTAGCTTATGTTTGAAACGCTAGAGTGCATTTTCTCAGAAGAAATGCTACACATACGTGCCGCCAGCAACGAGAAAGAATACACTATTGCTGCGACCCTTCATTAGTCAGAGGATCTTGGCAACAGCAATAGTGCTTATATACGGCCTCTGCATGAAAAACTGTTTTCAAAGGTAACCTTGCCAAGGGCTATGTTCTCTCTTGGCAAGAGGAAGCAAACTTTACTTTTCTACCAATCAGTTCCCTCTGCATGAGAAACAGGTGTTATGATAGGAAATGGGACTTGGAGCAGGAAGAAAATAAAATTTCTCTAAAAATAAGTCTGGTTTGGGGAAGAAAAATCAGAGATAATAAACCTGCAGGGCTTACATATTTTTGCAAAATGCAAATCAGCAGAACTGGTTAAGGGATTAAGTGCTCTTACTCAAAAATGACCATGGAGACTATAATCATTAATTAAAATCATGTAAATAACATTCTAAAAGAACTCTTCCTTTTTATCTCATAGGTTTCAAATGGCCTAATGGTAAAAGGTTTGGTCTTGAAAGAGGTATTCTAATTAAAAATAAAAATTTAGCATAATTAATAAGTGTGACTAGGTTTGCAACCACACCACTTTCTATCATGATTTTTTAACAGAGAAATAAGATTATATTTTTAAGTATCATTATACCAGGTTACAATGGATTATGCTCTTACATTTCCCCTTACATATTTTCAATCAATTCAGTAAGTACTAGTATTAAAACCTTCCTGACTTGTGGTCACTCATTATCACTACTCCTTAAAACACTGCATGTGATAATATTTTTTCTGATAGTATTGTAAACCTCCTGTCATTCATCTGCACTTATATATAATCGAAATACACAGAATTGCCAGACTTAGTAAAAGGAATTACAAAATGAAATCTATATATACAGCCCATGGGTTGTTTCTCTCTAGTATAATTTCTCTACTGGAGTACAGTGATGGAATATAGCCCTTTCTACTCCAGCTTTTGTCAAGAACTTCAGATTACTCTGGCAAGGAAGAGATACCTCTTCTGTAGCACATACTGAGGCTTAATTATAATACATAGTCTTTTTCATGAAAACAAGATGGGAATTCCATTGCTTTAAGTTGAATTCAAAGTATGCTTTTAGGAGTCCTTAACTATATTTCCTGTACCTACATAGATGGATGATTTAATCTTTTTGCAGAAAGTAGAATAAAACAGAAGTTAATAGTATATTTAATGATTTAAAATAAATTGCAGTGGCATTTGAAGAAAAGAATGTTTCCTAAAAAGAAATCCTGAAAAGTTTAAATTATATTAAAAGCTATTTTCCAATTTTTGAAGTGTATTGACAAACTGAGTCTTTTAAAATCGGATTTTCTTTTCCCCCCAGAAGAGTAATTCTTATCTTGTGGCATTACACTGGAATAAGAATGGTAACGCATGGTTACAACAACTCCCTGCATCACTACAGGCTGGAGGAAGAGTGGCTGCAAAGCTGTCCAGAGCAAAAGGACCTGAAGGTGCTGGTCAACAGCAGGTGAACATGAGCCAGCAGCGCCCAGGTGGCCAAAAAGGCCAATGGAATTCTGGCTTGGATCAGCAACAGTGTGGGGGCAAGACTAGGGAAGTGATTCTCCCCCTGCTCTGGGCACTGGTGAGCCCACAACTCCAATCCTGTGTTCAGTGCTGGACCCCTCATGACCAGAAAGCTATTGAGGTGCTGGACCAGGTCCAGAAAAGGGCAACAGAGCTGTGGAAGAGTGGAGCACCAGTCTGATGAGGGGCAGCTGAGAGAGCTGGGGGTGTTTCGCCTGGAGAAAAGGAGACTCGGGGGAGACCTTCTCACTCTATACAACTCCCTGGAAGGAGGTTTTAGCCAGGTGGGGGCTGGGCTCTTCTCCCAGATAACAAATGACAGGACGAGGGGAAATGGCCTCAAGTTGAGGCAGGTTTAGACTGGATATTCGGAAAAATTCTTCACAGAAAGGTTGGTCAGGCACTGGAACAGCCTGCCCACAGAAGTGGTAGAGTCACTACCCTTGGAGGTATTTGAAACATATATACAGATGTGGCACTTAGGGACATGGTGTAGTGATGGACTTCAGAGTATTAACTTTGCAGTGGGACTCAATGATCTTGAAGGTCTTTTCCAACCTAAATGATCCTATGATTCTATTAATGATGGACTGGAATATATCCAAGAATCTGCTTTAAAACAAAAAATACAGGCAGCTAACAATCATCTTTGACTTCAACTAAAACCACAGACAGTTGAAACAAGGAAAAAACTTCCATCCTATTTTTCCATTCATCTTGTCACTTTATCATAATTTGTTACTCTTACGTTTTAAAGAAATTCAGTCTGAATAATGCAAGTGCAAAAGGTTTGTCTTGTTTCTCAGAACTGCTGACCTGTTCTATAACAAAGCAAAACACCTGGCCAGTTGCTCTTCTTTTAAATTATCTGACACAGTAAGAAAGATGCAAATAGAACACATTGACATAAGTTGGCAAAAAATATTTGCTTTGGCTTTGAATATGAAACTCATCTTGTAACTTATCTACAAGCCACAAACACACTTTGCACTGCTACATACTCTTAAATAAATAATTCTCAGTACATGGTGTGTGCTCTTCATATACCACCACCCTTAATTATTAAGCGTAAATCAAACAACTTCTAACGTCTTGCATGATTATTTTCACAACTTTTCACAAGTGCTGTACGGACAACTTAAAACATCTTCCAAATTAGTGGTCTTGCTGCCTTTTGATTAATAAGAGACTACACAGAGAGACCTGTAACCCAAGAGGAGGAATGTATTTAACTGTAATAATGCTCAACAAGCTCTCAAATCCTAAACTATGAGCATGTTTCTATTTTGAACATCTCAGAGCATAGAAAACTCATATTGTAGAAGAGCACGTAGCATGGAAAAAGCAATGCACCCTCTTATATTTCATTTTATTTTAGATCTAAGTGAAATACTCTATGAGCTAACCCAGTTGAATTATGTGCTGTAGTTTAAATAAACATGAAATCAGAATCACTAGGCAACACAGGAGAAACATACAGGACTACTAAAATTAGCATTTACATTTCCATTTGTGCTCAATAACAAAGCAAGATTATTAGATAAAGCTGAATGCACAAAGGATTCAGTATAGTAGCATTATTTCTAAACAATCATACTGGCAGCCCATTTAAAAGAAATGGTGAGTAAAGTAGAAGAAATATTTCATAGTTTTGTAAGCAATTTACAGTATTGTACTGTCAATCGAACTATCCAGTAGCAGACATCTACCCTGCATAAACAACAATTTTTAAGCAGAAAATGAATTATATACTCATTGGCGTTAGTTTGAAACTTCTACAAAGCCTGAGAAATTAAATACTTGGTAGATAGTTAAGGAAAATATGAGTAAAATACAGCGATACCTGTATTATTAGAAAAATGATTTTATGAGGAAAAAAATGTTTGGTATTGTGATGGTTTATAAAGTAAATTATTGTTCTTCATTCCTAGTTTAAGTTGTCAGGCACATATTTTTCCATCATACATGTGGAATGATTGTCAGCACTGAGACTACCTTTTTTAATTACAGTGCAATCAACTATCTTGTTTTGAACTTCATGATGTTTTAAACTATTACTTTAAACTCTGAAAATGCCATTTATAAATTTATGATTCCAAAACACCGTAAAAAAAATCATAGTTTTCCATTCACTTTTAGAAAAACAAACTTTGCTACAGAACTTTCTGCAGTGAATTTGTTGTTTACAAATAAATAAATAACATAATATTCAAAGCCTGTAAAGAACATCACTTTGTGTAACCATGAGGAATGTTATTAGTTTAATTCTCCACTGCCCTCCACAAACCGTAATATTCACTGCACTGGTCCAACACTACTAATTTTGCTTGATTGAAAATAAATAAATGTCAGAACAATTTTTGATTGGTGTACACTTTTAAAATAATCACAGTTTTCTCCTAGTAAGTACTTTACCTATCATAAAACATGGTCACCATTAAATGAGTCACAATCTTCTCAAGCTTATTCAGCAAAAACAAATTCATGGCAGGAATTCAGCAAATTTGAGATCTGCAAGGAGGAGTTTAGAAGGCCAATTCTGAGATGTTAAATGGAAGATTTCTAAATTTGGTCAGTATTTTTCAGTATGTAAAAAACTCCCCAAAAACCAACCAACCTATAAATTATTAACTTCTCTAGATAATTATTCAACTATAAGAATTTACACAGCAAGCACTGTAAGGCAATTATACTTTTGCTCAAAGCAACTAAGTCCAGCAACATTTCCTACACAACTGAAAAATACTCTTGAGGCATGCAGCAATATAAATGTATTTGTATGACTTCTCTGCCTCAGCCTCAGTGAGGCTCTGGAGAATACAGATTTGGCATATTTTGTAAATGTATTTATTTCATGAAGAACTATTACTGTTTCTTGTAAGAAGAGTTGCTAAACTTTTGAATTCCTCCCCACGTGAATTTAGTTCAGGTTTCAGAAGTTATGCATAGTAATGATTTATGTTTCTTTAGGTATTTTAGTATCCTTTCTATGACCTAAGGAGCTCTGCACGATGCAGGAAAGACTGACACTTTCCACAAACAATTACACGACTGAAGAACCACTAAACACAGCAGTGAGTCATAACTGAAATGCACAGTAAAAGGCCTGCATGCATTACCTGACTTTTTCCTCAATTACCTCTTATACATCAGGGGTAGTGCAGAAAATGTTCAAGAACGATTTTAGAAATGATAGATCAGTTTTCACAACTTTAGACAGTAACTTCTCTTTCATATGATTCTGCACTCATACTGTAGATTTCTATTATAAGACAGGTTCTTCAGATCTATTCTGAGGTGGGTTTGGAAGCGTAACTGCAAATTCAGGGCTATTCAGCACATAAATGTACTGTAGATTACTTTTTATAATTGCAGATTTCATTTTTACTACAGAATTTAAGCCAGTACAATACCAAACACCACAAATTTCTATATTAGTTTGTTGGCAAATGCAGACAGTATAGTTAAGTTTGTTATTAAAGCTTTTGAATTAAATTTAACTGTATTGAATACTCCCAAATAAAGGGAGACGACCATGTTATTCTTAGATCAACAAATTGTTTCAGGGCATAGCTGGAGGACAGTGCATTCAAGAGCCTCTTTAGAACTTTGCTTTAAACATTTAGTTATAAAGGAAGTACTGCAATGTAAGGACAAATAAATCCAGTATGTGTACACAGAGCTGTATGTCCACTGGTCAAGACAACTTCCGAAAGACACAGAGACTTCACTGTGAACAATAATTAGGTTTAGCACACCATACTGAGATGTGGGCTGTGCCAACACACTTCAACCTTTCCATGTTTCACTATTGATTGCAACATACACCAACATTCTCCACTTCCTGCCAAGATTCAGCCAGAGCTCATTCAGTGCAGGCTGAATGCCAGGTCTAATTGGAGTAGCTGAAGGAGAACATGAGAGACTGTTCTGTATGCAGAGCTCATCTGCTAGATAATGTGCTAATGTATTGTTCCTAGTTAATAATTCTGATTTACAAAGTGACTTTTGAACTACATCAAGTTAATTTTCTCTTGAACTTCAGTACCACCCAGCAGGAAGTGGAGAAATACTCAATTACTGAATTAGAAAATAAATTAACTTTTAACTTGCTCTGCAGTACAGAATGGGCCATGGAAAATGAAACCTCAAATAATACCTGGGCAAACTGAAAAGAAACAGAAGTTGAACAAACTACAGAAAGCACAGTGATTGTTTAGCCTGATCTAGAGAAGACTGACAATTTCCTTCCCTTCTTGTTGAAAAACAAATAGTATTTGAAAGGGATATATTAACACCTACACCAATAACTTCTCAGCTTGGCCTCAAAGTGCACATTGAGATCACTCTTGGGCTACTGGCTGGAGAAATGGGATAATAAAGATCCCACATAGTGCTCTGCACAGCAATCTGACTAACCTGCAGTTACTCGATATAAAACAGAAGTGGAGCTAAGAAGTGTCACTGATAAACTAGAAATTAATTGTGTCTGCTTACAGCTCAATTAAAAGTTGCAGCCTATCTAATCAATTATTTGGAGTGTCCAAACACTGTTTTCCAAGGAAATTAATTTTAGTCTAAACCTAAAAATTAAAATAAAAAATAAAAATACAGCATCAAACAAAAATAATTCAAGTGAACTTTGAATTTGCCCTTAGTAAAATCAGTTCATCAGATGATTAGAACATTCAGAGTTGATTGTGCTGATGCATGTCAGTAAGACTTGAAAAATGAGAAAAAAGTTAAGGTAAATCTGAGGCAGCTGAGTGGTTTCTGTAAGTCTGGGATATCTAAATCTGTCAACCCGAAACCCTCATACTTTAGCTCAATTCAAAGGCACAGCTCTTTAGCATCCCATTTCTGGAAAGGGTCTCAGATTTGTGCATATCTGAAATGTAACTACAGGTAATCTATTTTACAGATTGGATTCTGGACATTCTCAAAGTCAGAAACGGCCGAGAAAGAAGACTGCATGCTTAAATTTCAAGATCAGAGTATTCTATGATCTGCTGATTCTAAGGTCTGCTGATGACAGCACCTCAAGTGAATTAATTTCCTCCACTTCCCCCAAAAGAGATGTGACAGTAAAACAAAGATGAAAGAATTATACAATTAATCCAATGTCTCTGAAAAAACAGAGATTATCCATTTCTACTTTCAGAAGGAAAATTTTCATTAAGTTTACATCATTTATGTGTTAATTTTTATATTCAAATTCGCATTATATGTATACTATGAAAGATAAAATGTATGTGTCAGTCATGCACTGCTTAAAATAAGCACTAAGTTGCACAGAACTTGGACAAAAATCATTTCACAAAATTCATCCATTAGATGATAAGAATAAGAGAATTGATTAAAGCAGAAAATCATATATGATACTAAGGGCTTTCTGATTTTTAGGTACTTGGTTTTCAGATCCTTAACAATGTTACAATTTTTTATTTAACAAACATATTTGACCCAATTATGGAAAAAGAAATCAAGTTATTGATTACAGGGAATCTTATTGGCAGTTCAATACCACATAGTTCATTCAGTCTTTGGCTTAATGAGTTCTGAGTTGAGGTGCTCATGAAAATGAAAAACTTGAAACTTTGGACAACACTGCAATAATTCTAATATACTAGTCAAATATCCTTATTAGAACAGTGTTTATTCTCATAGTGCATATACAGTCAGGTGACAATTCCTGCATATTATCATTAAGTTTCTGGCTTTGACAACAAAAGCAATCTCAAACAAGATCTCTTCCCATTTTCAACAAAGCCACCTGAGGAGCAAAAGCTGCTTGAAATTCAGTAACATTTCTCAA
>VWZF01003318.1:543305-571182 GCA_013396755.1 Sclerurus mexicanus
TCAATGTTTCAGAATTACCTGTTCTGCACTGGAATGAACTGGTAAATTTATAAACAACTCTGTGCAGACAGTAATTTTCAGAACACAGACAGAAACAAGCTCCAAAAGGGTTAATTGACTAAAACCTAAATAAAGACTAGCTTAGTTTTCAAGTGCCTGAAGTGAAAAACAGAAGTCACTATGTCCTTCATTATTGATTTAATCTTACACAATTTTTAGAATAATTTAAATTACTTGTCTTAAGCAATTAACACACATCAATGAAAATAACTGAGAATATGAGCTAATGTAATAGTAGTACAATGCCTCCCACAACAAATTATAGTATTAAGATAGAACAAAATTATCTTATTATTCAATGTCTTTCACAGAATGCTGTACAATCTAAAGTATTAACATACATGAATTTAAACATTAAAAAGTCAAGTCTTCTTTCTTAGATTTGACTAAAAAGTATCCAAAACTTTGTTTAAAGCTATGCTAACATATTAGACTTACTCTTAAAATAAGTATTGTTTCTATCTCTATTTTAAATTTCTTTTTAAGGACAAAAACCAAATACAGAAAGGAAAAAAAAAACCCCTCCAGATACCTTAAAGCTGCACAGATATAAGTTTCAATTCAGTCTGCATTTTATTTTTTAAAATACATTATATACTTCCCAATAAACAGCTTTAGCAAAGATGTACTCAACTTACTTAAAAAACCCTGCACTCTTATGAGACTCAAAGCACATGAAAAACTCAGTACTTTATTGCAATGATGCAAAACCAACATCCCTACATTTGAGCCACTGCACTACACAAATACTTGTTGTACTGTTACCACAGAAGATCTCATTTTAATTACTCATGGCTATTAGTTACTGTTTCAATCAAAGTCTCTTAGTTATATTCTATTATATTTCATGAAGAATCTGCACTGAATAGCAAATACAGCAATTCTCATAAGCTAACTCAAACAAGAAGGCCAGTCAATTGATTTTCTGATAATTTCTACTGTAACAAATACTCAATGATAAACCTAACAGAAGAGCTGGCACTTCATGATGTAGTTACAAACTTATTAATTTTTGCCTATCGTACCTCCTAGAAATTGTACAACTGCTTATCAGTTTAATGTGCCCTTTAAATAATTGGTGGCCTTTGAACCTTCAAAACTGCCCTACTTTTAAGGTGTTTTTCACTTGCTACTGATAAATAAGTGAGTTATTTCACTGGACTAATTTCCAAATAATTTATTTGATTTTAAAAATTATTATCAATTCAGAATGCAAAATAATGAAAATTAAATGTAAATCATCATTTGTCATAACTGAATTTCCTTGTTATTGAAGGACACACATCACTAAATATTTGATTGATGCAAATTAGGCAAGAAAATAATTTTATGGCCATACTATAAAATAAAGCTGTTATATTCAATACTCCATTATTTTTAACATACACTTAAGTAAGATCGAAATATTTTAAAGAGATTCTTATATATAGGCTTGCTGTGTAAAAGATGAGAAATTTAAAAGAGGATCCAACCTGCAATACTAAGAAGCAGGCAGCACACAACCATAACAGAATTAGAAACTAGGAAGCTTGGAGCTGCTGTGATTTTGACTGAGCTCACTACTGGTAAGTTGCTGAACACTGCCCATGCAGCCTTCCAAGAGAAAAAAAAAGCTGTGGGAAGAGTACAAGGAGTTCAAAAACAGATCAGAAGATATAAATTAGGAAATGGCTGACACCGCAAAAGTGCAATTAAGAAATACAGGCATTCATTGAAGAAACTTGGGTCAAACACTTAGGAAAGTAGAGCGAGGAATACTGAGCACTGGGGAATTAAAAAACATGCTCATACATTGATCTACAGTTCATTTGAGGACCAGGAAAGAAGAAAGTTTAAGTTCACGGTTTTTGAGCAGAATATTGAATTAAGTACTTGACTTAAGTCACTGCATTTACATTGAGGCTTGCTTGTTTTGCTGATCAGGAAATATTTTACTGCATGGATTTTACCCTGGTTTAAACATCTTGAATATGACATGGCAGTGCACTACAGGAGAACAGAGAACCTCATTACTGGAACTTTGAGAATTGGTCATAAATACACAGATAAGGTTATTGTCTTTTACTACTCATTTCCAGTATGGGTTGAAAAAACCCAGACTTAAGAACCTGTGTCAAGGGCAGAAAAACTCCTGCAAATTTAAAAATCCACAATCATCTTCATCATTAAACTCAGTAGAAAAGGTATGCGAGAATAAATTATTTTTTGGCGGGCACTTAATTTTCAGTATTAGAGACTGAAAATTGAGTGCTGGGAAGCACAGTGTGATGCCTCCCTCTGTAAGCTAAGCAAATTCTACTGCAGAATGACTGCATTTTTAACTCCACCTAACTACTGTAATACTAAAGCTCTGAGAGCCTAAAACATACCTAATAGTCCATTATGCTTCTATCTTAAAAGTATTCTCTATAAAGCATTAAATACATAAAACCCTAATTCAGTGCATCCTCTCATTCCATCCTTTAATCCTTTCACCCAGTTCTGTTAAACTGTCTTGGGTTTGAACTGCCTAATTCCTTAGCTATATGGTATATGGTGCATTGCCCTGATTATAATTCTAAAGTAAATACATATGGCACCCAGAACTCACTTAAGGTAGTCTCAAGTATAATATTATTTATTAATCCACTTTGTGGGAACATTCAAACAAGGAGAGGGAAAAGCCCCAGTTAATTATTTAGTGACATGGCACAGTGTGGTCTGACTTGACAAAAGATCCTTAATTATGCTCTCCTTCTCTAGAAAAAGAGACTCTCATTCTGGGTTTGTATATGAAACATCAAGTTATTTTTTTTCTTCTTCATTAATATCAAAGTGCCTTATCTATATCATCTCAGCTCAATGTGAGAAAAATACTTAAAGAAATGGGGCAAGTGTACAGCTCCAAGTACAGTATGACAGTACTTAAGGCTTTTATTTAATATTGTGGGTTCTGCATGTACCCATTAAGTCCTTTCCTCCTTGTACCAGTCCTCCTAGACTATGTAAGTGCACTTTCAGAGTATTGACATTCTATTCTGGACACTTTAATCCTGCCGGGGTGTCATATTGATTGTCTTTACAACAGGACATACATGTAACAACAGACAACTGAAGGAAAAACACAACAAACCCAATACCAAAGACGCCATTCTCCACACTTCGCAGCACAGGGCTCAGCTAAACTTGCCTTTGAACTCCTTCTGATGGTACTGCCCTTGAAGGGAGCATTTTGAAAACTGTGTATTACTCTGACATACGTAAAAGGTACTGAACTTATTTGCATGGAAATTCCCATACAATTCAGACACTATGATATTATGAAGGGAATGAGAGGCTTTGTACACACAAATCCACTTACAGTCTTGCACATACATATGCAATGCATTCAATTAGCTAAGAAACTCTTCTTAGCATGGGCAAAGGATTCTGTTAATGAGTAACCACATTTTTATTCTTTTTTTCACACCCTGACAAACCTTTACATGCTTCCTGACAATGAAGTAAGGAATGGCTTTTGTTACAAAACCCAAATGCCTTATGAAAAGGAGGCATCATTTGCTTCCTACACTCATGCTATATATTATTTCCCTTAAGCAGATCATACACTGAGAACAATGTGTGGCAGTGTAAAGGTTTGTCAGCAGAATTATGAGGTCTTTATGTGGTAAATATCAATGCCCTCGGTGGGTAAGGAATGAGTGCACAATGTCTCCGGTCCCAAAATACCTTTGGAGTTTTATGAGTAAAATATCATATATAAATTTAGACTGTGTTAAAACTGTATTAACAAAAAAAAAAACCACAACAAAGCAAAGGGTCTTTTCTGTCCTAAAATATTATTCTATAACAATATCTTGGCTACAGAACTGGCTCGGTGTGAAAATATACTGCAAGAAGTGTTTAGAAGGGGTAGACGTTCAGGCAATAATCACCATCATTCTTAAAGGAAAATAGCTTTCCTAGTCACATTTGTCTATTCCACATAAGTGTGGCAAACTAAAGAATACAAAATTCTAAATCTTTCTGTGTGTATCAATTACACTGTACATAACTCCCTGAACAGTATTTAAAAGAAAAAGAACTGAAAACAATATTCCACTTGCTGACAGCACAAAATACAGCCAACACAGCTTTAGAAAGACCATAATTTAAAAAAACCATAAATAATCTTTTCCCACAGATGTAGCTCATTCAAGAAATTGTTTCAGCTATAGCGGTCTATTATACTGGTTGATATCTTGGGGGAGGAAACAAAGAAACAATAAAACAAAAAAAAAAAACAAACAACTAAATCCTCCTGTACACCTAACTGTTTGTATGGAATGGAGAAACACACAAACAACAATAAAAGAATGACTGGTCCAAACCATCCAAACTAAATGGTCACACATGTCTCTAGAGAACATGAACCCCTGTGAAGGGCTTAAAAAAAAATATGTAAAAGGAGTTCCCACTACATGAATGAGTCAAGCTCTCAGAAATGAGACAGTATTACCCCTCATGGTCACTTTCTGTAAAATAGTTACATACTCCTGAAAGTCACTGACCTTAGAGGCTGAGAATTTTGTTCAGCTAGGGGGGGAAATAGAAAAATCTTCAAATGAAGAAATACACAGTTTTCTGATACCATTCTATATTTCAAATGAGCTCCTACACAATGATCAATACAAATAAGCTGAGATACTTGTGAACATAAAGATTCTAAACAAAGACTAAAGAGATACTAAACAAAGATTTCTCATACACACAGATACTTATATAAAATTCCAATAAGTCTGCCTCAGGAAATTCAACACTTCAAGTAGCAGACATAAGTATTGGATCCCATTATCCCTCCTGCAAGTGGAATACTCTTTCTTCTTGGAAAGAAAAGGAATAAAGTATGCTTGCTTAAATCTTCTGATAATTGTTCAATGTTCTGTATGAAGCAAAAGAAAACTAGCAATTCTGTCTAGAACCTTTCTACAAGAGAAATGGGAATAGGAACTCCTGGCAAAATTCTGTCTGAATGAAAACATACAGAAAGTGGAAGAAGGAACAGGCAGTACAGCAACATGGAAGTGGAAGGAATACAGGAACCTTGTGCAAGCATCCAGGGATGAGGTTAGTAGAAAGCCAAAGCCAATATGGAGTTGAAACAGGACAGGGATGTCAAAGATAACAGAAAGGACTTGTCTAAATACACAGAGGACAAAAGGAAGGGTAGAAAACATCAGAGCCTTCTACTGAATGAAGCTGGAGACACAGGACATGGAAAAGGCTTAAATAGTGAATGCCTCCTTGTCCTCAGTTTTTACCAGCAGGCCTTGATGAATCCCAGGTCCCAAAGAGCAGGGGAAAAGTCCAGAGCAAGGGAGATGTACCTTTGGTGGAAGATAAACTTAAGAGTACTTAAGCAAATGGAACACAAATAAGTATATGGGTGTTGATAGGATGTACACAAGTGTGCAGGGAGCTGGCAAATGCCACTGCAAATCCAGTCTCAACATTCTTTGAATGATCATGTCAACTGTGAGAAGTGCCTGAGGACTAAGGAAAAGCAAATGTCACTACCTAAAGAAGGACAAGAAAGATGATCCAGGCAACTGCAGGCTGGTCAGCCTCACCTTGATCCATGGGAAAGCTATGCACTTATAATCCTGGAAACCATCAGCAAGTATATGAGGAACAATAAGGTCACCAACTTTATTCTCTCCTCTGGATGCATTCAAGAACCTTCAAATCCTTCTTACATTTTGTGGCCCAGAACAGCACACAGTGCTACAGGTGAGGCCTCACCAGTGCTGAGTACAGTGGGATAATCCCCTCTTTTGACTAGCTGGAGAAAAATCAAGATGCAGAGATGCACATGGCTCTCAATTCTCTCCAGCCACCAATCTAGATTTATCCAACAAGCTTCACTTTTTTGCTGCTTTTCAGAGTATCAGACACAGAAGAAAGACACAACTGGAAATTATATATTGGAAACTGCAGCTACAAACATACATGTTCCTTCTCTGCTTTGCATGCACATTTCACTGCGACTGACTTCAAGGAATGACAGAGTCAGACTCAGATTAGAGAGTGAAGAGCTGTAAGGTGATTATTTTACCAAACACGGCACCTGTTTAAAATCTGTCTTTGATGAAAAAAGAGTCAAAAACATGCCTGGAGTTCCAGTTGATCATTCTGCAATGTCCTGAACAATGGTCTTCCAAACAGTCTTTCCAATTCACGTAGGCTTGAGTAAAATCCAGCAGGACTTAGTGTTTTGTAGCACTTTGAGACAGTAGAAATAGAAATAAATAGGCCCTAGCAAAAACTGCTGCTTCCCTTAGTCTTTTGCCTGTGGTAACATGTAGCAAAGTATTTCTGGGAAGGTTTGCTGCTACACAGCTCAAAAACACTACTGAACAGTCCCATCGAAAGATCAGTTATGGTGGCCAGAAAAACAATCTTCATTTCACCCCCAATAATTACAACTGCCTGTTTCTGAGATGTAGCCAGACATACGTCAACACGTAAGTTCAGGGCACCTTGCAGGATAATATAAATCAAAAATCCTTGGTGTGGGATCCCACTGCCTTCAGTCCTCACAATGCAACTACTGAAACCTTATCTTCAAATATACAAGTCTTCAACTTCCAAGTCCAGATCCCCTTCTAGCTTGATCAAGTTTAGGTCTGATCTTCGAGGCTTCACCAAGAATAATTTGGAAGAGTATCTGCCACAGACTAGCAGACACACTCCTCAACACCCAGGTAAAAGAAACTTTTATTCTTCACCTAAAGCTCGCTGATCTAAGACCCTGTAAGCAACTCTTGGTGTGCTTGAGTCTCCAAAGAGAAATGTCAAAGAGTGACAATACTCCTCAGACACCATGAATACAGCTATCACATATGACAGGAAGCCCACTGCTCTTGTGGAAAAGGAATCTACATGCACATGAGTAAAAGAGCAGAAATAGGTGGCCACTAGGAAGGAATGCTGCTTGGAACAGTAAAAGACAAGCTTGCTTTCAAATCAAAGACAGTTAAGAGAAGATAGGATGTTTTTGTCAGGTCTTCAGAGCACAGATATATTTGATTTATTAGTGAGAGACAAGGCTGATGAACTCAAAACTGAACTGTCACTATGTGAAAAATCCATCATTTTTTATAAAGTGGGGTTTGTCTTTTTGTTTGTTCATTTTTCTGGGTTTTTTGAGGTGTGTGGGGTTTTTTTAAGTCAGTTTTCCGTTGTGGTTGTTTTCTGGGGTTTTTTTTCTTGTTTGTTTGTTTTTCCAATGTCTTTTTATGCAATTATTCCATGAAAAAAAATCCTAACATCTTAAAGCAGAATCAAGCCATAATCCTGTTAAAGAAACAAAAAAAATTCTTTTATATGCTTTCCAAAAGTATCCCTGCCAGCTAGTTTAGTTAGAGCTCTTACAGGAGCTCTGACATGTAAGTGATGATGGAATAGTTTCAACTAGTTAGCAATGGATACCCCTTTTCTCTCATAACTGCATATATAAATGGTTGGACACTTGCTGCCAAACAAGCTGTCTCACTGCTTTATTATAAAATCAAAAGAACTGTAAAATAAATGGAGAATTGAAAGGGTTAACATCCCCTTAGTGACTTTACCACCTTATCGTAACATGCTCTGAAGCAAACAAAAGAAAAACCTTCTGGAAGTTGTCACCTCACTCATAAAATTTCAAAAGCAATAAAACTCTAAAAAGCCCAGTTGAAAATCCTAAGTTCCATAGCACTATTTTATTCCAATGCAGTTTTAAAATTTAATGAGATGTTGATCTCTTATACCACTTGTTAAAAGAAGCAACAGGGAGACCCTTCAATACACAGCTGATGATGATTCCAGCAACAGGCTTCAGAATATGAATACATTCAGAAAAATACTTTTTAATTACATTGCTATTTAAGGGGCAAAACATACGAAATGTTTGTTCTTATTTAGACAAAATGCATAATCAAATATTGCTAGAGCAATACTATCACAATGATAATTACTGCATCCAATGTTTAATTCATATAGTTTAAAAGAAACATTTTCCTATCTGATACCTAACAAGATAGGAACAATTCATATGAAGATTTTTCCTGGATTAAGTACATCTCTTTGTTATTATAATACTAAAAGCTATTTGGAAAAAATACACTTGCTGATACACTGATATATGAATGTAGGACTTGCTTTTCCATTAGATATCACATGTGATGTTTACTGTGTGACAAATATCTTAACTGTGAAACAGATTTGCAACCAGCTAAAATGCACTTAGGCACTGACTCCCTAGAATCCATGCAAAATTCCTCAGTTTTCCAAGGAATCCCACAGAGATGTTGCTCTCTGGCGCTGAAAATAACACGAGCTTGAAGAACTTTCAGAGCTGGTAGCAGAGCCTACTATGTATTACAAGACTGCTTGTCAACTACACACATGCAAGCTTTTGGCTTTCCAATATATGCAACCTGAGGCACAACAGATTTCTGAATAAAACCAGGCTGGGACATCATCAGAGGCTGGTATCTTTTGGAGTAACTTTGGCATTGTCAAAGGAGGAAAAACTGAATCAGAGTATCTGATTCCTGAGATTCTCCAACTGGTGTTTTCAGTCAGCTGTGCCAAAAGAAACACTACATTAATTGAGATGCTACTCTTCCTTAATGATTCTTCCCAATTTTGACCAAAGTTTCTTTTGAGTAGTCCACTTTTAACTACTAGGGAAGACCCCATTTTAATTTAGCACATCTTCAAAATGATGACTAGAATATAAGTTTTATAACGACTTAAGTCAATCAGATTTTCAAACTCCATCGTTCTTGTCTGTCAAGACTATTCCAGTGTAGAGACTGATTTTGGCTGAAAAAGTGAGAAATCTGAAAAGTAAGAATTTTTTCAAAACGAGCAACAATGGCATCTCATTGTGAGAAACTGGCAATCAGACCAGAAAAAGCACAACTAACACACAGCCTTTGTTCATCCTGGAAACAGGACACCAAAGAATGGGTCTGAACTGTGGTACTGGCGATGTACACATTACAAAATTGTTACACAAAGCTTATGTCATGGTTTTTCTGGGAAGAACATTACTCACTCAAGCAAAATTCAGTGTTCTAACTTTTTAAGAATCTTTTAAGGAAAACAAAGATGCCAAAACTGGTTCTTCCAAATGATCAAATGTTACCAGGTAGCCTTAATCAAATTCATTCAGATATTTTTAAGATAGCAAATGTTCAATTGCTGAAATGATCCACAGTTCTCAAAAGCAGTGAAATGTTATGCTTAAGTAGCTTGATTAGTGCAAGAAAGCGAAAGAAATCAGGCACTGATGCACATGGATGACCACTTTTTCATACAACTTAGTCAAATGGATCAAAACAGACAAATAAATTCTAAAATACCAGTCAGTATTACATGTAGATTAGTAGACTTCCAGTTGTACTAGCAGCTAAAAATCAATGTTTGTAACTGTATTTCACAAATTCTTTTTCCAAATGTCTCAGCTTGGGTTTGCTGGAAGAGTTTGGTTGAATTCACAGGCACAGTAATGCAACCTAAGCAGACAAGCTGATCATGTCATACACTCACTATGCAACTGACCAAATTAGGACCACTGGGATAGCTATCAATGGTTACAAGATCCACAATATCAAAATACTCTGACAAGTTTATTTTCAAAACTGTGGGAAACACAAAACCTAAAGTGGTACAGGTCATGGAAAGGAACAATAAAAATAAATTCAGCAGAGAGGAGAGAGCAGTGAACAGTATTATTTTTAAATTGTAGAAGCTGCGTGATGTTGTTTGAAGAATAGTTCTGTTGGAAAGGATAAAGAGAACACCAGGTAAGGGAAGAACTCTTAAGTGTGAGAAGCTGAACATGTGAAATTGAACAGGAAGAAGAAACACAGACTTGATTCCAGCATGCAAATGTTAATCCAACTAAGGAAAGTTAAATTACTACTCAAGTAAACCTCTTCAGCTCAAAACAGTAACTAGTTATGAAGACCAGAAAGTTATGGAGGTTAACACAACAGCACTGAACTTTATAGTTCATATCTATATGAACAGAGACAAGCACAGGAAAATCCATCCTGACATGAGATGCCTAAGGTCAGTAAAAAATGCAGAAAGGATGACAGGAAAGCCTGCAGTGAATACGATATCAACACGAGTCAAAGTTATAGCTCTGGGAAGGTACAGACACCACACAATTTCCTAAATGGGTGTGAAAATATTTGGCATAATGCCCTATGTCCTGACAAAGAAATCTATCTCTTGTTTTCAGAGAAACTGTGAATATTGAGAGGCACCTCACAGTATAATTTTCTTTTTTTGGTGGTGGTGGTGTATGTATTCATGGCAAGAAATCATTCAGGCAAACACTACACACAAATGATGAAGCACATGATAGCTCTGTGAAACATTTAGAACTGCGCTTAAGACATTTATAAGTTGCGCTAATTGGTCTGATTTTGACCTCTACCAGTCTTCATCTCCACTGTGGGAGATGTTCAACATGTGAACAGTAGAGTAAGAACGTAACAAAATGGATGAATTCCAAGTATAAAACATGTGAAGAAAAGACCCAGCAAGCTACAAAATCCACGATATTGAATAAGTGCATCAATAGTAGAATAAAAAAATTAGGAAGAGGGACTGATGCAAAGCAATTATTAGACCCTTACAACACCTTCTGGAGACAGCAGGTTAATATGGTGAGTCTGGTAACATCAGTAATAACCTCTTCTGTTCCTATGCTTTATCTCCTGAGAGTGTGCCTCAAAGGATACACAATCTGATTATGCAGCTGGGCTTACAGGCCTCCTCTTTCTCTCATCACCTCCTTTCCTTTCTATAATCTGTTGCTGATGTACATGTGACAGGAAAGAGAGGAGAAAATTCAGCTTAGAGCTGAAACACAGTAAATTCTCTATTTTAAAAAACAGATTTTTGAAACCAGATTTTATCAAACCCTACCTAATCACAAAGCAAGGAAAGTCGAGCTGCTTCAGCCATAACTTTTTCCATGGGATTCATAAATACAGCAGCAGAGATACAGATACAAAATAGGGTACGATATTAGGTGTAGCAGTGCTACCAGCACCACTCCAACTAGAACACCAGGATACAAGCACTGGACAGTCACTGCATCTGGCTTTCTTGAGAAACTGCAGATTCATTTGGTACTCACGGAAACCATGTATAACTTCTGGTCCGATACATGGATCCCAAGGCAGGCTGTCACCTGAGTCAAGACTGACTACCTTTGGTCCTTCAAAAGAGGTCAGAGAAGAACAGAATTCATTAATCTGAGCTACCCCTGCTGCTGCCTATAAAGCTCGTGGCTTTTCAAAGAACAAGTGACCCTCACTGCTCTTACTTTTTCACACTCCGTATAAAGACTATCCATGGTGTTACCTAACGAAAGTATAAATGTTTCACATGCAGCACCTTCAGACAGTAACAATAACCATCAGTACATGACTATTTTGCTCCAGATAGTTTGGAAAGTGAATTTATAGTAACAGAGATCAATTTATTCTCCTGGCACTAAAAGCCCTAAACACAATGAAACTCTGGTATACTTTTTTTCTGTGTTAGACCAAAGATTCCTCTTAGCAATACATGGCACCCCTATTCTGATTAGGTGCACAGCAGGAGGCAGCCTCCTGTCTTTCTTTTCCAAAGAACTATTGAGGTTCTCTTTCTGCTCAGACCTGACTGATCACCTTCACTTTCGGGGCTCAGGATGAATCTCTCTCCTCAGCTTTTGTGTTCAGAAGTGTGTTTTCCATTTAGCCTGTGCACAGGACATGAAGGGGTGACTGCTGTTAGCATGCTAATAATAAGCCAGTCAAGGAGCACATCACCATGTCACCAGCTCTCGGCCACCCAAAGCAAAACAAGATTGCCTGGTGCTCCACTGAGCACTGAAACAATAAACCTTTTCTCCTCTGTATTGCTAGGAAATACCAGTTTGTACACAGCCAGCTTACAGATTTCAGTGGTTAAAGCACCAGGTGATTGCTGCAGAATGGTGAATAACAACTACGGGACAGCAACCTATTAAATATTTAGTTCCTTTCTAGGTATTTTAACAGTCCCTTTCTAATTATCTCATAATACATTTGGGCATTACAACATACACATCTGCATCAGAGGATATAACATATTCACAGAAAGATAACAGCATAAATATTATATAGTTCTCCATTTACTTATATTTTGTTTTGGGTCTTGGTTTTTACTGGTTTTTTTTGTTTGTTTGTTTTTTTCCAGTTATTATACAACTCCAATTACATTTAAAGACTAAATCAAATTTACTGGAAAACAAAAATCAATTTCAGGTAAATGCAGCCCTAAACATACATATATATACATATACACACANAGGGTCCTGGTGGATTACAGGCTGTCTGTGAGCCAGCATGTGTCCCTGGGACCAAGAAGGCCAAAGGAGTCTTTGGGTGCATTAGGAACAGCATTGCCAGCAGGTCANACAGCCAGCTTACAGATTTCAGTGGTTAAAGCACCAGGTGATTGCTGCAGAATGGTGAATAACAACTACGGGACAGCAACCTATTAAATATTTAGTTCCTTTCTAGGTATTTTAACAGTCCCTTTCTAATTATCTCATAATACATTTGGGCATTACAACATACACATCTGCATCAGAGGATATAACATATTCACAGAAAGATAACAGCATAAATATTATATAGTTCTCCATTTACTTATATTTTGTTTTGGGTCTTGGTTTTTACTGGTTTTTTTTGTTTGTTTGTTTTTTTCCAGTTATTATACAACTCCAATTACATTTAAAGACTAAATCAAATTTACTGGAAAACAAAAATCAATTTCAGGTAAATGCAGCCCTAAACATACATATATATACATATACACACACACACATATATATACACACTAATTTCCAAATACAGAAGGAACAGAAAATAGATACTATAAAAATGTGGGGGAAGAAGACATCAGACTTGCCATATCAATACCAACTGTTAATTCAGAGTTCCATAAATAGCATTATCCAGGGACAGCAGTCAGTGTTGTCTACCTGGGCTTTGGACACTGTCCCTCATGATATTCTCATAGGCAAATGCAGGAAGTGTGAGTTGCACAAGGTGAAGTGGACTGAGAACTGGCTGAAGGGGAGGTATCAAAGGGCACTGTCAGCAGTCGCTGGTTGGAGGTTTGCCACTCACTAATGGTGTACCCCAAGGATCAATACTGGGTCCAGTATTGTTTNCTATAATTACTGGAAGGGAGGGTGTCAGAAGATGGACCAGGCTCTGCTTGGTGGTGCCAAGCAATAGGACAAGAGGCAATGGGCAGAAACAGATGCACAAGAAGTTCCACCAGAACATGAAATAGAACTTCCTTCCTGTGTGGGTGACCATACACTGGAATGGGTTGTCCAGAGAGGGTGTGGAGTCTTCCTCACTGAATATAAACATGAACTTTCTGGACACAATCCCGAGTAATGTGGTCCAGGATGATTCTGGTTGGGCATGGAGAATGCACTAAATGATCTCCAGTGTATGTAAATCACTTCTTCAAGCATAACCACGAGTGGTCTTCATAATGCCTTACTTTTTTTAAAAAAAAGGTAAGTTCTACTAAAATTAAGTTCTTAATTTCCACAAATTTTCACAAAACATGAAGTTACTGGTCTATTACTATCAACCTCTTTCTGTAAAAACAAAAAATACATCTTATCTAAACAGTCTTATTAAATAGCTTTAGTTGAAAACTGAAAGTGTTTCTCAGTGCTTCTCAAAGAAGTATGTTTAATTTAATTTAGGTTCATATCAGCTCCAGTGTCTTGGCAATGCCTTCCAAGTATTCCAACAAGCATTATATATTATATACATTTTTTTAAAGAAAAGATATGCATGCATAAATCCTACTGTAAACACTTATACTTTGTCAGTTTGATGTTGAATATTTCATCTTCAAATATGCTTTCACAAATTAGTTAAGTTCCTTCACTTTCTTCCTGAATTTCTCTTTTCCCATAAGAAAAACTTAAATTTGAATGAGCTAAACACAAAGCTCAAATGAAAAGATTGCATAAGACACTGGTTGCATAAAACATGAAACAGAATCACGATTATACCCAGTAAAAAAGAAGAATCTCACATTTAAGCTGTTAAAGCCATGGGACAGTACAAACCGTTCAAGGCAGCTCTTTAATAAAACATGAAGGGCTTATGCCATTTTGCCTAGCTCAACTTGTAATCTCTTAAAAGCTCTTTAGGTTAATTATATCTAAATACCATTTTTTTCTGAGAAATTACAGAAGCAATACACAATATGTAACAAAAAGAAGATGGCCTGTTTAATGTCCTACTAATATCCTAAGGCTTTAACAATAATTACACAGAAGTACTGTGAACCAGAATTTATGAGGCTAATCACTGCCTAAAGCATACATTACAGGAGACTTTCTTTAAAGGTTGGTTATGTAACATTCACTATAGCCATTCTTTCGGTTACATGAAAAAAGAAATTAAAAGTTGGTACATGAAGACAGATAAAATCATTTGCAGGTATTCTTGCTAAATTCTGGCAGGCATGTTACAGTCCCAGGGAAGTTGCAGGGATCTATTCTGGAGCACCATGATACAGGAAAAGAAAAAAAACCCAAAAAACTAAACCAAAACAACAAAGGCCAGAAAATGGGTAGAAACCGATCTGAATTTACCTATAAAAATAACAGAAAACTGTTTTGTATGCTATCTTTATCTATAAAATACTTAAACGCTAAGAATGTGCAGATAGTAACCATAGAAAAATTGTGAATAATTTTCAGGAATGGCAGTAAAGTGATTTAGCCATTGTATGCATCTAGACAAATCTGTATTAAAAACTGTTGCACAGTACCAAGAGTTAATCTCTGGGCATGATTTCCCTCCCAAAAGATACTACTATGACTATTTGAACTAGCTGCTACTATTTGGGGCAACATTCAACAAGCTCATCTTAGGATAGCAAAGTTAGCCATGATCCGTGCAGCTACTGAAATTCTGATACAAATGGCAAGCAATTCTAAGCATTTATGCCACATAAAGATGCTACAACACCATTCCTGTTTCTCAGGATTTTTAAACAGGAGCAGTGTTCATGAAACAACTGCACTAAATCAACCTGAAATCTCATAACTATCTAACAGAATCACATAATTTATCAGTCAGTTAATTTATTAAGTATTTTACATTGTCCAGCAAATCCATTCTCTCCAAACTGGAGAAAAATGGATTTGATGGGTGGGCTGTTCAGTGGATGAGGAATTGGTTGGATGGTTGAATCCAGAGGGCAATGGTCAATGGCTCAGAGTCCCAGTGGACACTGGTGGCAAGTTCACTTGTCAAGTGGACAAGACAAGAAGAAAAGGCTCCAGGGAGACCTTTCAGTACTTAAAGGGTGCTTAGAGAAAAGATGTGGATAAACTTTTCAGCAGGACCTGTTATGGTAGGACAGGGGGTAATGGTTTTATAATAAAGGATGGTTAAATTAGATGAGATATAAGGAAAAAGTTTTTTACAGTTAGGGTGTTGAAACAGTGGCAATGGTTGCCCAAAGAGGTGGTAAATGCCCCAGCTCTGGAAGCATTCACGGTCAGGCCAAATGGGTCTCTTGAATAATCTGATCTAGTTGAAGATGTCTCTACTCATGGCAGGGGGGTTGAACTAGAAGTCCTTTAAAGGTCTCTTCCAACCCAAATCATTCTGTGATGATGTGATCTTCATCTTCACTTGTCTGCAAGGGGAAGGACAGGCTACAGACCAACAGGGTTCTGCAGAAAAGGATTTGGTGTTTTGGAAGGCAGCAGAATGAACATGTGTCAGCAGTGCACTCTGGCAAAAAAAGTGTCATCTATCCCCCACAATGGTCTGGGCTGGAGCATGAACAGGTAGATAGGCATTTTCAGCCTGAGGGAGATATGGTTTGGGGGGCACATAAAGGAGCTTTCCTGCACCTACAAAGTCATCAACAAGACAAAGTGAGGTTCTTAATAGTGGTGCATGCTCAGAGAATGAGAAAAAAAATCATGTAAACTGAAACAAGAGTTTCAAATTGGGTGATTGGGTGTCTACTTCAGACTTTTTCCCCATGAAGATTGTCCAGCAGCAGAACAGGTTGCCCAGGGAGGTTGTATAGACCTCATCCTTGGAGACTCTGACACTTAATTGTCCTGGTCTGGTCTCAACAGCTTATCCTGCTGTGAGCAGAGGGGTAGACCAGAGACCCTCTGAGGTCTCTAATCTAATTTGTACTTTTTGTAGTAAAGTAGTGGTTTCTGGAAATTTTAAGACATGTAATTTATAATTTGAAAAGGGAAAAGAAAAAAACCCCAAACAACTAACTTTCCTTTGTAATTCATTCTAATATATCATTATTTTTTCTTTATTTCAGATGTAAATGTCTATTTTCAAGTGAAAGTTTCTTATTTACGGATTTTAAAATT
Organism: Sclerurus mexicanus; assembly: GCA_013396755.1. Taxonomy (NCBI): domain Eukaryota; kingdom Metazoa; phylum Chordata; class Aves; order Passeriformes; family Furnariidae; genus Sclerurus; species Sclerurus mexicanus. The sequence continues at coordinate 559,822 of VWZF01003318.1, forward strand.
TCACCAGCTATCATCTTAAAACTCTTCTACATTTCTTTTTGCATGTGAGTTGTCTTTGAATTTTTCTGAATTGTCAGAAGATGATATTCCCTTACTTTAAAAACTATTAATATGGAAGATGTTTGTCACACTGTGATATTATCCTTTTTAAAGGTGTATGCAAAGATTAAATAAGTTTCTTTACACTAGCCCCTTTCAACATATGCTGTTTTGTCACGTTTAGATAGTGAGTTCCATTTTACTCTTCATAATCCCTAATCTGTTTCAGAATCACTGCTCTCAAAAGTGTAACTCTTTCCCCATTGTATAGGTAGGTATATTGTATTTTGTAGGCATATTCTGTATTCTATGTCCCTAAATATACAATTTTATATATGGTTATACTGAAATGCATTTTTCCCAGCCTGAGTTTAGCTCACTGAAATAATCTAGATGGCTTGGCATCCACAGTCTGTCTTCAGTGTTATTTACTACCTCCCTTTTCTTGAATCACCCAAAGACTTCAACAGCTGTAATTTTATATGCACCTAGAAGATATACATACAAATAACAAATGACTGTTGATCTCTTAACGATCTCTTTCAATATATGACAGCAGCCTAGGTTCAAATTAAGAAACCAAAATGCATGGAAAAAATAAGAGTAAGATTCTAAAGTGATATTAACTTCATTCTGAAGTATATAAAAATTGGATTTATAAGCATGAGCCAGACTAGTCTTCAAATTTATGAATAAATAAATATTTCGTAGGCCCTATTCTGTTTCTCAAGAAAGAAATGAATGTGACAAGACTACCCAGGAAGAAGAATTTCCCAAGATATCAAGTGCTACGTCCCTTGCCAGAGAATACTGCAGCTACAAATCTCAGCTTCTGTTAAGTACTTGAGAATTCCCAGTACTACAGCAGCAAGCAACGCATTTGGATCTTTTAAGTATTTAACAGTCTTATTCCTTTTCTTGGGAGCCACAGCAAAAAAAAAAAAATTGAAAACGGTAGATCTCTAATCTATAAAATGCTGTCTTTAGAAATAAATTATACTATACTCCATTTAGTCTTTTTTTCAATGTATGAAAAGAATCCTGCAGAGCTACAAATACTAACCTGATGTACAGTACCTGAGTCTTAAATATTAAGAGAGATACTCAAACTACTAGACATTGAAATATAGCCATTTCCACTTCCCTTAAATTCCATTCCCAATTTATACAACGAACGATCTCTCTCCACTTCATCTGTGCTTTGTAGATGGAACAATAAATATTTGTGGGCTTTTCATTAGCAGTCCTTAAAAAGAGAGTTTCCCCTTCTTATTCTGTAGAGGAAGAAATGAGTCACTGAAAGATTAAATGAGTTAAGCTAAACAAGGCAGTAACAGTAAAGCCTGTAATACCACTCAACTCTGTTACCACATTCACAGGAACTTACAGTTTTCCAAAATGTCTCAGCATTTCTAAATTGTTTTTTTTCACCAACCTGTTTTGCGAACAAATACATAATGGAGGGGTTTTTTCTCAAACATAAAACAATTCTGTCTGCAATAGAGGATGCTGTTAAAATAAAATCTCTCTCCCTCATGTACTAGCTATCTACTGTGAAGCGAATTTAAAACTTTAAAATTCAACTACACTTTCATAACTTTAGAGCACACATTAACAAAGAATATTAAGCAAAATGCATGGGTCAGACTTGAACTACTGGGTACCACGAGTGCCATGCACAACACTGTTTCAGCTTGTGAATTTCAGCATCTCAGTTCATCAATTCCTCCCAGAAGTCCAGTATCCAGCATCCCTGTTCTGTATACCAAGAGCTCAAGACAACCATGGCAGGTATCCAGGCTCTACTTCTTTGAAGAACCTCAGAAACACATAAGAAAATTATTTTACAAGGTCAGTCATAACTCCCAAACTGCAAATATCCTACATACTCTGACCTCTCAAAGGTTATGAAATTATAATAAGCTCGACAGCTTTCACTTTGTCCCGTTTTCCACACCACAGAGAAGTGCAAACATCACAGTGTCTCCAAGCCCAGGCACAGTTCTGCTCCCTGCAACCTATTTTTCTGCAGCTTTCTGCTGAAAGTACTAAGATTTTTCTGTCTGAGCGCTTGACTCTGTAACCAGATAACACACAGATAGAGGATGAACAGGATAATCAACAGCTGCGGTTTCACTTGTGAAGTAAATTAATACAAATATAAATATCAACAGACAGAATCTAGTCCCGTATCATACCAGTTTATTCTTTCTTGGAAACATAAGCAGGAAACTATAGTCTTACGAGAACCTTCACTCCCACTTCACACTCACAATGCCTGCAATCCTGAGGCACAGCTCGCAGTAAAACCAGCTCTATGATTTCTCAACATTTCTTTTTTTTTCATTTTTAAAATCAGAACGAAGACATAAATACAACCAAAAATGATGATATCCAGAGGAACAGTTTGGAAACAGAAGATCACAGTCCATCTACCACCGGTTTGCCCTTTCAAGAAGATTTTCCCATGACCCTAGAAAGTGATCAAAAAACTGCACTGCATGGCAAAAGTATTGGTTCAAAATACAACAGATAGTGGGATGCTGAAATAAGTACAAAGCCTAAGAAAATATACCATGGCCAGATTGTCAAAGAATACATGGAGGGCTTGCAGTCAGTGTTCTTTTGAATTATGCCAATCTACACACATGAATAAAAAAAACCTGCAAAAATTCATCTGACTGTTCTTTTGGGCCCAGCCATAAGCAGCTGCCTATGCCTCTTCCTTTGTTACTTTTCTACACTCTCTTTCTGAACATGGTGTTTTCTGTTTTGTCTTCTAGGTAATTTTGATACCTCCCCTGCTATGAAAACCTCTGTGAGTATCTCCACCACGTTGCTAGAGAGTGTATCCCAAAAGCAATTCATCTTTCAACAGTAATTTCCTATGTTCATATTTCCTATATTCCTATCACATGTTAACAAAATAGCTCCTTACATTAAAGGCATAATTGAGAGGTTAAGTCAATTCCGAGACTGCTTTTTTTTTAATTAATATTGATTCAATGTCCCAATTTGACATATACAGCTTTATTAGGCGTTGGCAACATCAGAAAACAACTTGTGTCTGACACGGTGAGAATCTTTCTTTCAGAGGTATGATGAAAGACCCAGCTTTTCTCTTAGGGTATGTCCTGGCACGTGAACTAATAAAAAACTCCTTCAATTCCTGATGATTTATTTTAATAAGAACAGAATTTGCACTTAAAATTTTAATAAACCCTTACAGTCCTTGAAGCTTTTCTTGAATAAAAACAATTTCTTAGTGCAAAATGCATTTCCAAGACAACCTACAGAAATTCAACCACACCTAATAGAGCTGTCAGGGGTGTACTTATAGTGAATTATTCTTATAAGTGACCCCTGTTTTGTGTGTGTATCCAAGAGTGAAAGAAAACAAGAGAGAGAAAAAGTAGAAAAAATGTCATGGTTAAGACAGCACTGCTTTTTTTGTGTGTGTATGTCCTATGCCAAAATTAGCTTAAGTATTTTAATATTTAATATAATCACATTTGTTAAAGTGGATGCCAACACAACCACAGCAGCTACAAGCTAAAGATTTTTTCTCTGTCACTCATCGTCTCTTAACTATGTGAAAACATGAGGGTCAAATTGCACTCTGGCATATCCGTTTCTATCCATTAAAGCCGCCAGGTTTTACTGCACACAAATCTTGAGGAACATGCGACAATGAAGGAAGGTGCAATTAACAGGCAGTACTTAAGGTTATCTCTACGCAGCAGCAACAAGTGCCTGTAATAAGAGCAAGCATGCTGTAATTCCACAAAAGATAAGATTTATATATCCTAGCAATTGTGTTGAACACTGATGAACAGCATAAAATTGACATAATGGTTCTTTGGGGCTACAAAACGTATTTTCTTTTGCAGTTTACTTGATAATGACTAGATTGACCTTTTCTCTATAATTGTAACTACAGTAGAGCAATTAAGACAAATCGTCACCTCTATCGTTTCCCACACAAAACAAGCAAAGCGAGAGTATGGACTTCTCAGTCACCTCCTCATGTTGACGTTACAACAGAACAATACTTTACACTTGTTTTCATGAGTGAAAAATATGTTACTTCAATGAAAAGTGACAAATATGTTAGAAATACTCTACATCCTCCAAATATCCCAAATACTGTGTCCTAAATGAACATTTGTGTCCTTCACTATTACCATAATAATACTTTTTCCTGACAATTCACTTTCACTCATACTTTGGCTCATTTAGAGCCTTTGTATTGCAAGCAGTAAAGTGACTATTTAGTTTTATCCAGACAGTCTGAAGCATCTGTGCATATCAAGAATACTTAAAAGTTGTATTTTACATCAGACAATTAGAACTGTCTTCTCGCCTTTCATTCTCCCTTCCTCTCCTCTGCATCTATTTTTCTGTAAATACAAAGATGAGGTGACAAAATAAAAATCAAAAAGCTCTTTGTGCCATGCTCTTATTCGAAGCACCCACAATTGCTAATGGGAAATTGCAGTTTCCTGTTTTAGGAAGGGATTACTTCACAAGATAGACATAGACAGGCACTGGAAATGTGGAAAAACAGTGAAATTAATTTCTTCTAGAATGAGTTAGTAGGATTTTAATCCAGTTTTAAAAAGTAATGCTACAATGAGCTTAGGGAAATTTTATCAATTTTTAAAGACTAAGTTCATAATATAGATTTAATAATATAAAATTCAATATAGTCTTCCTAGAATACAGTTTGATTTTCATGTATGACTTTAAGTCTTGACACTGTATATTTATCAGTAAAACAAACATCTTCCTATCTTCACATATACAGTCCTTATGGAAGACTCACTTTGAAGTTCCTGAACAAACTCTGCATAACATACATGAGTGCATATACATCTATCTGAGGATGTTATTCAGTATTCAATATTTCAGTGCAAAAAACATCTTGGAATTTCAGGAAAAATTAAACAATGAAATCTTCATAGCAAAAATTGTAAAGCATTATTTGTATTTACATGGTGTGAGTAAAAATAATGGTTTCACTTAGACACAAATCTCACAATTTGAAAGCATTCTGGAAGAGTAATTGACATTGTATTTGTTAAAATAATTTCTGGTTCTAACAGTGGAGGGATTTTGTGCAACTTTTATTTCCAGACACTGACAAGCAATATTACTATTCAAATGGTGTTTTTAACTTGAACACAGCTGGGTTACTTATCTAAAGTATACCACCAGTGGATTTTAAAATACTGTAAACCGGGAGCTGACACTAAGCCAAAGCATCCACAAAAAAATTATTTGTTTTTGCAGGAGTCCTTTTTAAGACGATATTGAACAACACATGTGAACCTTTTTATAAACATACAAATTGCTGTAACAAGTTAATTTGATGCAAGTTTCTATTTAATACTACTATTCTCACAGCATTTGCTTAAAATAACTAATTTTGACAGGCAATAGGCAGTATATGAAGAAGGGTGAGTGTTTATAAGGCCTTCTCTCCTGACACAGTAACTAGAATAATTTGCAGTCTCTGCAATACTTTATTGACCCTTTGAATGCTCAGAATAACAATGTAAAATGAATCTTGAAAGGGAAGTGTGATGAAATAATTTGCTGAAATTAAATTGAAGATCCAGTGACAAATTCTAGATGTAAGCTTATTATTTGAGCCCTTGTATTAGGACCTAGGGAGTGCAAAAAGGTATGCAGTCACTTAAAAAAACAAACCAAAAATCAACAAAATCAAAAATTCCAAACCAAAACAAGCAAAGACCACCCCCCCCCCAAAAAAAAAAAAAACAACCTACCCAAAGGCCTATACAGTATGTTTTTATACAAATGGAATTTCATAGAAATTCAGGACAAACTTAGAGAACATAAAAGCTAACTTCTGTGATCATTAGATGTGTAAACAATCAATTCTGAATTGAAGCCAATAAAAGCCAAATAAACTATATTAATGTGTTAGTGGGATTGCAAATGGAAGGACCACAGACTGAGGCAAGATCTAAAGAAAAAAATCCATGACACCTGTTATTACTCTTGTCCTGGCATTTTCCATTTTGGCAATCAATACAAAAAAATGGTTCAGGGAGGGTTTTTTAACAAGTCTATAATTTTCTTACATTTATAATGTAAAATTATGGAAAATTATTTCATGAAAAACCATAAGTAAAACCAGCTTAAAACATACATATTCCTTTAACTTCTAGAAGTTGCATATTTTATAATATTATACATTACAGTGCAGTTTTGTACATTCATTGTATTGAGGTATTTGAAGCAGAACTTGAAGAAACAACCTATCCACAATTATTTAAAGAATAAATATTAACCCCCAATTTCTATGTTTTCTGATTGGTATATATGAAAGAACAGTGAAAATTCACACTGACGTTTGTACCACCTTACTTCTTTCTTTAAACTCATGGGTTTTCAGATTCACAGGTACACAAATATATCACCATTTAGATCAGAGCTAATCATGGCACATATCTGTAAACTTAATTCAGCAAATATTTGACAATATTCACTACTGAGCCATACATATTATATAAGAAAACAATCAAAACAATGTTCCAAGCAAAAATAAAAGTATATGTGCTACTGAAAATTCTTCTGAAATGCTTATTTTAAAATTTGACCTCAAGATCTTAAGTGTTTGAGCAAATTCTTAACAGGCTTCAATACCGTGGCTAGATTTTTTTTTTTTCCCCCAAAATCAAGACAATGTTTTAATTAGAAGTTTAAATCTGTCAAGGACAGCAACATTTATTACAGCATTTACAGAGTAACCAGAATAAACAAACACAGTTTTAGAAGGGAATACCACAAGAAACTCCTTATAGAAGGATCTTTATCGTTTTGCTGAGAGCACGTTTCAGACAATTGTTTCACATTACAGGTAAGGAGATGTATAAGTATGATACTACTAGAAAATCTAGTTTTCAGTTGTATTCCAATTCGCTCCTTTTAGATTCTGAATGCTAAATTTAGAAACAAAAAAAATTCTAGCATTCTAAAATAGAACAGATTTTTGTGGTTTAATGACTAATTGAGGACTGAAGATAATCTGAAATGTCTGAGCTACTGCTGCTATTATGTAAAATCAGGAATGTCCATTACAAGAAGCTCCAAGCTACAACAATTATTGTCAGTTCTGTTGTTACTGTCAACAACAAAGACACCAGGAACAGGCAGGAGCACAGTCCAAATGGAAACCACTGAGCACAACTATGTTACGCAGGACATATTTTCCTTTTTCCCTGGTTGCCCCAGGGGAGTCTAATAGCATTTAAGATTCTTGACACCACCTCCCAGTCCAGAAGACAATTAATGGATGAAAGCTTGTGCACGTCCTTTGCGGTTTTGCCCTGCTGAAACGCAAAAAAGTGGCACAATTTTTCTAAGTCAAATTCTGCTGGCTAATAGTTGATATGCCTGAAAGTAGAAATGGGACTGGGTCTACAGTTTGCAATACCGGTTGGAAAAACGCTTTCTTTAGAAAGTCTAAATGACCAACTACATTTATGTTTTAGTTAAGTTTTAAACATTGTTCAGCCAGAAGCTGAATCTACCTGTGTTTGTATGAGAAGAGTCTAAATGGTTACAAATTCACACAGGCCATAAAAACTGCTTTTAGTTAATTGTGTCTTAATATACTATTAGTTGGACCTTAACCAAAATCATTTAATGTTTTTAGTTTTTCTGTAGCTTCTAAAATGCAAGTGGTACAAAACTTATAGCCCATACCACATGCTTGAGGAAAGGCATTCCCTCATCATTGTCAAAATTTACATGATCACAGATGCGTTTTAAAAGAAACCACTGAAAACTGTCAGGCAAAAGAAATACATGGATGGTAAAAAACAGAGCTATACAATTCTGCTTTAAGTAATTTATTCAAAGTAGGTATGTATTTTCAGTATCCGAAAAGGCTGCATGAATATTTGAATGCCATCTGACAGGCCTTGCTTAGTAGTATTTTATACACTTTTAACCCTACCAAGCATATTGTTATGTCTTGTTGGTAGATAGCTCCCAAGATCAGCATGGAAAAGCAACTTATGCAATAGAATGATATCCAGACTTCATGAGTTGATTCTAGTAAAGACATCAATACTTCAAGAGTGGATATCTTCTCAGTGACAATAATCAAAATCACACAAAATTAAGCTTAGATCCTAGGTCAACTAAGGTATAATTTACAAACGTTGAAAATACATCTGGATGAATGTATTTTTTATTATATACCAAGCATATAATTACTTAAGGAGTATTGCCTGTTAGTATTTTACAAATTAAATTTATTCTTTCCATCCAGCATGGTTGGGGTTTTTTTTTTAATTATTGTTATTATTGGGAGTTTTTTTACCTTTTAGATCAGATCATGCTTGATTTTCCAGATTTAAATAAACTCTGCAACTTCAGTAACTCCTAATAAAAGTTTAGCTAATAGCAATTTGTAGCAGGAAAGAATCAGAGAAGGGCAGAACAACTCACAGATAATCCACTGTACACACCTGTGAGTTTGAAATTCAGTTTTATAAATTAATTTGCATTGTTTGATGGTAGGTGGACTACAAAAATAAGCTTTTGAATTCTGTTCTATTCTGCACTGGGCAGGGTATGAAAGCAGCAAATTGACTAAATCTTTCTGCCCCCAGGCTTTTTACATGCTGCATCGAGCCTCAGGTTTTGACAGAGGAGAGTTTAGCAAGGTAACATCTGACTGAAACATAGGGTGGTTTCAACTAAAAAAACACTACTGTCTCATATGCTACTCCAGAAGCAAACAAATTACAGTAAGTCAGATTAAGAAACTTACCTAAGTGTGACTCTTAACTGGACTTAAGACTTCCCTAAATAGGATGCAACTATTTATTGAATACCTTTAGCATACCTACGCATATGCAAAAGTCTGTTAGCAACCATCCAGAAAAGTTCTAAGTTCTCTTTACTACATACACACTATGTTATATATGTATGTCTACATTTGCATAAGAAAAATAAAAAAGCAAAAGCATAAACGTTAAAATACATTTTTTTGTGAAGGAAAAATAACTAAAGATAAATAAAATCAGAAATATTTCAAAACTTTAATTCCACTAATCTCAATGACAATTTCTGTGTGAAGTCAGATGTATCATGCATGGCTTGTTACTTTGCTGACTTCTATAAAATGTTCATTTAAAAGTATATTAGTTCACTTTACAGAAACAGAATTAAAGTATTAATCATTAATGACTTGTCACTTCTATTTGTGAAAACTCTTGTCCTAAAAGTGAACGAAAGCAAAATCTATTTATTTTACTATTCACGGAATTTAAACATCTTCCCAAGTAGGTCAGTATTTCACTGCATATTGCCTTCCCTCTGACTGCAGCAAACTTAAGAAAGAAGCTAGGAAAACACTACTGGCAGTGCCATTCCTCCAAAGATACTTTTTGTTAGGAGAACTTTTCATTTACTAGAGATTGATGGAAAATCTAGAAAACATCTTTATTAATGACAAGCTGGCAGGTCTTGGTAAATCCAGCCAGCTATAGCATGTCATGAGGTACCATAATTCCTTTTCTCAAAGGAAACAGAACCACTACTGTACAGAACCAAACAGATCCAGGAAAGCACAGGAGGCTCTTTGCCTGTGTAAAACTGAACAGTCAAAAACAGATGGGATTTTCATCAGAAACAATGACTGATCATGTGAATGACAATAACCACCTATAAAAATATTTTAAAGCAACTGAGAAAAAAAGTATGAAAATTTAAAATACATAGTGTTAAGTGCTAGTAAATTAGTTTGATTTTAACATGATCCCCTAGAAACAGGCTATGAGGTCCTGCTTGTTCTTGCTTTCTCTCTCACTCTCTTGCAAAGTGTTGCTGGGGTGGGGGAAAGAGGAATGACGACTCACAATAAAAACAATCACTGTCTTTGGAAATGATGTTTTCAACTCTGCTGCAAGAGAGCAGACTACAGACCACAGTCTGAATTGACTGCACCTTGGCAAACTTCTTCTAATGCACAACATTTGGAATTGCTCTTAACTCTCCCTCTGCCACAGGCTCACAACCATCTGCTAAATGCCACAGGCTAGACAAATTAAGATTTTATTAGATGAAATCTGAAGTGGGGGGGAAATAAAGACAAGAAATAAAACAGAGTTGGAAGAAGTAATTGGTACTGGAAAGAAACTGAAAGAATGAGAGTGAAAACCAACTTTTTCCCACTCTTCATTTTAAGCAATAACATCAAAGACATTGACACCTGTAGATCTCATAATCCTTGAGGACCTTCTTTAGGACCTCCTAGACTAATACATGTTCCCGAATCAGGAGGTAATACCTGTCCAAACGCATCATGATAAACTTTGAAAAGTCAGCAGCAAGCAAGAAAGATGGTGGTACAGTGACACTCACCTGCTCTACCTCCAATCTATCTTAACCATCAAAACACAAACCATCTCTAACACAAAGTGTTAGCATGAGAGTCACAGCAAGGAAGAGGTTGGAAAGGGACCTTGGAGGGCATCTGTTTCAACCTCCTCCTCAAAGAGGGACACCCAGAATCCCTGTCTCTAAAGTGGAAGACCCCACAGCAACCACTGCCAGTGTTTGGTCACCTTCACAAACAAGAAAGTGTTTCCTGACGTTCAGAGGAACCTCCCATGTCTCAGTATGTGCCCTTGGTCCTGTCATGGGGCAGCATTGGAAAGAGCCTGTCTCTGTCCTCTTTGCACCCTCGCTTCATGTGTTTATATACATTGACAAGTTCCCCTGGAACCTTCTGTTCTCCAGGCTGAACAGCCCCAGCTCCCTCGCCTGTCCTCACAGCTGCTCAGCTCCCCTCATCTTATTTACAGCCCTTTGCAAGGCTCTATGCAGTATGTTCCACACCTTTCTTGCACTGGGGAGCCCAGAAATGAGCACAGCGCTCCTGGCATGGCGGAATGGCAGAGAACACTCTACAGATCGAAAAAGCTTTTGCTAGTGTGAAGTTCAGGCTATATTCAACAAGGGGGCAGGATGTTCCCTGTCCTCTCTGTCTGGAAGAGTCTGCTGCTCTGGAGGTTATCTGGACAAGCTGCCTGAGCCCATTCAGGCATGTGGAGATGGGTATATACCAGTTTCTTTCTTCCTTACTTCATAAGGTTGGAAAAACTCCTGCCACAGCACGTGGGAGACAGAGAAAGAGGATCACCCTGACTACGTATCTTGGAAAAAGGCACCTCTAGAAACAACACCATCACTATGACAACTTCCAGAGGAGCAGAGACTTTAGAATTTAATATTACCTGCGCCTTTTAATGTACCCTTTTAGATTGTAATCCCTAG